>CM035163.1:5820404-6271459 GCA_020205615.1 Panax quinquefolius | reverse complement strand
TGAAAGAAGGGTGAGCTAAACTAGCTTTCGATGAAATATTGCTTGACTAAGATAATGCGGAATAAATTATCATTGGCCTGCAACAATATTAAGGCCCGATAAAATATAATGACATCGAGTTTAATTACAGTGAACCAATGATCCATTAAAAAGTCAGTAGAAAATAAAATCTACTTATCTTTTATGATTTAAAGTTTTTTCATCCTTTGTTATATTTGAGACTCGACTTTAATAAATATTCACATCATCGAATCACCACCTTTTTCGGCGAGGATATTCTTTACAATATCCGACCGCGATTATTAAATTACCTTCTACGGGCGAGAATAGTTGTGTATTCATTAATAGTCATGATTACACCCGAATAGTCTCTGGTCGTAATCATACCAAAGTCCATCCTATACCTTTCTGGTACAGATGACTTTCGACGTAATATAAACATGAGGGATGATGACAATTGTGGCGCCCCAAAATAGGTATACATCACACAATTACGAGGTTGTCAATCGTGATGCGAAACAACTACAACTTTAATGTCAACGATAAAAGCTAGTGAGTTTGAATACAAATATTATCTTAGACAATATCTATACTCGAATAAATCCTCATCCGTTTATTGATACATTATTTTACACAAAATGGTGAGGACTACTAAGCAAATCCTTTCTAAAACCTTCGTTTCCATACCACAGGCATCGTACTTTATTTATATTTTTGCCTCCACGAGAAAAATGGAACAAAAAGGAAAAGGTGAGCTCAACTAGCTTCGATAAAGAATATTATGACTAAGATTTATAAGCGAGTGGATGTGATGAAAGTTTCTCTAGCGGAGTTTCCACAAATAGGTCGAAAGTCACAATTTCTCGAAGTCGAGTTTAAGCGTTGAGCACATGCGAGAAGAGATAAATGAATAGGTATGCCGGTATCGAAGTAAGGTATAAACTTAAGAAATTTATAAATAACTTACGCGTGATCACCTCGTTTGGGTTCTACGCATTATGACGATCCTGACAAAGCGCTCTTCCGGAATCGTTGACTTTGACTTTTACAGGAATGGTCTTTTGAGTCATAGTCCCCATTGAACTAGGTTTATTCTTTGTCTGATCTCGGCGATATGTCCTTCCTTTCCTGATTATAGCGTACCTTGAGCTGTTGTGGGCGGTTTGGTGATATATCCCTCTTTTTAGCATTTGTAGCGTATGGTAGGTGGTCGTTCTCCTCACCAGAACCCGATTCTTTTGCCTTTATCGTCTTCACATAATTAGTTTATTAAATCTCCTCTTTTTAAAATCTCCTCGACTTGCTTCTTCTATTTTCATGGCCGCCAATTACCACGGAGTGGTTACCATTTACTGTCAAATCTGTTCCATTTCTTTCTCCATGAGTTATCATTATTACATTTATGCTTATCTACGATCTGATCTGGTTGTGGTCCTCGGTTGGCCGTACTCGTTATCTCGCTCTAATAATTGAGCCACATTTTAACTTGTCTGAATAAAGAACTTTATTATTACAGCGATGTAAAAGCTGTGAGTTTGAATACAAATATTATCTTACAGAGCGATATCTATACTCAAATAAATCCTCATCACATTTATTGATACATTATTTTACAAAAATGGTGAGGACTACTAAACAATCCTTTCTAAAACCTTCATTTCCCACAGGCTCGTACTCATTTATATATTCTAGCCTCACGAGAAAAATGGAACAAAAAGGAAAAGGGTGAGCTCATTAGCTCGATAAAGAATATTATGACTAAGATAATATCTGACAAATTATCGTTAGTCTTGACGAGGAAAAATCTAATAGAATCTGATAAACAACAAATTTTAAATCAATATTATGCGTGAAATAATAATTCATTAGAAGAGTTAAGTAGAGAATGCAAACTACTATCTTACATGTATGAATTTAAAAGTTCATCGTCTATCTTTTATCACTGTAACATCAATCGATATACATATGGAATCAAATATTCATCTTTGCCTACGGGCGAAGATATTCATCGATTAAGTCGTATTCGTTTAAACACACACATTCATCTTTGCACTCTGGGCAAAGATATTCTTGAAATCATTCATCTTTGCACTTTACTGGCCGAAAGATATTCTTAGAAATCATTCATCTTTTTTGCTCTGAGGCCGAAGATATTCCATAATATCATCATTTAAGGTGAGGATGATGAAAAATATTTTTTAAAAAAGCGAATCCGGTGAAACAAAATGATGAGGATTAAGGATTAAGGATTCGTACTTTGGTTTTATCCCGTCCAAAATACCTCAAAAATAATCATAGTGGTGTAAAATTTGAGAATGATCAAAACATGGATCTGATCGAAGTTAGTATCGAATAGATATTTTGGACGAAAAGAAGAAATTTTATTTTTCGATTGAATAGTCAAGTATCGTGAATAGTGCAGTATCGTGAATAGTCTTAGTATCGTGAATAGTAACTCAGACACCAAAAGATAGAAATTCCAAAAAAACATCTTCGCGCTTCGTGAATAGTAACTTCGTGAATAGTAACTTCGTGAATAGTAACTTCGTGAATAGTAACTCATGAATAGTAACCCATGAATAGTAACCCAGAGCATGAAAAAGTTCAAATTTGATAAAAACTTGGATCGACATTTCGACATAATGATATTGAAGAAATAATATCATTCTGAGAAAAAAATAATATCCACTTACCTCGAAGATCGATTACTTCTTAAATTTAGAATACAGGGTATATAGTCTTTGAAGGAACTTTGCAAGTATAGCAATACTCAAAGTATACTCAAAATACTACTCACAAGAATCGCTCGATAATATAGAGAGAAAACTTGAGTTTACGGTGTGATTTTCAATTCTAACTAAGCACCTATTTATAGGAAAATGCTTAGAAACAAAGCGAGAAAATTTAATAAAATAATAATATTATTTAAACAAATTCAAGCCCACCTTAGACCATCTGATTTCAGATCATTTATATCACATATTGAGCCCTCAATTACACAAAAAACGTTTTTTCTTAAAAAAATATTTTAAACTCCCAAAAATCAATTATTTGAACTTGAACTTGATAATTCATAATAAATAGCCCTTTCATCAGAAAATTCGAATCTCGCGAGTTTTTATAGGAAATTCAATTCTCTACAACTTTGCAGAAGAAAGTTTTCCAAATTCCAAATAGAAATTGAAGAAATCCACAAGCAGGCGATTTTCGACATTTATAATCAAATTTCGGTCGATAAATGGGGTCCGCAGAGCATATTTAACATGTTTTAAACATTTATTGCAACAAAAATACTCTTCCTCCTCGTATACTCATATATCCCACATTCGTTGTAAAAATATCACAGATTAATATATTATTAAAATAATATATTTAAATGAATTATTTTATCGAGAAAAAGATAAAATATTAATTTTCAACAATTGTCATTTTAAAATTTTCTCCATCTATATCCACATAAAATCAATATTTTCCTCATCATATAAATCAATAATTAATTATTCACAAATAATATTGAGAATCACTGATATTAATGACGAGGCGGTTCAGGAAGAAGGGGCTTTCGATAAAAATTTCTTCTTCTTGGTGCGCTTGATTAGGTGACCAAACCTCTCCTTGAGGCAGAACTTTCTAGACATTGCCAATAATGTTATCTAATAATATTATTAGGATAATATGAATTATTGCCGATAATGAAAATCTTTGTGTAATGTGATTATTGAAACAATGATAATATAAAATATCAGCGCGTGACAATTATTAACTCGATAAAATAAAATCTTGAGCGATAATTCTTTGTAACCATTATTGAGTAGTGCCTTCTTACGTAAGAATCGATAATTGGTGCAATCTGGTGTCTTCTTATTTGACAACAGCGTATTAGTGTGTTTTTTAACCATAGGGTATTCAATAGTATTACTTGGTAACAACTTCTGCAGTTATTTAAAAACAACTTATATTTGTCGTTTTCTTCATCGATCGCTTTTAGTTATGGGGCCCCACATGGTGCATTTTGCAAGTAAATACGAATATTTCAGAAGCGATCTGAATATTCCACGACCGAAACGAATATTCCAAGCGATAATGAATATTTTATAACCACTTGCTTATTTTGAAATATTTGCGTATTTAACCCATAGCTATCCACATTAATCAAATCAACCCTTACTTATTTCAAAATAATAAATAAAAAATTAAATTTTTATTTAAAAATTTGGGGTCTTCTGACCTCCCCTCTTATGAAATTTCGTCCTCGAAATTGGCGTCACGTACACAGTGTTTGAAAAGGTGAGGATACCTACGCTTTCATTTTAGTTTCAATTCGGTCATTTCCTCTATAGCATGATTCCTCCACAAAACTTTAACTTGTGGTATGACCTTTCTTGGCGTGGGACATGCTCCTTCTATCAAGATCTTGGTGGTACCTCCTCATCGTTAAGTCTTGACTATCTCGTGGGTTCTAACTTCGATAGCGTGGTTGGGTCTTTCACATATTTCTGAAATGCGGATATATGAAACACATTATGAACACGAGGCATACTCGGAGGAATGCTTGTGAGTCATAGGCTACATTTCTACTCGGTCGAGAATTTGAAATGGACGATAAATCGTGGATTGAGCTTTCCTCTCTTCCCGAATCTTGTAACTCCCTTCCGTGGAAGTGACTTCATGACAATCATGATCCCTACATTAAATTCCCGTCCTTTCGATGAAGATCCGCATAACTCTTTTGTCGATCTTGTCTTGGTTTTGTATCGTTGTCGAATCATTTGGATCTTTTAAAGTGATAAATACGTCTTAACTTTCGGGTCCCAACAATGTTGCTTCACCCACCTCGTCCCAACATATTGGAAGCGACATTTTCGTCCGTATAATGCTTGAATGGAGCCACACTATACTTGCACGATAAGCTTTGTTGTTGTAGGAGAATTCCACGATGGTAAATACTTATCCAAGCGCCCTTGAAGTCAGGACCACGAGTCTTAATAGATCTTGAGAGTTTGAATAGTCCTCTCTCGATTGTTGTCCGTCGGGTTTGGGGATGGTATCTTAGAACTAAATCGCAAATCCGTGCCCGTAGCTTTTTTTGCAAGCTAACCCAAAATCTTGAAGTGAATCTTGGGTCGCGATCCGAAACTATGGATCTGGGCATGCCATACTGACCTCACAATCTCATTCACGTACATATACTAGCAAGGCGTTCGAGGAATAAGTCTCCGTGTCGGCGAGAAATGAAAGCGGACTTGGTTAATCTATCAACAATAACCCAAATAGCATTGATGCCTTGAAAAAAGTAGGAAGACCCGTGCTTGAAATCCATGGTAATGTGTTCCCACTTCCATTTAGGAATCTCGAGTGGTTGCAGCGGACCCTTAGGTACTAGATGCTCGCCTTTACCGTTGACAAGTTAAACACATTGAGATAAACTTTGCAATCTCTCTCTTCGTATTGTTCCACCAAAATGTATGTGAAGATCACGATACATTTTAGTACTTCGAGGATGGATTGCAAATGGTGTATTGTGTGCCTCCATCGTAATCTTGTACTTCAAATCAGTCGTTAGGAACACTGAAAGTGCAGAGTGGACTCGAAGTATTCCTTCTTCATCGATTCTCGCTTAGGAATAGCTCCTTCTTGTACTTTCTTCTTCATACGCATCATTTCAAGATTCGGTGGCTTGAAAGCGACCTTAACTTTTTCTATTAAAGTTGGCTCTGTCGTATACTTGACATCATCGCTTTTCGTTCGCATATGATCTTCTACTCGATGCGTCGGCTACCGCGTTAAACTTTACCGGGATGGTATTGAATAGTGTGGTCGTAGTCTTTCGATAGCTCGAGCCAGCGTCATTTGCTTAGCGTGTTGAGTTCTTTTTGAGTGAAGAAATATTTAAGGCTTTTATGGTGCGAATATATCTCCACTTTCTCCCCGTATAGATAGTGCCTCCATATCTTTAAGCAGCAGCATTGCTTTGCTTGACTCTAGATCATGAGTAGGATAATTCCTCTCATACTCTTTAAGTTGTCATGAGGCGTAGGCTATGACTTTCCACGTTGCATGAGAACACATCCTAACCCTTTGCACGAAGCATCATTTGTAGATAACAAATCCATCAAGAACGGATGGTATTGTTAGAGCAGTCTTAGAAATAAGTCTCCTCTTAAGCTCTTGGAAACTTTTCTCGCATTCTTCGCTCCAAGCAATTTTGTATCCTTAGAGTTATTTGAGTTAATGGAGTAGCGATTCGAGAAAACCCTTCCACGAATCTCAGATAATAACCATTAAGCCCAAAAAGCTCGTCTTGATCATGGAAGCTTGGTTGCTCCCGACTTTGTATTGCTTGATCTTTGCCGGATCAGCGGATACTCCGTGTTTTGACACCGCGTGCCCCAAGGAATGCTACTTCCTCAAGCGAACTTCGCATTTCTTCAATTTGGCATATAGTTGGTTTTCACGAAGCCTTTGGAGTACCGACTTCAAATGGTGCTCATGATCTTCGCGACTTTTGGAATATATGAGGATGTCAAATGATAAAAACAACAACGAATTGATCAAATATTCCTTGAATACTCGGTTCATCGTATCCATGAAAGCCGCGGGAGCATTAGTTAGTCAGAAAGACATGACTAAAATTCATAATGCCCATCTCTAGGGAGTTAAAGGCGGTCTTTGGAATATCCTCGATTCTAATCTTGATTTGATGATATCGAGCGAAGATCGATTTTGAAAAGAATTGTGCCCCTTATTTGGTCAAACAAGTCATCAATACGAGGTAGAGGATACTATTCTTGATGGTGACATGGTTCGATTCAGATAGTCGATCTGAAATCGCATACTCCGTCTTTCTTCTTTACTGAATAAAGCAGGGCACCCCGAGGAGATGTCTTGGGGCCGAATGAAAGCCGATGTCCAACAATTCTGTAGTTGGACCTTTAACTCTGAAGTTCAATAGGAGCCATTCGATATGGGGTTTTAGAAATGGGCTTTGTGCGGGTTCAAGATCGATAAAGAATTGACTTCACGTTACGGGGGTAGGCAGGGAAGTTCTTGAAATCGTCGGAAAAGTCGATAACAACGGGAATATTATTCAAATTTGGCGTGTCTTTATTCAAATCCATAACATGGGCTAAGAAAGCTTGACATCAGTTTTTAATAAGCGAATAGCTTTATGATTAGATATAGCGGTGATTGATTTTAATGGTTTAGTTGCTTGAATTAAATACAACGGGTTGGTTAGGAATATGAAAACTAATGACCTTACGAAAACAATCAATTTTGGCATGATGAGTAGTTAACGATCGATCCTAAAATCACATCAAAAGCAAGTATCTTTAAAGAGATAAGGTCAGACGGGTAAGGTAATGGTGCGACTTGAATCAAACAAGATTTATAAGCGAGTGGATGTGATGAAAGTTTCTCTAGCGGAGTTTCCACGAGATAGGTCAAGTCTAATTTCTCGGTCGAGTTTAAGCGTTGAGCACATGCGGGAGAGATAAATGAATGGGTATGCCGGTATCAAGTAAGGTATAAAACTTGAGAATTTATAAATAGCTTACCGTGATCACCTCGTTTGGGTTCTCGCATTATGACCGATCTGACAAGCGCTTCTTCCGGAATCGTTGACTTTGACTTTTACGGGGACGATCTTTTGAGTCATAGTCCCCATTGAACTAGGTTTTTATTCTTGTCTGATCTCGGCGATATGTCCTTCCTTTCCACAATTATAGCATACCTTGAGCTGTTGTGGGCGGTTTGGTGATATGTCCCTCTTTTCGCATTTGTAGCATATAATGGGTGGTCGTTCTCCTCCCTTAGAACCGATTCTTTCTTAAGCCTTTGTCGTCTTCACATAGTCGTTGTTAAATCTCCTCTTTTAAAATCTCCTCTGACTCGACTTCTTCTATTTTCATGGCCATGATTACCCACGGAGTGGTTACCATTTTTGTCAAATCTGTTTCTTTCTCCATTTGGTTATCATTATTACATTGCTGCTTTATCTACGTACGATCTGGTTGTGGTCCCTCGGTTGGTAGTACTCGTTATCTCGCTCTAATAATTGAGCCACATTTTACTGACAACATCTGAATAAAGAAAATTTATGAGAAATGAGATCTTGGCGTATCTCTGGGTTTGAACCTCTAAGAAACATCGTCGTCATCGTTCCTCATTCTCCACCGAATGAGGTCTGAACACGGATAACTCTGCAAACTTTGCCTCGTCTTTGAGACACCGTCGTGTTGTTTTGTTCAATCGATGAACTCCACTTCCTTCGTATAAGCGAACACTTTCGGAAAGTATTTGTCATTAAATAGCTTTCTGAAAGCGTCTCCCGAGACATCTTTGAGTCTTTAATTTGGATGGAGTGCGCTTCACTGAGACTCCCACCGATGATGCCTCGCCCGCGGAACATAAAGGT
This sequence comes from Panax quinquefolius, assembly GCA_020205615.1. Lineage (NCBI taxonomy): Eukaryota > Viridiplantae > Streptophyta > Magnoliopsida > Apiales > Araliaceae > Panax > Panax quinquefolius. Next base: position 6,263,043 of record CM035163.1, on the reverse strand, counting down.
GGCGAATGGAACCTTCATTTCTCCGTGCATCCCAAGACATCGAATATCTTGGTAATTTGTTTGACCCGTGTTTCGCCGTGATCGGATCGGCTTTCCCTTAATTACGGTGGTCTGACTCTTTTGAGCTTTGCATTTGTGACAACTTGGTAATTCTTATCATTTCCTCTGTATTTTGAACACGAGTCTCCTAAATGCGATTTTGCATGAGCTAAAAAACTTCTAAACATCCCTCGTTCATCATACGCTTTCGATGGTGTTGTTCGCGGGAGGAACATTGCCCGACTGTTGCACGTTCTCCTCGTTGGTGAGTACGAGGCGTCTCCACGGTCTCATTTCCATTGTTAATATTCTCGATTCGACATTCTCAAATCTTGTCGTAAAACAAGGGTTAATTAAGAAATCAATATATCACATAATATCCTATATCTTGACCAACTAACAAATAAGCTTAGGTAGGACACCTTTAGCGAAGGATTTACTCGTCTCTCCCTCTGAGTTCTATTCCCGATCTCATGGGAGATCGTATCCTAGCTACGATACCAATTTGTGGCGCCCCAAAATAGGTATACATCACCCATTACGAGTTGTCGATCGTAGTGCGAAACAACTACAACTTTATTATTCTGACGATAAAGCGTGAGTTTGAATACAAATATTATCTTTAGACAATATCTATACTCAAATAAATCCTCATCACATTTATTGATACATTATTTTACAAAAATGGTGAGGACTACTAAACAATCCTTTCTAAAACCTTCATTCCATACCCAGGCTTCGTACTTTCATTTATATTCTAGCCTCACGAGAGAAAAATGGAACAAAAAGGAAAAGGGTGAGCTCACTAGCTCGATAAAGAATATTATGACTAAGATAATATACAACAAATTATCGTTAGTCTTGACGAGGGAAAAATCTAATAGAATCTGATAGACAACAAATTTTAAATCAATATTATTGGTGAAATAATAATTCATTAGAAGAGTTAAGTAGAGAATGCAAACTACTATCTTACATGTATGAATTTAAAAGTTCATCGTCTATCTTTTATCCTGTAACATCAATCGATATACATACGGAATCAAATATTCATCTTTGCTCTCTGGGCGAAGATATTCATCGATTAGTCGTATTCATTTAAACACTGTTCATCTTTGCACTCTGGGCCAAAGATATTCTTGAAATCATTCATCTTTGCACTTTTCTGGGCCGAAGATATTCTTAGAAATCATTCATCTTTGCCTTCTGGGCCGAAGATATTCCATAATATCATCATTTAAGGCGAGGATGATGAAAATATTTTTAAAAAAAGCGAAATCGATTGAAACAAAATGGCAAGGATTAAGGATTAAGGATTAGTACTTGGTTTTATCCACGTCAAAAATACCTCAAAAATAATCATAGTGGTGTAAAATTCAAGAGAATGATCAAAACATGGATCTGATCAAAGTTAGTATCGAATAGATATTTTGGATGAAAAGAAGAAATTTTATTTTTTTGAATAATTGAATAGTGCGTGAATAGTATCGTGAATAGTCTTAGTATCGTGAATAGTAAGTATCGTGAATAGTAACTCAGACACGAAAAAGATAGAAATTCCACAAAAAACATCTTCACGCTTCATGAATAGTACTTCGTGAATGAATAGTAACTTCGTGAATAGTAACTCATGAATAGTAACTCGTGAATAGTAACTCATGAATAGTAATCCATGAATAGTAACCAGAGCATGAAAAAGTTCAAATTTGATAAAAACTTGGATCGACATTTTGGCGTAATGATATTGAAGAAATAATATCATTTGAGAAAAAAATAATATCCCTTACCTCGAAGATCATATATAGATATAATCTTTGAAGGAACTTGGTTATAATACTAGGATATAGGAATATGTGGCGCCCCCAAAATAGGTATACATCACCCATTACGAGTTGTCGATACATGAGTGCGAAACAACTACAACTTTATTATTACAACGATAAAGCGTGAGTTTAAATACAAATATTATCTTTAGACAATATTTATACTCAAATAAATCCTCATCACATTTATTGATACATTATTTTACAAAAATGGTGAGGACTACTAAACAATCCTTTCTAAAACCTTCATTCCATACCCAGGCTTCGTACTTCATTTATATTCTAGCCTCACGAGAAGAATGGAACAAAAAGGAAAAGGGTGAGCTCAACTAGCTCGATAAAGAATATTATGACTAAGATAATATCTGACAAATTATCGTTAGTCTTGACGAGGGAAAAATTTAATAGAATCTGATAGACAACAAGTTTTGGATCAATATTACATGGTGAAATAATAATTCATTAGAAGAGTTCGTAGAGAATGAAATCTATCTTATAATCTATGAATTTAAAAGTCCATCATCTATATTTTATCCTGTAACATCAATCGATATTCATCTCGGAATCAAATATTCATCTTTACTTCTGAGGCGAAAGATATTCATCGATCGGTCGTATTCATCTCAACACTGTTCATCTTTACTTAAAGCCAAAGATATTCATCGATCGGTCGTATTCGTTTTAAACTTTTGTTCATCTTTGCCTTCTGGGCCGAAGATATTCTTGAAATCATTCATCTTTGCACTTCTGAGGCGAAGATATTCAATAATATCATCATTTAAGGCGAGGATGATGAAAATATTTTTTAAAAAAGCGAATCGGTGAAACAAAATGATGAGGATTAAGGATTAAGGATTAAGTACTTTGTTTTATCCATGTCAACAATACCTCAAAAATAATCGTAGTGGTGTAAAATTGAGAATGATCAAAACATGGATCTGATCAAAGCTAGTATCCGAATAGATATTTTAGACGAAAAGAAGAAATTTTATTTTTCGATGAATAGTCAAGTATCGTGAATAGTCTTAGTATCGTGAATAGTATCTGAATAAATATATCGTGAATAGTAACTCAGAGCACCAAAAGATAGAAATTCCCTGAAAAAAAAAACATTTTCACGCTTACATGAATAGTACTCGTGAATAGTAACTTCGTGAATAGTAACTCATGAATAGTAACTTCGTGAATAGTAACTCATGAATAGTAACCCAGAGCATGAAAAAGTTCCAAATTTGATAAAAACTTCGGATCGACATTTGACGTAATGATATTGAAGAAATAATATCATTCTGAAAAAAATAATATCCACTTACCTCGAAAGAATCGATTACTTGGAAGGAAAGGTCGGAAGTGATCTTTGAATGAAACTTATCTTGAGCAACAACTCTCAAAGTATCTAAATACTCACAAAAATCGCTCGATAATAGAGAGAGAAAGAGAAAACTTTGTTTACGGTGTGATTTTCAATTCTAACTTAGCCCCTATTTATAGGAAAATGTTAGCGTAAAGCGAGACTTGACTGCTTTACACGATGGCTTTTTACCGCTACTATTGCCACCCACCACATTTGAAATAAAATTCAGCACATTTCTTCACCAACCACAAGTGGGGCCCTCAATTCTAAATTTTCCACCAAAATCAATTATAAACCTAATTTCAGAATCAGACACCTCTTAAAATTCATAACAAATCATTCGTGTGCATTTTAACGGTTCAAAATTTGTGGACATATACTCGACTTATGTATGTATAACATACCCAAAAATTACCACAATCAGCGGTCGGATTAAAAATTATAACCCATGATATATCTGAAACCCACGATTTAATTTTAATACCTCGATCAGATAAAATCTTGATAAAACACCTCAACAATAATTTCTTCATTTATAACCACATAAATAAATCCATCATTTATATCCACATAAAATAAATATTTCTTTATCATATGAATCGATAATTAATTATTCACAAATAATATTACGAGAATCCTGATTATAATGACGGTAGTTTCGAGGAAAGGGGCTTTCAGATAAGGATTTCTCTTCTTCTTGGTGGCATGATTAGGTGACAAACCTCTCCTTGAGCGAACTTTCTAGACATTGCCAATAATGTTATCTAATAATATTATTCAAATAATATGAATTATTGATCGATAATGGAGATAATGTGCGGTGACAATTATTGAGCAATGATAATATAAAATATCAATATGACAATTATTGAATCGATAAAATAAAATATTGAGCGATAACTCTTTGTGAAAATTATTGAGTAGTGCCTTCTTACGTAAGGATCGATAATTCAACAATCTTGCATGCAATCTGGTGTCTTCTTTGTGCGACCCGCAGCGTATTCTTGTATTTTAACCATAGGGTATTCAGCGGTCTTACTTGGTAACAACTTCTGTAGTTATTTTTAACCAACTTATATTTGTCGTTTTCTTCATCAATCTTTTTTAGTTATGGGGCCCCACATGCATTTGCTTGGCAGATAAATACGAATATTCCCAAGCGATGCGAATATTCCACGACGAAACGAATATTCCCAAGCAAAAATGAATATTTTATAACCACTTGCTTATTTTGAAATATTTGCGTATTTAACCCTTAACTATCCACATTAATCAAATCAACCCTTACTTATTTCAAAATAATAAATAAAGGAAATTCCTTTTTATTAAAAAAATTTGAGGTCTTCTGACCTCCCTCTCTTATGAAATTTCGTCCTCGAAATTGGCGTACGATACACAGTGTTTGAAAAGGTGAGGATACCTCGCTTTCATTTAGTTTCAATTCCGGGTCATTTCCTCTATAGCATGATTCCTCCACAAAACTTTAACTTGTGGTATGACCTTTCTTGGCGTGGGGACATGCTCCTTCTATCCAAGATCTTGTGGTACCTCCTCATACGTTAAGTCTTGGCTATCTCGTGGGTTACAACTTCGATAGCGTGGTTCGGGTCTTTCACATATTTGAAATGCGGATATGTGAAACACATTATGAACACGAGACATACTCGGAGAATGCTTATGAAGTACATAGGCTACATTTCTACTCGGTCGAGAATTTGAAATGGACGATAAATGCGTGGATTGAGCTTTCCTCTCTTCCCAAATCTTGTAACTCCCTTCCATGGAGCAACTTCATGACAATCATGATCCCCTACATTAAATTCCCGTCCTTTCGATGAAGATCCGCATAACTCTTTTGTCGATCTTGTCTTGGTTTGTATCGTTGTCGAATCATTTGGATCTTTTCGGTGAGTCATACGTCTTAACTTTCGGGTCCCAACAATGTTGCTTCACCCACCTCATCCCAACATATTGGAGAAGCGACATTTTTCGTCCATATAATGCTTGAATGGAGCCACACTATACTTGCACGATAAGCTGTTGTTGTTGTAGGAGAATTCCACCGATGGTAAATACTTATCCCAAGCGCCCTTGAAGTCAGGACCACGAGTCTTAATAAATCTTCAAGAGTTTGAATAGTCCTCTACGATTGTCCGTCCGGGTTTGGGGATGGTATCTTAGAACTAAATCGCAAATCCGTGCCCGTAGCTTTTTTGCAAGCTAACCCAAAATCTTGAAGTGAATCTTGGGTCGCGATCAAAACTATGGATCTGAGGCATGCCATACTGACCTCACGATCTCATTTCGTACATACTAGCAAGGCGTTCGAGGAATAAGTCTCCGTGTCGGCAAGAAATGAAGCGAGACTTGGTTAATCTATCAACAATAACCCAAATAGCATTGATGCCTTGAGAAGCAAGTAGGAAGACAAAATACTTGAAATCCATGGTAATGTGTTCCCACTTCCATTAGGAATCTCAAGTGGTTGCTGCGGACCCTTAGGTACTAGATGCTCGCCTTTACGTTGGCAAGTTAAACACATCGAGATAAACTTTGCAATCTCTCTCTTCGTATTATTCCACCAAAATGTATGTCGAAGATCACGATACATTTTAGTACTTCGAGGATGGATTGCAAATGGTGTATTGTGTGCCTCCATCGTAATCTTGTACTTCAAATCAGTCGTTAGGAACCTGAAAGTCTAGAGTGGACTCGAAGTATTCCTTCTTCATCGATTCTCGCTTAGGAATAGCTCCTTCTTGTACTTTCTTCTTCATACGCATCGATTTCAAGATTCGGTGGCTTGAGCGACCTTAACTTTTTCTATTAAAGTTGGCTCTGTCGTATACTTGACATCATCGCTTTTCGTTCCGCATATGATCTTCTACTCGATCGTCATTACCACGTTAAACTTTACCGGGATGGTATTGAATAGTGTGGTCGTAGTCTTTCGATAGCTCGAGCCAGCGTCATTTGCTTAGCGTGTTGAGTTCTTTTGAGTGAAGAAATATTTAAGGCTTTTATGGTGCGAATATATCTCACTTTCTCCCCGTATAGATAGTGCCTCCGTATCTTTAAGCGAGCTTATTTGCTGCATGACTCTAGATCATGAGTAGGATAATTCCTCTCATACTCTTTAAGTTGTCGCGAGGCATAGGCTATGACTTTCCCCGTTGCATGAGAACACATCTAACCCTTTGCACGAAGCATCATTTGTAGATAACAAATCCATCCGAAACGGATGGTATTGTTAGAGCAGTCTTAGAAATAAGTCTCTCTTAAGCTCTTGGAAACTTTTCTCGCGTTCTTCGCTCCAAGCAATTTTGTATCCTTAGGAGTTAATTTGAGTTAATGGAGTAGCGATTAGAAAACCCTTCCACGAATCTCGATAATAACCATTAAGCCCAAAAAGCTACGTCTTGATCATGAGCTTGGTTGCTCCGACTTTGTATTGCTTGATCTTGTGGGATCAGCGGATACTCCGTGTTTTGACACCACGTGCCCCGAAATGCTACTTCCTCGAGCGAACTCGCATTTCTTCAATTTGGCATATAGTTGGTTTTCACGAAGCCTTTGGAGTACCGACTTCAAATGGTGCTCATGATCTTCACGACTTTTGGAATATATAAGGATGTCAATGATAAAACTGACAACAATTGATCAAATATTCCTTGAATACTCGGTTCATCGTATCCATGAAAAGCGCGAGGAGCATTAGTTAGTCAGAAAGACATGACTAAGAATTCATAATGCCCATCTGGGGTTACGAAGGCGGTCTTTGGAATATCCTCGATTCTAATTTTGGTGATGATATCGAGCGAAGATCGATTTTGAAAAGAATTGTGCCTGTTGGTAGAACAAGTCATCAATACGAGGTGAGGATACTATTCTTGATGGTGACATGGTTGATTCCGATAGTCGATCAAAATCGCATACTCCGTTTCTTTTTACAAATAAAGCAGGAGCACCCCGAGGAGGAGATGTCTGGGGCGAATGAAGCCAGATGTCCAACAATTCTGTAGTTGGACCTTTAACTCTGAAGTTTGATAGGACCATTCGATATGGGGTTTTAGAAATGGGCTTTGTGCGGTTCAAGAGATCAATAAAGAATTTCACACGTTACGGGGGTAGGCAGGGAAGGAAGTTCTTGAAATCGTCGGAAAATCGATACAACGAGAATATTATTCAAATTTGGCGTGTCTTTATTCAAATCCATAACATGGGGCTAAAGAAAGCTTGACATCAGTTTTTGATAAGCGAATAGCTTTATGATTAGATATGAGCGGTGATTGATTTTAATGGTTTAGTTGCTTGAATTAAATACAACGGGTTGGTTAGGAATATGAAAACTAATGACACTACGAAACAATCAATTTTGGCATGATGAGTAGTTAACGATCGATCCCTAAAATCACATCAAAAGCAAGTATCTTTAAAGAGATAAAGGTCGGCGGGTAAGGTGATGGTGCTGACTTGAATCAAACAAGATTTATAAGCGGTGGATGTGATGAAAGTTTCTCTAGCGGAGTTTCCACGAGATAGATCGAAAGTCTAATTTCTCGGTCGAGTTTAAGCGTTGAGCACATGCGGGAGAGATAAATGAATGGGGTATGCCGGTATCAAGTAAGGTATAAACTTGAGAATTTATAAATAGCTTACCGTGATCACCTCGTTTGGGTTCTCGCATTATGACCCGGTCTGACAAAAGCGCTCTTCCGGAATCGTTGACTTTGACTTTTACGGGGACGATCTTTTGAGTCAAATCCCCATTGAACTAGGTTTTATTCTCGTCTGATCTCGGCGATATGTCCTTCCTTTCCACAACTATAGCATACCTTGAGCTGTTGTGGGCGGTTTGGGTGATATGTCCCTCTTTTCGCATTTGTAGCATATAATGGGTGGTCGTTCTCCTCCCTTAGAACCGATTCTTTCTTAAGCCTTTGTCGTCTTCACATAGTCGTTGTTAAATCTCCTCTTTTAAAATCTCCTCGACTCGCTTCTTACATTTTCATGACCATGATTACCACGAGTGGTTACCATTTACTGTCCGTCTGTTTCTTTCTCTCATGCGAGTTATCATTATTACATTGGTGCTTATCTACAGTGCGATCACGGTTATGGTCCCTCGGTTGGCCGTACTCGTTATCTCGCTCTAATAATTGAGCCACATTTTACAACATCGAATAAAGAAAGTTTATGAGAAATGAGATCTTGGCGTATCTGGGGTTTGAACCTCTAAGAAACATCGCGTCATCGTTCCTCATTCTCCACCAAATGAGGTCTGAACACGGATAACTCTGCAAACTTTGCCTCGTCTTTGAGACACCGTCGTATTGTTTTGTTTTCTAATCGATGAACTCCACTTCCTTCGTATAGCCGAACACTTTCGGGAAAGTATTTGTCATTAAATAATCTCTGAAAGCGTCTCCCGAAGACATCTTTGAGTGCGGTGGATGGAGTGCAACTTCACTGAGACTCCCACCGATGGTCTGCCTCGCCCGCGGAACATAAAGGTGGCGAATGGAACCTACTGTTCCTCGTGCATCCCGAGACATCGAATATCTTGGTAATTTGTTTGACCCGTGTTTCCGCCGTGATCGGATCGGCTTTCCCTTAAATTACGGTGGTCCCGACTCTTTGAGCTGCATTTGTGACATGACTTGGTGAATTGCTATCATTTCTCTCTGTATTTTGAACACGAGTCTCCCCAAATGCGATTTTGCATGAGCTGCAAAAAGCTTCTAAACATCCCTCGTTCATCATACGCTTTCGGTGGTGTTGTTCACGGGAGGAACATTGCCCGACTGTTGCACGTTCTCCTCGTTGGTAAGTCTGAGGCATCTCCACGGTCTCATTTACTCCTTTGTTAATATTCTCGATTCGACATTCTCAAATCTTGTCATAAAACAAGGGTTAATTAAGGAAATCGATATATCACATAATATCCTATATCTTGACCGACTAACAAATAAGCTTAGGTAGGACACCTTTAGCGAAGGATTTACTCGTCTCTCCCTCTAGTTACATTCCCGATCTCGCGGAGATCGTATCCCTAGCTACGATACCAGTGTGGCGCCCCCAAAATAGGTATACATCACCCATTACGAGTTGTCGATACGTAGTGCGAAACAACTACAACTTTATTATTACAACGATAAAGCGTGAGTTTAAATACAAATATTATCTTACAGACAATATTTATACTCAAATAAATCCTCATCACATTTATTGATACATTATTTTACAAAAATGGTGAGGACTACTAAACAATCCTTTCTAAAACCTTCATTCCATTACCCAGGCTACGTACTCATTTATATTTCTCGCCTCACGAGAAGAATGGAACAAAAAGGAAAGGGTGAGCTCAACTAGCTTCGGTAAAGAATATTATGACTAAGATAATATCTGACAAATTATCGTTAGTCTTCAACGAGGAAAAAATTTAATAGAATCTGATAGGCGACAAATTTCGGATCAATATTAGCGGTGAAATAATAATTCATTAGAAGAGTTACGTAGAGAATGAAATCTCTATCTATAATATATGAATTTAACGGTCCATCATCAATATCTTTTATCCTGTAACATCAATCGATATTCATCTGGAATCAAATATTCATCTTTTACTCTGGGGCAAAGATATTCATCGATTAGTCGTATTCATCTCAACTTTTGTTCATCTTTGCACTCGAGGCCAAAAGATATTCATCGATTAATTCGTATTCATTTAAACACTGTTCATCTTTTTTCTGGGCCGAAGATATTCTTGAAATCATTCATCTTTTTACTCTGGGCCGAAGATATTCAATAATATCATCATTTAAGGCGAGGATGATGAAAAATATTTTAAAAAAGCGAATCCGGTGAAACAAAATGTGAGGATTAAGGATTAATGATTAGTACTTTGTTTTATCCATGTCAACAATACCTCAAAAATAATCGTAGTGGTGTAAAATTCGAGAATGATCAAAACATGGATCTGATCAAAGCTAGTATCCAGAATAGATATTTTAGACGAAAAGAAGAAATTTTATTTTTTTAGATGAATAGTCTTGCAGTATCGTGAATAGTCTTAGTATCGTGAATAGTCTTAAGTATCGTGAATAGTAACTCAGACACCAAAAGATAGAAATTCCAAAAAAAAAACATTTTCACGCTTCGTGAATAGTACTCGTGAATAGTAACTTCGTGAATAGTAACTCATGAATAGTAACTTCGTGAATAGTAACTCATGAATAGTAACCCCGAGCATGAAAAAGTTCCAAATTTGATAAAAACTTGGATCGACATTTGACGTAATGATATTGAAGAAATAATATCATTCTGAAAAAAAATAATATCCACTTACCTCAAAGAATCGATTGCCGGAAGGAAAGGTCGGAAGTGATCTTTGAATGAAACTTGTACTAGCGACAACTCTCAAAGTATCTAAATACTCACAAAATCGCTCGATAATATAGAGAGAGAAGAGAAAACTTTGTTTACGGTGTGATTTTCAATTCTAACTTAGCCCTCTATTTATAGGAAAATGTTAGCCGTAAAAGCGAGACTTGACTGCTTTACACGATGGCTTTACACACTTCTATTGCCACCCACCACATTTGAAATAAAATTCAGCACATTTCTTCACCAACCACAAGTGGGGCCCACTCAATTCTAGAATTTTCCACCAAAATCAATTATAAACCTAATTTTAGAATCAGACACCTCTTAAAATTCACAACAAATCATTCGTGCATTTTAACGGTTCAAAATTTGTGGACATATACTCAACTTATGTATGTATAACATACCCAAAAATTACCACAATCAGCGGTCGGATTAAAAATTATAACCCCATGATATATCTGAAAACCCACGATTTAATTTTTAATACCTCCGATCGGTAAAATCTTGATAAAACACCTCAACAATAATTTCTTCATTTATAACCACATAAATAAATCCATCATTTATATCCACATAAAATAAATATTTCTTTATCATATGAATCGATAATTAATTATTCACAAATAATATTACTGAGAATCCTGATTATAATGACGGTAGTTCCGAGGAAGAGGGGCTTTCAGATAAGGATTTCTCCTTCTTGGTAGCCTTGATTAGGTGACCAAACCTCTCCTTGTGAACTTTCTAGACATTGCCAATAATCTTTATCTAATAATATTATTCAAATAATATGAATTATTGATCGATAATGGAGATAATGTGCGATGACAATTATTGAACAATGATAATATAAAATATCAGCTTGACAATTATTGAATCGATAAAATAAAATATTGAGCGGTAACTGTGAAAATTATTTGTGAAAATTATACGTAGTGCCAATCTTACGTAAGGATCGATAATTGACAAGACATCGATCTTTTAACCACCTGGTATTCAACGGTCTTCTTGTAACAACTTCATGGCAGTTATTTTTAACCAACTTATATTTGTCGTTTTTTAATCGCTTTCCAGTTATGGGGCCCTTTGGCATGGTTTGCTTAGTAAATGCGAATATTCAGCGAATATTCCACGACAAAACGAATATTCCCAGACAAAATGAATATTTTATAACCACTTGTATTTTGAAATATTTGCGTTTAACCCATAACTATCCACATTAATAATTGTCGCTTTTTATTTCAAAATAATAAATAAAAGAAATTCCTTTTATTTAAAAAATTTTGGGGTCTTACGTACACTTGGACTTGACTTGCACCATATAGCAATACTCAAAGTATACTCAAAATACTCACAAGAATATTTCGATAATATAGAGAGAGAAAACTTGATGTGATTTTATTCAAACCTACGACCTATTTATAGGAAAATGCTTAGAACAGCAAAGCGTGAAAAATTTAATAAAATAATAATATAATTAAACAAATTCAAGCCCACCTTAGACCAACTGAATTCAGCACATTTATATCACATGAAATCAATTACAACAAAAACGTTTTATTCCCAAAAATATTATTTAAACTATAAAAATAAATCGTCCTTGATCCACATTAATCAGTCCTTTCATCAGAAAATTCGAATCTCGTGAGTTTTTATAGGAAATTCAATTCTCTACAACTTTGCAGAAGAAAGTTTTCCAAATTCCAAATAGAAATTAACCGAAATCCATAAGCGGTCGATTTTACAAATTTATAATCAAATTTTCGATAAATGGGGGTTTTTATTTAACATGTTTTAAACATTTATTGCAACAAAAATACTCTTCCTCCTTGTATACTCATATATATCACATTCGTTGTAAAAATATCACAAATTAATATATTATTAAAATAATATATTTAAATGAATTATTTTATCGAGAAAAAGATAAAATATTAATTTTCAACAATTGTCATTTTAAAAATTTTCTCCATCTATATCCACATAAAATCAATATTTTCCTCATCATATAAATCAATAATTAATTATTCACAAATAATATTACGAGAATCACTGATATTGACAATGACGAGGTTCCCAGGAAGGGGGGCTTTCGATAAGAATTTCTTCTTCTTGGCGTGCGATTAGGTGACCAAACCTCTCCTTAGGCGAACTTTCTAGACATTGCCAATAATGTTATCTAATAATATTATTAGATAATATGAATTATTGCTTCGATAATGAAAAATCTTGTGTAATGACAATTATTGAAAGCAACAAAGATATAAAATATCAATATGACAATTATTAACTCGATAAAATCTTGAACAATAATTCTGTAACCATTATTGAGTAGTGCCTTCTTACGTAAGAATCAATAATTAGTGCAATACTGGTGTCTTCTTGTTCAACAACGCGTATTAGTGTGTTTTAACCACGGGTATTCAATAGTGTTACTTGGTAACAACTACTGTAGTTATTTAAAAACAACTTATATTTATCGTTTTCTTCATCCAATCGCTTTCCATTATGGGGCCCACACATGCATTTGCGTCAAGTAAATACGAATATTTAATGATCTACAAAGAATATTGCGACAAACGAATATTCTAAGCGATAATGAATATTTTATAACCACTTGCTTATTTTGAAATATTTGCGTATTTAACCCTTAACTATCCACATTAATCAAATCAACCCTTACTATTTCAAAATAATAAATAAAGGAAATTCCTTTTTATTTAAAAAATTTTGAGGTCTTACAACAATGATATAAGAATTCAATAAAACAAGTTCAAGAATTAATTTATCTAGAATCAATAACATCAAATGCATCAACATGAGGCGCTTTGTAGAGTAAAAATTCAAGAAATCCGAGAAGAATATTTCCATGAAAGGATCTTTGGATGAAGCGCAAATATCAAGAATATTCCACTAATTTCATGGAGTATAGAAGTCAAAGTTTTAACTTATTTGGGTATAATAAAGAATGGAATAACAAAAGAAATCACCATATATGCGATAGGCAAATTGCAGGCGAGTTATTCAGCAAGAATAATAAATAACGGAACCGGTCCGGCAGAAACGCATTGGACGACATGATATTCAAGAGAATAATAAAGAATGGAACCCGGGTCGGCGCGTAAACACACCGAGCAGGATGTTCTAATGAATAATAATAAAAAAGCGAACCGGTTAGGTGTAAAAACACGAGCAGGATATTCAACGAGAATAATAATAAAGAGCGGAACCGAGTTAGGTGTAAAACACATGAGAGCAGGATGTTCCAGCGAGAATAATAGAAGAATGTCACCAGTAGTATAGGGTAAACCACGTATACTGAGTTATTCAGCAGAATAATAAGCGATGGAATAACAACAGTTTCTCTTCGTGAATAAGAAAGAATAACACCCTTACGGGTACAACAAATAATATTCCCTACCTAGAAGAAGCTGAATATTGGAAAAGTGAAGTAGCAAAATACTTTTCTTCTTCTCTCTATAGTTTCTCTCTCAGAGTTTCAAATTGAATTCGTAAGAAATAATGAAGGAATGAGCTTTTATTTATAGAAAAAGCGAGGGTGGCTCTTCGTGTAATGAAGGGTCAAAATGACTCTTGGTAATATTGAAGAGACAACTACTATTTCTTGAAGGGTAATTAACCCTTGGAACACCAGAAGATGCGATTAATTCTTGGTAATATTGAAGGGACAACTACTATTATTTGCGAGGGGTAATTACTATTGTGCGAAGGTAATTACTATTGAAGAAGGTAATTACTATTGATTGAAAGTAAATACTATTGACGAAGGTAAATACTATTGACGAAGGTAAATACTATTGATGAAGTTAATTACTATTCATAAAGGTAATTACTATTGAAGAAGAGACTCTTAGATGATGATGTGGCGCCCCCAAAAATAGGTATACACAACACCCATTACGAAGTCGCCAAATACATGGTACAAAAGCAAACTACAACTTCAATAATACAAATGTCGTGTGAAATACGACAATATATCTTGTGAGTTTAAATATAATATTGTCTTCTGAGGCAATATCCACACGCAAATAAATCCCCATCATAATTATTGATTCATTATTTTACAAAATGGTGAGGACTACTAAACAACTCTCTAGAACCTTCATTCCATACCCGACTAGTACTCGCTACATTCTCGCCTCCACGAGAAGAAAAATGGAACAACAAGGAAAAGGGTGAGCTCAACTAGCCCGATAAAAGAATATTATGACTAAGATAATATACAACAAATTATCATTAGTCTTCAACAGGAAAAATCGATAGAATACAATAGACAACAAGTTTGGATCAATATTAGCAGTGAAATAATAATTCATAGAAGAGTTACGTAGAGAATGAAATCTACTATAATCTATGAATTTAACGATCCATCATCAATATTTTATCCTGTAACATCAATCAATATGCATCTGGAATCAAATATTCATCTTTGCACTACTGAGCCAAAGATATTCATCGATTAGTCATGTTCATTTAAACACTGTTCATCTTTTGCACTACAGGCAAAGATATTAATCAATCGGTCGTGTTCATCTCAACACTGTTCATCTTTGCACTACTGGGCCAAAGATATTCTTCAGAAATCATTCATCTTTGCACTCTGGGCCAAAGATATTCAATAATATCATCATTTAAAACCGAGGATGATGAAAATATTTTTAAGAAAGCGAATCCGGTGAAACAAAATGACAAGGATTAAGGATTAAGGATTCGTACTTGGTTTTATCCACGCCTAAAAAAATACCTCAAAAATAATCATAGTGGTGTAAAATTCAAGAATGATCAAAACATGGATACTGATCGAGTTAGTATCCGAATAGATGTTTTAGACGAAAAGAAGAAATTTTATTTTTTATTGAATAGTCTGCAGTATTAAGTGAATAGTCAGATATCGTGAATAGTCTTAGTATCGTGAATAGTAACTCACACCAAAAGATAGAAATTCCACAAAAAACATCTTCACGCTTCATGAATAGTAACTCGTGAATAGTAACTCATGAATAGTAACCAGAGCATGAAAAAGTTCCAAATTTGATAAAAAGTTCCAACCAATATTTCAAAGATAATGATATTGAAGAAATAATATCATTTGAGAAGAAAATAACATCCATTACCTCGAAAGATCAAGATCTTCAGCTAGAATCTAGGGTATAGTCTTTGAAGGGAACTTCGCATATCTAGCAATACTCAAAGTATACTCAAAATACTCACAAGAATACGCTCGATAATATAGAGAAAGAAAACTTGAGTTTACGGTGTGATTTTCAATTCTAACCTAAGCACCTATTTATAGGAAATTGCTTAGAACACCAAAGCGAAAATTTAATATAATATTAATATTTATTTTCCAAAACCTCATACCACACACTTGCCAACTGAATTCAGCTCCTACACATGTTAAATGAGGCCACCTAAACATTCCAAAAACGTTTTCCTATTTTAAATATTTTAAACTTCCAAAAATCAATTATTTTGAACTTGAACTTCAATAATTCATAATAAATAGCCCTTTCATTAGAAAATTCGAATCTCATGCAATTTTTATAGGAAATTCAATTCTCTACAACTTTGCGGAAGAAAGTTTTTCCAAATTAGAATAAAAATTGACCGAAATCCACAAGCAGGCAATTTTACAAATTTATAATCAAATTTTGATCAATAAATGGGGTCCATAAGCGTGTTTAACATGTTTTAAACATTTATTGCAACAAAAACTCTTCCTCCTCGTATACTCATATATCCCACATTCGTTGTAAAAATATCATAGATTAATATATTATTAAAATAATATATTTAAATGAATTATTTTATCGAGAAAAAAGATAAAATATTAATTTTCAACAATTGTCATTTTAAAAATTTTCTCCATCTATATCCACATAAAATCAATATTTTCCTCATCATATAAATCAATAATTAATTATTCACAAATAATATTACTGAGAATCACAATATTGATGACGAGGCGGGTTCAGGAAAGAGGGCTTTCAATAAGAATTTCTTCTTCTTGGTAGCGATTAGGTGACCAAACCTCTCCTTAGATGCAGAACTTTCTAGACATTGCCAATAATTTTATCTAATAATATTATTGAGGATAATATGAATTATTGCTTCGATAATGAAAGATCTTGTGTAATGACAATTATTGAAACAACGTGAATATAAAATATCAACGCAGCAATTATTAACTCGATAAAATCTTTGAGCGAGAATAATTCTGTAACCATTATTGAGTAGTGCCTTCTACTACGTAAGAATCAATAATTGGTGCAATACTGGTGTCTTCTTGTTCAACAAGCGTATTAGTGTGTTTTAACCACGGGTATTCCAACAATATTATTGGTAATAACTACTGTAGATTATTTAAAAACAACTTATATTTATCGTTTTCTTCATCCAATCGCTTTCCGTTATGGGGCCCCACACACATGGTCTTGTATTGCGTAAAGACGAATATTCCCAAATCGCATTTAATATTCCACGACCAAACGAATATTCAAAACAACAATGAATATTTTATAACCACTTGCTTATTTTGAAATATTTGCATATTTAACCCTTAACTATCCACATTAATCAAATCAACCCTTACTATTTCAAAATAATAACTAAAGGAAATTCCTTTTATTTAAAAAAAAATTTGAGGTCTTCTAACCTCCCTCCTTATGAAATTTCGTCCTCGAAATTGGCGTACGATACACAGTGTTTGAAAAGGTGAGGATACCTCGCTTTCATTTCCGTTTCCAATTCCGTGTCATTTCTCTATAGCATGATTCTTCCACAAAACTTTAACTTGTGGTATGACCTTTCTTAGCGTAGGACATGCTCCTTCCTATCCAAAATCTTGACAGTACCTCCTCATACGTTAAGTCTCATTTATCTCGTCAGGTTCTAACTCAATAACGTGGTTTGGGTCTTTCACATATTCTGATACGAGGATATGTGAAACACATTATGAACACGAGACATACTCGGAGGTAATGCAAGTCTATAGGCTACATTTCCTACTCTCGGTCAAGAATTTGAAATGGACCAATAAATCATGGATTGAGCTTTTCTCTTCCCAAATCTTGTAACACCCTTCCATGGAGCAACTCATGACAATACATGATCCCCACATTAAATTCCACGTCCTTTCAATGAAGATCCGCATAACTCTTTTGTCGATCTTGTCTGTGGTTTTTATCGTTGTCGAATCATTAGTCATACGTATTAACTTTCGGGTCCCAACAATGTTGCTTCACCCACCTCATCCCAACATATTGGAGAAAGACATTTTTGTCCATATAATGCTTCGAATGGAACCATGCCTATATTTGTTTAATAACAATTGTTGTATGAGAATTCCACCAATGGCAAGTACTTATCCCAACTTCCTTAGAAATCTAGGACACAGAGTTTTAATATATCTTCAAGAGTTTGAGTAGTCCTTTCTGATTGCCCATCCGTTTGAGGATGGTATGCCAAACTGAATCGTAAATCTGTGCCCATAGCTTTTTGCAAGCTAACCCAAAATCTTGAAGTGAATCTTGGGTCACGATCCGAAACTATGGATACAGGCATGCCATGCAACCTCACAATCTCATTCACGTACATACTAGCAAGACGTTCAAGGGAATAAGTGTAAGACCCCGAATTTTATGAAATAAAAGTATTCAATTTTTCTATTCAGTAATTGGTTAAATTGATAAAAGTTAAAGTTAAGAGTGATATATGAATTTTTTTTCAAAATAAGCGAGGGGTATAAAGTATTCATTATTATTGTTGGGGAATATTCGTTTGGTCGTGGAATATTCTTTCCGTCGGGAATATTAAATGCGACGTGTAGCATGAATATGTGGGCCCCATAACTAAAAAGCGATTGGATGAAGAAAAGCGACAAATATAAGTTGGTTAAAAATAACGGCGTAGTTATTACCAATTAAAGGCATTGGAATACCCGTGGTTAAAAATACGATGTCTGCGCGGTGGTTCGATAAAGCACCAGTATTGCACTAATATTGTTGAATTATTGATCCTTACGTGTAAGAAGGCACTACTCAATAATTTTCACATGAGTTATCGCTCAATATTTTATTTTATTGATTCAATAATTCTTTGCGTTGATATTTTATATTATTGTTGTTCAATAATTGTCAACTTTGCACATTATCTCCATTATCGGATCAATAATTCATATTATTTGAATAATATTATTAGATAGCATTATTGGCAATGTCTAGAAAGTTACATCAAGAGAGGTTTGGTCACCTAATTGCGCCGCCCCGAAGAAGGAGAAATCCTTATCTGGAAAGCCCTCTTTCCAGGAACTACCTGGTTGTCATAAATGTGATTCTGTAATATTATTTGTGAATAATTAATTATTGATTCATATGATAAGAAAATATTTATTTAATGTGGATATAAATGATGGATTTATTTATGTGGTTATAAGTGAAGGAATTAATGATGAGGTGTTTTATCAGTATTTGTCGAAATGGAGAACAAAATATGGGATTTTCAGAAAAATTAGTTTATTACTTAATTTTATAAAATCCATAACTCTTTGTGTATAATGAGTTAAGAGATGAGCCATATATCAAAAGAAAGCCCTAGAAGTAAGCTAACTGTAGAAATTTGAATCACCCAAAAATTCTTTGTAGATATTTCGTGGTGAAATTTTGAATGAAAGCTGGTAGAAGGACTAATAATCAAAAAAAAATCAGTTTTCTTCACTATATTGCGTGTGAGTTATAAATTTTGATCCGACCGTTGGATCGTTGTAATTTTTGGATATGTTATACATACATAAGTTGAGTATATGTCCACAAATTTTGAACCGTTAAAATGAACGAATGATTTGTTATGAATTTTAAGAGGTGACTGATTAGGAAATTAGGTTTATAATTGATTTTGGTGGAAAATTCTAGAATTGAGTGGGCCCCACTTGTGGTTGGTGAAGAAATGTGCTGAATTTTATTTCAAATGTGGTGGGTGGGAATAGTAGCGGAGTAAAGCCATCAGAGTTCTTGAGTTAAGTCTGCTTGGCGTCTTAACATTTTCTATAAATAGAGGGCTAAGTTAGAATTGAAAATCACACCGAAACAAAGTTTTCTTTTTCTCTCTAGATTATTGAGTGTAATTTATGAGTATTTAAATACTTGGCGAGTTGATATTCATCGATTGCAAGTTTCCTTGATGTCATATCCAGATATCTGTCAGAAGTGTTGCTTTCTTTTGAGGTAAGGGATAGTAAGGGATATTATTTTTTTGTAATGATATTATTTCTTCAATATCATTATCTTTGAAATGTTGATCTGAAGTTTTTATCAAATTTGGAACTTTTTCATGCTTCGGGGTTACTTATTCACGAGTTCTTATTCATGAGTTCTTATTCACGAGTTCTTATTCACGAGTACTTATTCATGTAAGCGTGAAAATGTTTTTTGTGGAATTTCTATCTTTTGGTGTTGAGTTACTATTCACGATATCTACGGCCTTTATTCACGATATCTGAGACTATTCACGAATCTAAGACTATTCATAGAAAAATGAAAATTTTTCTTTTCGTCTAAAATATCTATTCGGATACTAGCTTTGATTGTATCCATGTTTTGATCATTCTTGAATTTTACACCACTATGATTATTTTTGAGGTATTTTGGACGTGGATAAAACCAATGCAAAGATGAATGATTTTCGAAGAATATCTTTGGCACGTAGTGCAAAGATGAGCAGTGTTTAAATGAACATGAACAATGATGAATATCTTTAGCCCGATAGTGCAAAGATGAATTATTGATGAATATCTTTTTGCTCGTAGTGCAAAGATGACTTGTTGTTGAATATCTTTGCTTTGTAGTGCAAAGATGAATTATTGATGAATATCTTTGGCTTGTAATGCAAAGATGACCCGTTGTTGAATATCTTTGCTTTGTAGTGTAAAGATGAAGCTGTTGATGAATATCTTTGGCCGTAGTGCAAAGATGAATTTATTAGTATGATTATGAGCAGGGGCGTGATTTGGTATAACCATGATCTTTGATGTTTCGGTAAAGGCGGTGATGAAAATTATCTTCGTCCTGGATGAGAAGAGAATTTAGAATCACAATTATGATTATGAGTTATTCATATGATTGTGGAAAAGGCTGTTGATTGATGTTACAGGATAAAATATTGTTGGTGGACTTTTAACGTGGAGAAGGCAATAGACTTTATAGTCTATTTGACTCTTCTAATGGATTGCTTCATTCCATTGCAACTATGGTTGAAAAGTTTTATCATCTACCGTATGTTCTAAATCTACGATTTATTACTGAGATGAAGACTATTGATAATTTATTTATCTTTAGTCATAATATTCTTTCTTGAGCTAGTTGTGCTCACCCTTTTGTTTCACAATTCCTTTCGAGTGTAATAAAAGTGTAAATTTGGGTCGAGCGGGGATAGCGAGGGAATAGAGTGGTGGTACATAGATGTTGAGGTGAGGTGAATTTAACTTGGAATGGTGTTTTGTCACTATCATACAAGATGTCTAATGACATACAACCTCGTGTTATCATAAGACATGGTTGTGCTCATCCACTTCTTTGAGTATATTTACAAGCACTACCTATATAATCTTGGTGTTTGTTTGGAGTATAATACCCAATTAGAGGCAGTGGAGATAATGATATGTCAAGAGAAGACTCACCATTGGGAAGAATATGATAGTAATCTTCTCGTTTTTCTTTGGGGTTTATTGGGTTAACCAAGGATAATTACGTGGCCATATGATATCTACCATAACCCAAAAAAGCATGGCCTCCCGTATACGAAAGGTTTCTTGAGCACTTCCCAAAGTTTCTAATTTCTAAAAGCAGCTTTTTGGTTTGTACCTTTATGTAAGGTGTCATGGTGACGTGTTATCCAAGTTGGTGTCGAGTTACATTTGGTATATATTGGTATCCAAACTCACAAAGCATATGTGTTGTTGTATTTTGCACGACAATTGTTGTAATAAAGTTGTAGTTATTTCTGTACCATGTATTTAACGACTCAGAATAGGTTGGATTGAATGGACCTATTTTGGGGTTGTTACAATAAGTCTCCCGTATCGGCAAGAAATGAGCAGACTTGGTTAATCTATCAACAATAACCCAAATAGCATTGATGCCTTGAGAAACCGTAGGAAGACCCGTAACGAAATCCATAGTAATGTGTTCCCACTTCCATTCCGGAATCTCAAGTGGTTGCACGGACCCTTAGGTACAAGATGCTCCGCCTTTACACGTTGGCAAGTTAAACACATCCAGATAAACTTTGTAATCTCTCTCTTCATATTGTTCCACCAAAATGTATGTCGAAGATCACGATACATTTTAGTACTTCCAGGATGGATTGCAAATGGCGTATTGTGTGCCTCCATCATAATCTTGTACTTCAAATCGAGTCGTTAGGAACACAAAGTCTAGAGTGGACTCAAGTATTCCTTCTTCATCAATTCTCGCTTAGGAATAGCTCCTTCTTGTACTTTTTCTTCTTCATACGCATCGGCCTCAAAGTCGGTGGCTTGAGCAATCTTAACTTTTTCTATTAAAGTTGGCTCTGTCGTATACTTGACATCATCGCTTTTCGTTCTCGCATATGATCTTCTACTCATCGCGTCACCTACCACGTTCGCTTTTTCAGGATGGCATGATCGTCGAACATGTCTTTGAAATGAGTCTCCTCTTGAGTTCTTGAAGCTCTTCCCACATTCCTTGCTCCATTCGAATTTTGTATCTCTACGAGTCACCATTGCGTTAATGGAATAGCGATTCGAGAATATCCTTCAACGAATCTCCGATAATAACCAACTAGGCCTGAAAGCTACGTATTTAGATTCTCGACTTAGGTTGCTCTCAATCGTGACTCATATCCCAATCTTGGATAGACGTCACAATGACACCTATCGATTTACTTATCGCATACGAATATGGCGTCCCTACTGATGCGGCGGTAAATTCCACAAAGGAAGTCACAAGATAAAGGCTCGGTACCAAATTCTATAGTTGAATTTTTAACTCACGAAGTTCAATAGAGCCATTCGATATGAGATTTTAGAAATGAGTTTTGTCTGGGTTCAAAGTCGATACAAAATTTAATATCGAAGCTTTGGGAGTAAGCCAAGAAATTCTTCGAAAATACGTCGGGAAAAATCAATAACAACAAGAATATTATTCAAATCGGCGTGTCTTTATTCAAATCCATAACATGGACTAAGAAAACTTGACATCCGTAATAAGCGAATGACTTTATGGCTTGATATGAAAATGTTTGATTACAATGGTTTGATTCTTTAAATTCGAATAATGAGGTTGCTTAGGAATGTGAAAACTAACAACCTTACGAAAGTAATTAATTTTGGCATGATGAGTAGTTAACCTTAAAATCACATCAAAAGCAAATATCTCTATAGAAATAAGGTTAACGGTGTAATGTGATAGTGCCAACTTGAATCAAGCAAGATTTTTAAATAACGGATGTAATGAAATTTTCTCCTAATGGAGTCTCCATGAGATAGGTCAAAGTTTAATTTCTCCGTAGTCAAGTTCAAACGTTGAGCACATGCGGAGAGATAAATGAATGGGTAGACCAGGTATCTAGTAAGGTATAAACTTCAAGAATTTATAATTAACTAACCCGTGCTAACCGTTCGAGTTCTCGCATTTTTGACCGGTCACGACAAACGCTCTTCCAAGAACCGTTGACTTTGACTTTTTCGGGACATCCTTTTGAGTCACCATTCACGCTGGATGGGTTTCGATATCGCATAATCTCGAGCGATATGTCCTTCTTTTCCATAATTATAGCATACCTTGGAAGGCTTTGAGCAGTTTGACCTTATATGTCCCTCTTCTCCACATCAGTAGCATCTAAGCGGCGATCGTTCTCTTCCCCTAGAATTTGTTGATGGTGCTTTGATGTTTACGCCGACGTCTTCCGTCATCGTTAAATCTTCCCTTTTAGATTGGACATCTCTTTCCATAATATCAACGCGTCGTGCGGCTTTTACCCATGCATCACTCATTCTCACTCGTTCGGTTATTTCTTCTTTCATTTCGATTCCAAACTTTATCATCTTATACGCGCCAAAGAGTGCTTACATTCAAGCATCACGTATCGGGTAACCAAGCTTGAATCGTTGCATCCTTTGCTCCACGCACGCCTCGCAATTCTTTACTTTGCTCTTCTAACTCATGAATACGATTTTGCAATTTATATTATTTCGATCATAAAATACCTCTAATAAACTCTCTTGGTACCTCTTCTTCCTCTTCTTCCTCACTCTCATTTGTTACCTCTGCGATTATCTAAGGTCAACTATCAATTCTTCACTCACCACATGGATATCTCTAATTCCTTCTTCTTTGACGACATCACATTATCACGGTTGGCGATTAGAGGTGTCTCCACGATCTCATTCACTCCATTGTTAACGTTCAATGACCATTCTAAAAAACTATCATAAAACAAGGGTTAATTAAATAAATTAACAAATCACATAATATCCTATATCTTGACCAACTAACAAATAAGCTTAGGTAGGACACCTTAGCGAAGGATTTACTCGTCTCTCCCCTCCTAGTTCTATTCCCCGATCTCCGCCAGAGATCATATCCCTAAGCTCGATATTAATTGTGGCGCCCCCAAAATAGGTATACACAACACCCATTACGAGTCGCCAAATACATGGTACAAGAAGCAAACTACAACTTCAATAATACAAATGTCGTGTGAAATACGACAATATATCTTGTGAGTTTAAATATAATATTGTCTTCAGACAATATCCACACGCAAATAAATTCCCATCATAATTATTGATTCATTATTTTACAAAAATGGTGAGGAATACTAAACAACTCTCCCTAGAACCTTCATTCTATACCCCAGACTAGTACCATTACATTCTCGCCTCCGAGAAGAAAAATGGAACAACAAGGAAAAGGGTGAGCTCAACTAGCCGATAAAGAATATTATGACTAAGATAATATACAACAAATTATCGTTAGTCTTCAACGAGGAAAAATCGATAGAATACAATAGACAACAAGTTTGGATCAATATTCGCGTGAAATAATAATTCATAGAAGAGTTACGTAGAGAATGAAATCTACTATAATCTATGAATTTAACGATCCATCATCAATATTTTATCCCCGTAACATCAATCAATATGCATACGGAATCAAATATTCATCTTTGCACTACTGCCAAAGATATTCATCGATTGGTCATGTTCATTTAAACACTGTTCATCTTTGCACTATGGCCAAAGATATTAATCAATCGGTCGTGTTCATCTCAACACTGTTCATCTTTGCACTACTGAGCCAAAGATATTCTTCAGAAATCATTCATCTTTGCACTACTGGGCCAAAGATATTCAATAATATCATCATTTAAGGCGAGGATGATGAAAAATATTTTTAAGAAACGAATCCAAGTGAAACAAAATGACAAGGATTAAGGATTAAGGATTAGTACTTGGTTTTATCCACGCCCAAAAATACCTCAAAAATAATCATAGTGGTGTAAAATTCAAGAATGATCAAAACATGGATACAATCGAGTTAGTATCCGAATAGATGTTTTAGACGAAAAGAAGAAATTTTATTTTTCGATTGAATAGTGCCGTATATTCGTGAATAGTCTTAGTATCGTGAATAGTCTTAGTATCGTGAATAAGTAACTCGACACCAAAAGATAGAAATTCCACTAAAAAAAACATCTTCACGCCATGAATAGTACTCGTGAATAAGTAACTCATGAATAGTAACCCGACATGAAAAAGTTCCAAATTTGATAAAAGTTCCAACCAATATTTCAAAGATAATGATATTGAAGAAATAATATCATTTGAGAAGAAAAATAGCATCCCTTACCTCGAAAGATCAAGACTTCTAGCTAGAAATAAAGGTATAATCTTTGAAGGAACTTGCAAATCTAGCAATACTCAAAGTATACTCAAAATACTCACAAGAATACGCTCGATAATATAGAGAGAAAACTTCAGGTTTACGGTGTGATTTTCAATTCTAACCCAAGCACCTATTTATAGGAAATTGCTTAGAACACCAAAACAGTAAAATTTAATATAATATTAATATTTATTTTCCAAAACCTCATACGCACACTTGCCAACTGAATTCAGCTCCTACACATGTTAAATGAGGCCACCTAAACATTCCAAAAACGTTTTTCCTATTTTAAATATTTTAAACTTCCAAAATCAATTATTTGAACTTGAACTTCAATAATTCATAATAAATAGCCCTTTCATCAGAAAATTCGAATCTCTTGAGTTTTTATAGGAAATTCAATTCTCTACAACTTTGCAGAAGAAAGTTTTTCCAAATTCGAATAGAAATTGACCGAAATCCACAAACGGGCAATTTTACAAAGCTATAATCAAATTTCGATCAATAAATGGGGGTCCACCGACATGTTTAACATGTTTTAAATATTTATTGCAACAAAAATACTCTTCCTCCTCGTATACTCATATATCCCACATTCGTTGTAAAAATATCACCGTTAATATATTATTAAAATAATATATTTAAATGAATTATTTTATCGAGAAAAAGATAAAATATTAATTTTCAACAATTGTCATTTTAAAAATTTTCTCCATCTATATCCACATAAAATCAATATTTTCCTCATCATATAAATCAATAATTAATTATTCACAAATAATATTACGAGAATCACAATATTGATGACAGGCGGTTCCCTGGGAAGAGGGGCTTTTCAATAAGAATTTCTTCTTCTTGGTATGCATGAATTAGGTGACCAAACCTCTCCTTAAGCGAGAACTTTCAGACATTGCCAATAATTTTATCTAATAATATTATTCAGATAATATGAATTATTGCTTCGATAATGAAAGATTGTGTAATGACAATTATTGAAAAACAACGTAAAGTGGGGCCCACTCAATTCTAGAATTTTCCACCAAAATCAATTATAAACCTAATTTCTGAATCCGACACCTCTTAAAATTCACAACAAATCATTCGTGCATTTTTAACGGTTCAAAATTTGTGGACATATACTCAACTTATGTATGTATAACATATCCAAAAATTACAACGATCCAACGGTCGGATTAAAAATTATAACCCCATAATATATCTCAAAACCCCGATTTGAATTTTAATACCTCCAATCCAGATAAAATCTTGATAAAACACCTCAACATTAATTCCTTCATTAATAACCACATAAATAAATCCATCATTTATATTCATATAAAATAAATATTTCCTTATCATATGAATCAATAATTATTCACAAATAATATTCTGAGAATCACATTTATGACAACCAAACATTTCCCGAAGAAGAAGGGCTTTCAATAAGGATCTCTCCTCATCTTGGCGCTTATGATTAGGTGACCAAACCTCTCCTTGAAACAGAACTTTCTAGACATTGCCAATAATGTTATCTAATAATATTATTCAGATAATATGAATTATTGTTTCGATAATGAAAGATCTTGTGTAATGACAATTATTGAAACAACAAAGAATATAAAATATCAACGCAATGAATTATTAACTCAATAAAATCTTTGACAAGAATTATGTAACCATTATTGAGTAAGTGCCTTCTTACGTAAGAATCAATAATTGGTGCAATACTGGTATCTTCTTGTCAACAACGCGTATTAGTGTGTTTTAAACCACGGTATTCCAGCGAAGATACTTGTGAATAACTACTTCTAGTTATTTAAAAATAACTTATATTTGTCGTTTTCTTCATCCAATCGCTTTTAGTTATGGGACCCCACATGGTTTGGCTGGGCCGCATACGAATATTCCGATGCATTTAATATTCCACGACCAAACGAATATTTCCAAACAACAATGAATATTTTATAACCACTTGCTTATTTTGAAATATTTGCATATTTAACCCTTAACTATCCACATTAATCAAATCAACCCTTACTATTTCAAAATAATAACTAAAGGAAATTCCTTTTATTTAAAAAAATTTCGAGGTCTTACAGGATGACATATATGGCCCCCATAAAATAATCAAACTTACCTGCAAACGTCTCATAATGAGACTCTTTATATACATCAAGGATTGAATAAATATTACCACAAATCATTTTATATTTTAATCAACACATATTTAATCTTTCAACAATTATTAATCATTTATAACTTGTCGTCTCAATTAATAATATAACATATTATATGAGATGATCTTGTGACAATAATTGAATCAATAATATAAGAGATATGATGCAAAGAACCATGTGTAGCAATAATTGAGTATAGCTAAGTGACTTCTCACGTAAGCATCAATAATCAATCCGTGCTACTTATGCAACCACGCCAGACATCGTGACTACTTTAGGGTAGTTCAACAGCTTTTAACGGTAACACTTCCGTAGTTATTTTTATAGAAAGATAATTTTGTCGCTTTTCTAACTACGACAATACTTCCGATTTAATGGGGTCCACTAATGATTGAGCCGTTGCATTTAATATTTCCCGACAAAAAGAATATTCCTCGACCAAACGAATATTTTATAACAACTTGCTTACTTTGCAAAATTTATAAATATTACCCACAACTATAACATTATATCAAATTTATTCCATAATATTCAAAAATAATATTTATAGAAAATTCATCTTTATTTATAAAAGTTGGGGTCTTACAACGAATATTCCACGACCAAACGAATATTCCCCGACAATAATGAATATTTTATAACCACTTGCTTATTCAAAATATTTGCGTATTTTACCCATAACTATCCACATTAATCAAATCAACCCTTACTATTTCAAAATAATAAATAGAGAAAAATAAATTTCATTTATTAATAATTTGGGGTCTTACATAACGACTCAAAGAAGAATATTTGTCTCACTTTCTCTCTCTGTACCTCAATCCTCTCAAAATAAAAATTTCAAAAAGGAAGAGAGCTATTATAGCATGTGAGAAGAGTGGAAAAGGAGTGGTTAAAAAGTTGGATTAGCGTTAAGGGTTCTAATAGAACCAATGGTATAAATAGATATGACAAATATTTTAATATCATTTTATATTTTTTCTCTCCCATAAAAAAAATCTCATTTATTATATTTGTAAGTATTAATGAGGTATTAATTTGTTTCATGTTTATTTTAAAAGTAATAAATTTATTAATTTTGTTATTTGTTGAAAATTATAAATTGTTAGTTTAATAACAATTACTTAATAGGAAAAACGACAATGAATAATTTTAAAATCAAAATTGTTATTTTATATTATTGTTAGTAGAAAATGATTTTTTTATATAAAATATAAAATAGGGCATTTTCTTGTAATAAACTGGGTATGATCTAATAATTCAACTTCAACAATGCCTTTTATTTTAAATTAGGTTGTGACATGGTCAAAATATTTTAATATTATTTAATATCCTACTCATTTAAATCTAAAATATAAAATATTTGTTGACTTTTTAACAATTAATATAAGCTATAAGATATATTAGAAATATACAAAAATCTTGATAAAAAGTCTATAAAAATTGTCAATTATTTCATGGAGTCTTTAAAAATAATTTTAAAAGTCATTAAAATCTACAAACTTTACAAAATCTGTCACTTTAAAAAATATTTAAAACTTTTATTAAATACACCCTCTTTAAATTTATAATATTTTGTAAATAGAATTTCTGTGTGCGGAAAGCACGGAGTATTATTGATCAATGAGGAGTGAAAAAGAGTTAATTACATACCAATGGCATTATGACAATATATAATAAGTCATCTAACAAGTAACGTGTAGTCTAGTTGATTGATAGTAATATCTTTAATAACATTTAAAAATTAAGCAAACATTATCCTTTTTATCGAGATAAATTAATTAGGGTCACTTGTATAATATTTTTATTTGTTTTAAAATTAAAGATATAATTTAATTTTTGAGATCAAACGATAACATATTAAATTTTAAAATTAATATAATTTAAAAAATTAAAATAAAATAAATTTTATGATTAATAATTTATTTTATTAATATATCATCGTTTAACCTCAAAAATCAAATTATATAAATATTTAATTTTAAAACAGAGGGAATAAATGAATATACTCCATTATGGTGTGATTGCAGGTATCCCGGATTTGAAATCCGGTTCTTCATAGGAAATGAGTTGGATTGGAAATTGAGAAATTTGGAGATAAGAGGCTGAGGGTGATGAGAGGCTCGTGGAAAATAATGCCAAAATCAGGTAGTAGTACGAAATATTGTTACAAAAAATGAATTATATATTCTATTATATTTTTAAAAATAATTACAACAATAGTGTTCTCATAAAATTTTTACACAACTAATACACTTTCATATTTATTTATAATACTAGTACAATTAGGATTCCTTAATTTAGGAAATTAGTATTCAATTAGAATTCCTTTATTTAAGGATTAGTTATAGCCATAGCTTCTTCTCTCTCCTCATCTATAACAACTACCGCTGAAGAACTACCTTCTTCTTCATCCTCCTTCTCCATTCAATGTAGTTGAGAAGAACTTCCGCTGTGCAGCCCCTCCCACCTTCTTCTCCCTCCTGCTGCATATTAAAATGTCGTCTTTAGCACTGAAGAAGAACTACCGATGCGCTTCGATCTTTGCAAAGCAATTTACAAATGGTGGACCCTACGCCGTCTCCGGTGACGGATCTTTCATCGTTTGCGCCTGCGACGACACTATTAAAATCGTCGATACTTCAAATGCTTCAAGGAAGATTTGGATCAAAATAATGCCATAGATAGAACTCCCGAGGTTAGGGCTTCAGTGGAGAATATGTGTTTCTTTGCTAGAACATGCGATGGCATATGAAGGCTCATTGAGTTGCATGCTAATGCGTCCAAGGCAATAATTGAAATTGGAGCTCATTTTAGGAGGTTGATTCCATATGTTTACGAACTCATGAATTAGTTTGCACATCCTATTTCTATATTCCTTTTGACATATGTTTCATATCATGATCAGTAGCACGGAGCGATATGAATCTTTGGATGATGGTAACCAAACCTCATCATACCAAAGTAACCAAATCATGTCATATCAAAAAGAACCAACCAACCTCTACACTTTAATTTTTTTTTAAATACGGTTGGTTACCAAACTTCGAGATCAAGGTAAACAAAAACCTTCGTACCAAGGTAACAAAACCTTCATACCAAAGTAACTAATTCACATCCACACCTGCAAATTTTTCGTAGTTCAGTTGATAGCCAAACCTTCGCATCACAAGTGTAACTAATTCAATTTTATTAAGTTACCAATTTCGTTTGAATGTGATGCAATGCAGTAGCCAACCATTCATACAAAGGTAACCATTTTATTATTTATGAGTAACAAAATAGTTATAAAAAAAATTTCAGACATTAATAGTTACATCTATTTATTTTTAAACTTCTTGTAGGACGAATCTTCTTCTTATTCTCATTGGCGTTTTGGACAATGGAGATTCGTGGCGGAATATCGGCGGTGTAGCGACGGACTATTATTTCAAAGTGTATGTGAGGGAGATGAAGATTTGAATTTGAATATTTAAATTTGAATTTGTTTTTGTTGTTAGATCTAAATATTTGAATTTGAATTATTAATTATGATAGTTATTTGTCTTTGATTTTAGGTTTCCTTATTAATGTGAATTGTATTATTTTTGTAATATGTACAATCTTTTTATAATTATTTGGTTGATGAACTTTTCTTGTAATTACTTTCTATTTGTTGTATAATTATGTAAAGAACTCAAAAATTCAGGTATCAGTTTTGCGGGCCCACGTGGCCATGGCCCAATTTGTCAGAGCTAGTGATAACTTATTATCCGTTACTTTGTTTACACGTTCGTTTAGGGAGCCGGCAGGCTGATCGGTTCAACCCCCATTAGTTTGTGTACGAAATTCAAATATATATAGCATGTGATAATTGCAATATTTTCAAAGTTAATTTTGGATTTGGTGGACAATACTGATGTATCTAAAGACGTGTAACCGACAGGAATTCATTTATGTATTACTCCTAATTCATGTTGTAATTTGTGCTTTACGTCTCTACCAAATGATAAATAATTCTCAGACTTTTCTCTAAAATTTAATGACTACTATTTATATCTATTTTAAATTTGAAAAATAATTTAAATTAAAGTCAAAATTGTTCGCTAGGAAGTATATATATATATATATATATATATATATATATATATATATATATATATATATGTCAATTCAAGCTAAACTTATTAAAAACCATTATAATTATGGGTGGTGCATGCTCATCTCCGTGGATCATCCCCAGCCGAAAGACTAGCGATAAAAATAAACTACAAGTAGTAACTTATAGGCCAAAATCAGACAACAAATCGGAGTAGTTGTTTAATTATTTAACAAATTAAATAAACAAAATTTGTCATTTAAGTACGTACGTACTTCATCTCCTTTACATTTACGAAAAAAAAACAAAACAAAGGAATTAAACAAGTGAATGATCAAGCTTTAAAGTATGATCATCCGATGAATGATTCAAAAATGTATAATCAGTAGTTTCACCCTTAATAAGTTGTTCTTCCTCCTCATTGTTGTGATCACCATCAATATTGATAGTTCCAGTGAGCTCTTTAGATCTCTGGGCCTGATGCTCCCAATCGGTTCGACTCATGACTAGCAACATCGTCACCACACACGAGCCCTGAGCGGCTAAGAGGCCGAGCCATAGTCCTCTAAAGTCTAAACCTGCTAAAAAACCTAACCAAACCGCAACTGGCATTCCCACAAGGTAAAAGCATCCCAAGTTGATATTGGCACCTAATTTGGGACGAGCCGTTCCTCTTAAAACCCCACAGCCTGTTGTTTGTGGACAGTTTCCAAGCTCACAAAGTCCAATAATAGGCAAAACCATCCAAGTCAAGGCGATAATCTCTGCGTCTTGTGTGAACATTTTAGCCCATATTTTTCTCACAAAAGTTGCAAAAACCAATGCAAAAAACCCTAATATGAAGCTGCAACAAAGCCCAACTATGGCTGCGAGTTTCGCCTTAGCTGGCCGGTTTGCACCTAGTTCATTTCCTACCCTTGTGGATACACCAAAGCTCAAAGAAGATGGGAAAATATAGATTAAAGAAGTAGTTTGAATTAATATTCCCATTGAAGCCACCGTTGCTCGAGGATTTACTAACAACCCACATAGTAAAATCATGATTTCGTACCACCACCACTCGAGGCATACCGAAATGCAACTAGGTATAGCCAAGTTCAAGAGAGATTTCCATCCCTTAAGGCACTCCAAGGAAATTCCCCCCCAAGTTTTAGTGTATACACCGGAGACTAATACGTAAACAATCAAAGATCCAACGAGGTTGAAATTAGTCCAAACGCCGCTCAATGCCACACCTTTTATGTCAAGTTTAAGCACAACAACAAGAACGTAATTTATAGGTATATGGAGAAGAATAGCTAGGGTTGCACAATAGGTTAAAGGCAATGTAATGGATTGTGATCGAAGATAGATACGTAAAGGGTGGAGAAATGATTGGGCCAAGAGGTCCGGAAGGGAATAAAGAATGTAGGATTGGGCTTTTGTTGCTATATCATCATCTTGACCACATAAGAGCAATATATTCTTCATGTTGCACCATAGAAAAGATATGGGAATTGAGGTGAGAAGAAGTAAAAGAATTGTTTTTTGCATGGTGAGGCCAAGAAGTTTGTATCTTTTGGCTCCAAAGGCCTGGCCGCAAATGGGCTCCATTCCCATGGAAAGGCCGGAGAGGATTGAGTAGCCGGTAATGTTAGCGAAGCCAAGGGCTAGGGCACCACCGGCTAGAGAAAGGTCTCCGAGGTGGCCGAGGAAGAGCATGGAGATGATGGAGCGGGAGTAGAGTAAAAGGCCGGTTAGGATCATTGGAAGAGATATTTGTGCTATGCATTTAGCTTCTTTGATGGCAAGAGAGAGATGGGTATTTTTGTTGTCGTTAATAAGATCATGATCTTGTTCTTGTTTAAAAGTTGGAGGTGCTACTTGTTGATGAGTGACTAAAGGACTAGTCAACATGTTGAATTCTTCTTCAGGTATTTTGGTTGAGGTAAGGAGGTCATGAGGTGGTTGGTCTAGAGTGCATTTATAGGAAGTACTCGGAGAAGGTAACTTGCACATGGTTTTTGGTGCTAGTGCGTGTGTATGTGTGTGGGAGAGAGGGAGAGAGGGTTTAAGTAAGTTGAGGGGGTTTTTATGGGGTTTATAAAGGGCCGGGGTGAGATATATTAATTTTTGGGGTTTAAGTATTGGTGGAATTGTTTAGATTTTTCTAGTCTTGGAAAGAGTTATGAGCAGGAGAATATATAAAGAGTTTTCACTAATTTGATTTGTTGACTGGAATCTAGAGTTGAATAAAGTTTTAAATCAAATTCTTTTTCTCCGAGTGTTGAAGCATACAGTTTTCCAGCGTTCTTTTATGACCGACCAATTATGTCACTGTTTGGCCTGCTGGAATTTCTATGTATAAATACAAGAGTGATACAAGGAAGGTGATATATTGATAATGCGACAATAATATTTATACCGTAAGAGCAAATAAATATTTGATAATATTTTTATGTTTATTAATTACCATAATAAAATATAATTTTCTCTATTTCTAAAATTAATTTTTAGTGCTAAAAATACAATTTTATTGTAAAGGACAATATGCATTGCAAATGATTTAATTGTTCAGAACAATTATTAAGTAAATAACTATTTTGTATAAATAAGTCTGTTTTCTTTTCTTCTTTTTTGTAAAAAGGATAGATTACAATTTACATGCAAGTGCTGGGATGAGAATAATATTTAGGAAACTGAAAACATCACCCTCCATCTTATATTCGTTCTATTAATAATGTAGTATTGTGGAGGGGCATGAGTAACGTTATTTTTGGGTTAAGTTTTATGGTTTGTCAACCAATCAGACAAATAAAAAATGTGGTGGACGGTTGGAATTGGACCCATTTGCTGAAGATACATTACTTGGCTTGACTTTATACGCTGTTTGTGCATCCAAATTAAATGTTGCCCAAATTAGTAGATTTCATTTTGTGACAAGACCTCCTATTTAAATTCGCTCCAATGTTTATAAGGTTGTTGATGTTTGCATCTCATATTTAAAATAATCAAAGTGTAATCTAAAGTTTTTTTTTTACTAAGCAAAATGCACCTTATAAAGTTTTTAACTAGTCAAAATGCACTCTAATTTTTTTTTAACTAGACAAAATGCACCCTCACTTTTGAGTGTAAATCGTATTTTTTTTAAGTCAAAAATAACTTTAGGGTCTGAATATTGGGGTTCAAAGTGTAAATAAATCGAGTCGAGCTGGGTATTCAGTTGCTCAGATTTGATTAACAAAATTTATTCAGTATTGAATAAGGTTTGATTAAGGCTCGTTACCGAGTTGAGCACGATCTCGAATTAATCGAGCTCGAACAGTTTAAACTTTTCGAGCGAATATGATTCGAGTATCAGCAGAAAATTATAATTTGAAGAGGTTCAAATAATTTATCGAACTTTAAAATTTGATCATATTTGAATCATTTATATTTCAAGTCGAGCTCGAATCGAACTTTTAGTTGAGCAATTATGAATCGAGTTCAAATAGTTTGGTTCCTTAATTGGAATGCAAATCTTAACCACCTCTAAATTTTAGGGAGGAAACAGTATTGTATTGTAGTCTAAATTGGGTCGAACTTTATAACAAGTTACGTTAGTTGAAATTATCGGTTAACATAAAAGTGGTGGTGTACATCTTAATAAGTAAAGTATCTTTGAGATACTATATATGATGTTAGGGTTTGGAATTTGG
The DNA here is from genome assembly GCA_020205615.1 of Panax quinquefolius. NCBI lineage: Eukaryota > Viridiplantae > Streptophyta > Magnoliopsida > Apiales > Araliaceae > Panax > Panax quinquefolius. Next base: position 6,227,561 of record CM035163.1, on the reverse strand, counting down.
TGCATCAATTGATATAGAAAACATAAGAGTCATTCATTTGGGTGTAAGAAAAAAAACTCTAATAAAAGTTCTAATTATTTTTCTTTCAAGTTACGTGTTGCACAATGAGAATTTCCCTTTTAAATTAAAAGTAAAATTTAAAAGCGTAAAGTTCAATATTGGTCCTTCAAAAAGATCGGACAATATTAAGCTTAATTTTGATTTATACAAGTGTAGTTATAATTTGAATTAGCAGGGTAATTAAATGCAAAAAATTGATGACACATCTATCCTTAAAGTGCATGGCATTTTAAAAAGAGACTCATATTGAAATTATGTATGTATTTATTATGTTTGGTTCAGAAACAAAAAAAAAAAATTGACAATCAAATAAAGAAACCATCAAGCCGGTCAATCTCTATATTAATAAGTACTCCTTCCGTCCCTAATTATTTGAAATTTTAGAGGTGAACACAAGAATTAAAATAATGATTAAAAAGTATTAATTATAGTACTCAATTATCTATAATACCCTTAAATCTTTAGTTGGGATAACGAGAGTTTTGTTGGAATAAAGAGAGAGTAAGAGTTTAAAGTATAAAAAAATAGGCAAATTCTAAAACGAGAGAAACGTCAAATAAAGTATTAATGATAATGAGAGTTTTGTTGGGATAAGGAGAGTTTTGTTGAGATAAGGAGAGAGTAAGAGTTTAAAGTATTAATGAGGGGAAATTTTGGAAAAATTGTCATTAATTCTTCTAGATTTGAACAAACGTCAAATAATTAGGAACAAATGAAAAACTCTAAATTGTCAAATAATTAGGGACGGAGAGAGTATGTAATAGGAGTAACATTTTTTTTGGCGTGAAGTAATCGAGTCCCAATATGAGTCCCAATACGCTACATCTTCTTCCATAATAAAACGCAGGAAAATAAGTCAATAAATTATGATTAACCTGAAATTTTAAGTAATAAAATAGAATAATAATACATGAATCTTTATTCTTTAATCGTATGCATCAATCGATTCAGGCCAAATAATAATACCTTATTTGGTTTAATCCTTATAAAATAAAAAGTTAAAAATAATTTACCACTTAAAATGGAGAGAAAATTTGATAGATAATTAATAGGTAGTTACTATGTAAGAGTGTGTTAAATTAGGTTAATAACTATGAAAATAAAAAGAAATTAGAAAAAGGAGCTTATATATATATAATTGATCGATCGAGATTATATAGTTAGGATTTGCTCCCTTAATAATATGGTGTAGATATTTTGCTGCATTCTGCTTATAATTTAATTTAACTTATAAAGCACGACTACAATTACTGCATGATTATATATGGACCAAAGACTTTGCGACAATATATAAGAAGACATGAAAATTAAATTAATGGTACAAACTAATTTTCGCCTGCACTCGCTCTAGTCTTCAACTTAATTATTCACCCACGGAAAAATAAAGACAACTAACTAGCTAATTAATACTCTTTCGGTCTCATGATAAAAGTCTTTATTACTATTTTAAATAATTTCATGTTAAATATACACATTCCTTTAATAAGCAAACTTTTACACATTTTTTCCTATTATGCCTGTAGTATTAAATGTCTCATATTTTTCTTATTCTAATTTTCTCTCTATATTTAATAAGTACGGAGAGAGAATATTTTGAATTGAATAGCTAGAAAGTCACTCTCTCACCTACATTTCATTCTATTTCTTAATATGCGTGAAAAGTCCACTAGGACTTTTATCCTGAAACGGAGGGAGTATAATTAAGTTTGCATGTAATCAACAAGGTGCATGCATGTACTAAGATTGAATTGCTTAAGTAATAAAATTTAACATTATCAACAATAAATATAACTTTGATTGTAATCAACAAGGTGCATGCATGTACTAAGATGGGATTTCTTAATTATGTTTTATACTACCTCTGTCTTAAAAAAAAATATTATTTGATTTTAATTAATGCATTAAATAGTTGTGCAAAAAACTTGGAAAGTAGTATTAGTTTTCTATATTTTTAGTAGAAAATTCTTTCCAATTGAGTAGTAATTCCCGTAACTCTTAAGAGCACAACCCATCATTTCGCAACATAAAAATTAGCTATTGATCATTATTTATTTTAGTTATTTCAAGAAGAAAAATAACTAGTATATACTTCTCATGATTTTAATTTTAGAATTTTTTGCAATGCATTTTTATTGTTTAACAAAGCTAAAGGAATAAAGTAGGCCAAGCTAGTCACTTATTTAAGCTCTATGGACTATTTTGTTTTCTTAATTTCGAAGTCGGCCAGGCCAGCCATTAATTATTGGGTCCTTAACACTAATATACAACAATTATAAAGTATTTACAAAAATAAAACACCAACATAATTACAAAAATAAAACAACACAATATAAAGTTGCTAAAATCAGTCCTACATTCAAGTAACTGAACAGAACACGCTCCTACATTCAAGCAATTGAACAAAACACGCAACTTTGATATCGAGAAAATCAAATCTTACGGCGCGACACACCACTAAGATCGGAGAAGATGAAAATTTTTGTCATGACGACAAGACGCCGAGATCGACAAAGAACTCTGAGATCGGAGAAGAAAATATCAACGACGTATCTACCGGAGAAGATGAAATCTCTTGTCGCGACGCAACTCTGAGATCGGAGAAGAACATAAAAGAACGACAACAACTTCAAGATCTCAGAACGTAAACTTTATCGCAATCTTGACCGATTGTTGATCGATTGCACCGATTGTTGATTCGTTACAAATTTGTATACCAAGGTATTTGAGTTTCCAATTTATATGCATAGTGTTACCCCGTGTTTACTACGTATTCGTCCATTGGTTACCTTTCTCAAATTTTTTGCTCTTTAAATGGTCACAAAGTCAGAATAATAAATGTTTTGAATGCAAAATGCATTTTAAAATATGTTTTATACTCTGGTTACTAAATACATATAAATTAGTTCTTTATTTATTATTGATTTGGTTACTGTTTATTATTGATTTGGTTGTTGTATAATGTTTATATGCTTGCTTTATAATTTTAAAGATTATTTTACTGATATTTTTTATATTAATGATTACTTATTAAATACATTGGTTACCTTCCTGCAACTGTTGGTTACTGTCTAATCTGGATTTGGTTAGTATATAATGCTGACTTGGTAACTGTGTAAAATTGCAATGGTTACTGCATAATATTAACCCCAGTTCATGTTCTGGTTACTAACATTATGTAGTTTGGTTACTGTCTGACATTGAGTTGGTTACTTTACAGACCATAATCTAACAATAATATTACCATGGTTACTGTGTAATATTACCATGGTTACTGCATTATATTATTGTGTTTTATACTGATTTTTTTATATTGATGGTTACTGATTAACTATATTGGTTACCTTCATACATATGTTAGTCTTTAATTTGTAACAAAGTCATTACTGATGGTTTTGGTTGTAAAATGAATGTAAAAATATTTTTTATAATCTTGGTTACTAATTACATATATATTGGTTACTAATTACATATATATTGGTTACTGTCTAATATGTATTTAGATATTTGATAATTTCTGTCAAGTTTGGAGTGTCGTATTTTGGCGTTTTCGAAGCCTAATTTCATTGGAAACGGGCCAACGATCAAAAGTCACCAGCTTCGTTTGTGATGTGCATGATATTTTTGGTCAAATTCTATCATTTAGGCCTTCAAAATGGCATGTAAAAATGTTGTTTATGTTTTGGTTACTAAGATTATGCAGTTTGGTTACTCTCTAATATTGATTTGGTTACTTTATAATGTTTATATAGTTGTTAGACTATGGAGATGATTCCAGTTGTGCTTTACTTTATTAATGGTTACTTGTTAGCCAAATTGGTTACATTCTTACAAAAGTCTGCCTTTAGTTGGTAACAAATAAATTATCTTTGGTTGTTTTTATTGTAAAATGTAAGGAAACCCCTATTTTTTCTTTGGTTGTTTTGGTTCTTGATTAATCTTTGATTGACATTTGTGTAACATTATATGGTTACTGAATATTGCTGAGTTGGTTGCTGTGTAAAATTATAATGGTTACTTTCAATAGTGCTGACCTGGTTACTGTGTAAAATTATAATGTTATATTCTTTTGTAATTGTTTCATTTATATTGGATGTTACTTATTGACTACATTGTATTGGTTACATGGACTAATAGTAACCAATACACCAAATTTGATGTTTGGACTAATAGTAACCAATACACCTTTAAGTACATATTGATATTTTTATATTATTTGTTTTTTTACGTAAAATCTTTGTCAAATATATTTTATGTTATGGATACTAAGTAAATATATGTTGGGTACTGTCTAATCTGGATTTGGTTAGTTTATAATGCTGACTTGTTTACTGTGTAATATTACCATGGTTACTACATAATATTACTGTGTTTTATACTGATTTTTTTATATTGATGGTTCTTGATTAACTACATTAGTTACCTTTATATACTGTTAGTCTTTAATTTGTAACAAAGTCATTACTAATTATTTTGGTTGTAAAATGAATATAAAAATATTTTTTATAATCTTCGCTACTAATTACATATATCTTGTTCTTGTATAATATGTATTTAGATCTTTGAAAGGTGTTTATTTGGTTACTCTATAATGTTATTGAGTTTTATAATTGTTTATTTTATATTGGTAGTTACTTATCGACTACATTGGTTACCTTCATACAATCTGTTAAATATTGGTTGTTGTATACTATTTAATTGGTTACTGAGATAATGTTTATTTGGTTGCAGTGACAATTTGGCAATTTTCTGTCAAGTTTGGAGTGTCGGATTTTGGCGTTTTCAAAGCTGGTGAACTGCATGGTTTTTTGGTCGAATTCCATCATTTAGGCCTTCAAAATTGCATGTAAAGATGTGGTTTATATTCTGGTTACTACGATTATGTAATTTGGTTACTGTCTAATATTGATTTGGTTACTTTACAATGTTTATTCAGTTGTTAGACATTGGCTATTGACAGTAACCAATACAACAAATTTAATTGTTTACAGGAATATATAATTGTTTACTGCTAGTAACTATTAACCACATGGTTGGTAACATTTTTGATGGTGTATGTGACGACCCCAAAATAGGTCCATTCCATCCAACCCATTCTGAGACGCCAAATACATGGTACAGAAACAACTACAACTTTATTATCACAACAATAAAACTGTGAGTTTAAATACAAATATTATCTTCTAGACAATATTTATACTCAAATAAATCCTCATCATATTTATTGATACATTATTTTACAATAATGGTGAGGACTACTAAACAACTCTCTCTAGAACCTTCATTCCATACCCCGACTAGTACTGCATTTACATTCTCGCCTCACGAGAAGAAAAATGGAACAACAAGGAAAAGGGTGAGCTCAACTAGCCCGATAAAGAATATTATGACTAAGATAATATACAACAAATTATCGTTAGTCTCCAACAGGAAAAATCGATAGAATACAATAGACAACAAGTTTGAGATCAATATTCGCAATGGAAATAATAATTCATAGAAGAGTTTCGTAGAGAATGAAATCTACTATAATCTATGAATTTAACGGTCCATCATCAATATTTTATCCTGTAACATCAATCAATATTCATCTCAAATCAAATATTCATCTTTGCACTACTGTGCCAAAGATATTCATCAATCGGTCATGTTCATCTCAACACTGTTCATCTTTGCACTAAAGGCCAAAGATATTCATCGATCGGTCGTGTTCATTTAAACACTGTTCATCTTTGCACTACTGGGCCAAAGATATTCATCGATCGGTCATGTTCATTTAAACACTGTTCATCTTTGCACTACTGGGCCAAAGATATTCATCATCGGTCGTATTCATTTAAACATCCGCTCATCTTTGCACTACAGGCCAAAGATATTCTTGAGAAATCATTCATCTTTACTACTGGGCCAAAGATATTCAATAATATCATCATTTAAGAGGCGAGGATGATGAAAATATTTTTAAAGAACGAATCCGGTGAAACAAAATGACAAGGATTAAGGATTAAGGATTAGTACTTTGTTTTATCCATGTCCAACAATACCTCAAAAATAATCATAGTGGTGTAAAATTCAAGAATGATCAAAACATGGATCAATCAAAGCTAGTATCCAAAATAGATATTTTAGACGAAAAAAGAAAAATTTTCATTTTTAAATTGAATAGTGTCAGATTCGTGAATAGTGCCGTATCGTGAATAGTAACTCAGACACCCAAAGATAGAAATTCCAAAAAAAACATCTTCACGCTTCATGAATAGTACTCGTGAATAGTAACTCGTGAATAGTAACTCATGAATAGTAACTTCGTGAATAATAACTCATGAATAGTAACCCAGACATGAAAAAGTTCCAAATTTGATAAAACTTGAGATCAACATTTGAAGATAATGATATTGAAGAAATAATATCATTCTGAAAAAAATAATATCCCTTACCTCAAAGAATCGGTAGATGCCGGAAGGAAAGGTCGGAAGTGATCTTTGAATGAAACTTATCTTTGACAAACAACTCTCAAAGTATCTAAATACTCACAAAATACGCTCAATAATATAGAGAGAAAGAGAGAAAGCTTATGAATTTACGGTGTGATTTTCAATTCTAACTTAGCCCTCTATTTATAGGAAAATGTTAGACGCAAAAGCGGACTTAACTGCAAAACTGATGGCTTTACTCGCTACTATTGCCACCCACCACATTTGAAATAAAATTCAGCACATTTTTTCACCAACCACAAGTGGGGCCCACTCAATTCTAGAATTTTCCACCAAAATCAATTATAAACCTAATTTAGAATCCGACACCTCTTAAAATTCACAACAAATCATTCGTGCATTTTAACGGTTAAAATTTGTGGACATATACTCAACTTATGTATGTATAACATATCCAAAAATTACAACGATCCAACGGTCGGATTAAAAATTATAACCCGCAATATATCTCAAAACCCCCGATTTGATTTTAATACCTCCAATCAGATAAAATCTCGATAAAACACCTCAACATTAATTCCTTTATTAATAACCACATAAATAAATCCATCATTTATATTCATATAAAATAAATATTTCCTTATCATATGAATCAATAATTATTCACAAATAATATTACGAGAATCACATTTATAACAACCAAATTTGTTCCCAGGAAAGAAGAGGGGCTTTCAATAAGGATCTCTCCTTCTTCGCGCGCAATTAGGTGACCAAACCTCTCCTTAGGCGTAACTTTCTAGACATTGCCAATAATGTTATCTAATAATATTATTCAAATAATATGAATTATTGATCGATAATGGGAAATATTGTGCAATGACAATTATTGAAACAATGAATAATATAAAATACCAACGCAACAATTATTGAATCAATAAAATAAAATATTGAGCAGTAACTCACTGTGAAAATTATTGAGTAAGTGCCATCTTACGTGCGAATCAATAATTCAACAATCTTGTGCAATCTGGTGTCTTCTTTGTGCAACCACCGCGTACATCGTATTTTAACCCACGGGTATTCCAACGGTCTTATCTTACTTGCGGTAACAACTCTGGCGTTATTTATAACCACCCAAACTTTGTCGTTTTCCTCATCCAATCGCTTTCAGTTATGGGGCCCACACGGGCGCTGGCTTTGCGTAGTAAATGCGAATATTCCCGCATCACGAATATTCCACGACCAAACGAATATTCCAGACAAAAATGAACATTTTATAACCACTTGCTTATTTTGAAATATTTGCGTATTTAACCCTTAACTATCCACATTAATCGATCAACCCTTACTATTTCAAAATAAAAAATAAAGGAAATTCCTTTTTATTTAAAAAATTTTAGGTGGTCTACAACCTCCTCCTTATGAAATTTTCGTCCTCGAAATTGGACGACGATACTGTGTGTTTGAAATGGTAAGGATACCTCGTTTTTCATTTCCGTTTCCAATTCCCGTGTCATTTCCTCTATATAGCATAATTCCTCCACAAAACTTTAACTTGTGGTATGACCTTTCTGCGCGTAGGGACCGCTCCTTCCTATCCAAGATCTTGGCAGGTACCTCCTCATCGTTAAGTCTTGGCTATCTCGTCCGGTTCTAACTCTATAACGTAGTTGGTCTTTCACATATTTACGTAACATCGATACGTGAAAAGCGTTATGAACACGCGTCATACTTGGCGGTAAAAGCGAGTCTATAGGCCACAGTTCCTATTCGATCGAGAATTTCAAATGGATTAATAAATCGAAGGTTTGAGCTTTCCTCACCTCACCGATTCTCGCTTTTAAAATAACAACTTCTTGCACCTCCTTCTTCAAATTCATCACTCGGTGTGTAGCTTGAGCGACTTTAACTTTATCGATTAAAAGTCGATTATACTAAGTATATCATCACGTACATCAGTATATCATCACGTGGGTACCTAGAGTTTTCATCGCCATCTCTATTATTTGTATATTATACGAAATTAGTCTTTGACAACATCGTACTTTCGTGCTTGTATATCGATCTTCTACTCAACACGTCGCCGGCTACCACGTTCGCTTTTCCGGGATGGCATGGTCGTGAACATGTCTTTGAAATGAGTCTCCTCTTGAGTTCTTGAAGCTCTTCCCACATTCCTTGCTCCATTCGAATTTTGTATCTCTACTGAAGTTAGCTACGTTAATGGAATAGCGATTCGAGAATATCCTTCAACGAATCTCCGATAATAACCAACTAAGCCTAGAAAACTACGATTTCGATTCGACTTAGGTTGTTCTCAATGTGACTCATATCCCAACCTTGGATAGACGTCACAATGACACCTATCGCTTTCTTATCGCACGCGAATATGGCGTCCCCCACTAGAGAGTCGGCTTAGGTGAATTCCACAAAGGAAGTCACAAGATAAAGGCTCGGTACCAAATTCTATAATTGAATTTTAACTCCACGAAGTTCAATAGGAGCCATTCGATATGAGATTTTAGAAATGAGTTTTGTACTTAGGGTTCAAATTCGATACAAATTTAATAATATCGACTTTGGGAGTAAGCCAAGAAATTCTTGAGAAAATACGTCGGGAAAAATCAATAACAACAAGAATATTATTCAAATCGGCGTGTCTTTATTCAAATCCATAACATGGACTAAGAAAACTTGACATCCGTAATAAGCGAATGACTTCATGGCTTGATATGAAAATGTTTGATTACAATGGTTTGATTGCTTGAGTTCGAATAATAAAGTTGCTTAGGAATATGAAAACTAACAACCTTACAAAAGCAATCAATTTTGGCATGATGAGTAGTTAACCTTAAAATCACATCAAAAACAAATATCTCTATAGAAATAAGGTTAACGGGTAATGTGATAGTGCCAACTTGAATCAAGCAAGATTTCTAAACAACGGATGTAATGAAAGTTTCTCTAACTGAGTCTCCATAAATAGGTCAAAGTCTAATTTCTCCGTAGTCAAGTTCAAGCGTTGGTAAGCAAGAGAGATAAAGAATGGGTAGAAGCCGGGTATCTAGTAAGGTATAAACATCGCAAGAATTTATAATTAACTAACTTGCGTGCTAACCGTTCGGGTTCCTAAATATTTTAATAGGTCACGACAAACGCTCTTCCAGGAATCGTTGACTTTGACTTTTCTGGGACATCCTTTTGAGTCACCATTCCCGTTGGACTGGGTTTCGACATCGTACAATCTCGAGCGATATGTCCTTCTTTTCCACAATTATAGCATACCTTGAACTGTTGTGGACAGTTTGGACTGATATGTCCCTCTTTCCCGCATTTGTAACATACGACCGATGGTCTTTCTCCTCCCTTGGAACCGATTTACTACTGTGGCCACGACATTCACATGGTGCGTTGTTGAATCTCCTCTTTTAAAATCTCCTCCCAACTCGCTTCTTCTATTTTCATGGCCACGATTACCACCAGAGTGGTTCGCCTTTGTCCGTATTCTTCTTTTTCCCTTTGGTTATCGTTATTACGATGATTCGCTATCTTTGGTATGATCCACGGTTATGGTCCCTCGGTTGAGCGTACTCGTTATCTCGCTCTAACAATGAGCCCTTTTTACAACATCCGAATAGAGAAAATTTATGAGAAATGAGATCTTGGCGTATCTTGGGGTTTGAACCTCTCGAAACATCCGCGTCATCGTTCCTCATTCTCCACCAAATGAGGTGCAAACTGGATAACTCATAAACTTCGCCTCGTCTTTGGGACACCGTCATGTTATTACGCTCGATCTAATAAACTCCACTTCCTTCATATGTGAATACTTTCGGGGAAGTACTTGTCATTGAATCTATTTTCAAACGTCTCCCATGACATCTTTGAGTGCTAAATTTGGATGGGTACGCTTCCTGATTCCCACCGATGTCTGCCCGCCACGGAACATAAAAGTAGCGAATGGTACTTTCTGTTTCCTTCGATGCATCCCAAGACATCGAATATCTTGGTAATTTGCTTGACCCATGTTTCCGCCGTGATCGGATCTCGGCTTTCCCGAGCACGGTGGTCCCAACTCTTTGAAGCTGCATTTGTGACCACCCGTGAATTGCTATCATCTCCTCCGTATTTTGAACACGAGTCTCCCTCGTCGATTTTGCATGAACTACAAAAACTTCTAAACATCCCTCGTTCATCATACGCTTTCGGTGGTGTTATTCATGGGAGGTACATTGCCGACCTTTTGCACGTTCTCCTCGTTGTTAAATGCTGAGCATCTCCACGGTCTCATTTACACCACTATTAATATTCTCGATTCGACATTCTCAATTCTTTGTCATAAAACAAGGGTTAATTAAGGAAATCAATCACATAATATCCCTATATCTTGACTAACTAACAAATAAGCTTAGGTAGGACACACTAGCAAAGGATTTTCGTCTCTCTCCTCCTAGTTCTATTCCCGATCTCGCTTGGGAGATCATATCCCTAAGCTCGATACCATGATGTGGCGACCCCAAAATAGGTCCATTCCATCCAACCCATTCGAGGCGCCAAATACATGGTATGAAACAACTACAACTTTATTATCACAACAATAAAAGCGTGAGTTTAAATACAAATATTATCTTCTAGACAATATTTATACTCAAATAAATCCTCATCACATTTATTGATACATTATTTTATAATAATGGTGAGGACTACTAAACAACTCTCTCTAGAACCTTCATTCCATACCCGACTAGTCTTCGCATTACATTCTCGCCTCCCGAGAAGAAAAATGGAACAACAAGGAAAAGGGTGAGCTCAACTAGCCCGTAAGAAGAATATTATGACTAAGATAATATACAACAAATTATCGTTAGTCTCCAACGAGGAAAATCGATAGAATACAATGAGACAACAAGTTTCGGATCAATATTCGCAGTTGAAATAATAATTCATAGAAGAGTTCCGTAGAGAATGAAATCTACTATAATCTATGAATTTAACGGTCCATCATCAATATTTATCCCTGTAACATCAATCAATATTCATCTCAAATCAAATATTCATCTTTGCACTACTGTGCCAAAGATATTCATCAATCGGTCATGTTCATCTCAACACTGTTCATCTTTGCACTAAAGGCCAAAGATATTCATCGATCGGTCATATTCATTTAAACACTGTTCATCTTTGCACTACAAAGGCCAAAGATATTCATCGATCAGTCATGTTCATTTAAACACTGTTCATCTTTGCACTCTGGGCCAAAGAGATATTCATCGATCGATCATATTCATTAAAACACCGCTTCATCTTTGCACTACAAGGCCAAAGATATTCTTTGAAATCATTCATCTTTGCACTACTGGGCCAAAGATATTCAATAATATCATCATTTAAGGCGAGGATGATGAAAAATATTTTTAAAGAGCGAATCCGGTGAAACAAAATGACAAGGATTAAGGATTAAGGATTAAGTACTTTGTTTTATCCATGTCATCAACAATACCTCAAAAATAATCATAGTGGTGTAAAATTCAAGAATGATCAAAACATGGATCAATCAAAGCTAGTATCCAAAATAGATATTTTAGACGAAAAGAAAAATTTTCATTTTTGAATAGTGAATAATAGTCAGATTCGTGAATAGTCGTAGTATCGTGAATAAGTAACTCTCAGACACCCAAAGATAGAAATTCCACAAAAAAACATCTTCACGCTTCATGAATAGTACTCGTGAATAGTAACTTCGTGAATAGTAACTCATGAATAGTAACTCGTGAATAGTAACTCATGAATAAGTAACCCAGAGCATGAAAAAAGTTCCAAATTTGATAAAAACTTGGATCAACATTTCAAAGATAATGATATTGAAGAAATAATATCATTACGAAAAAAATAATATCCCTTACCTCAAAGAATCAAGCCGGAAGGAAAGGCTCGGAAGTGATCTTTGAATGAAACTTATCTTGAATAAAGAACTCTCAAAGTATCTAAATACTCACAAAATACGCTCAATAATATATAGAGAAAGAGAAAACTTATGAATTACGGTGTGATTTTCAATTCTAACTTAGCCCTCTATTTATAGGAAAATGTTAGCTTACGTCGAAGCGGATTTAACACTGCTGACTGATGGCTTTTTACACGCTACTATTGCCACCCACCACATTTGAAATAAAATTCAGCACATTTCTTCACCAACCACAAGTGGGGCCCACTCAATTCTAGAATTTTCCACCAAAATCAATTATAAACCTAATTTCCGAATCCGACACCTCTTAAAATTCACAACAAATCATTCGTGCATTTTTAACGGTTCAAAATTTGTGGACATATACTCAACTTATGTATGTATAACATATCCAAAAATTACAACGATCCAACGGTCGGATTAAAAATTATAACCCCCGCAATATATCTCAAAACCCCTGATTTGATTTTTAATACCTCCAATCCGATAAAATACTGATAAAACACCTCAACATTAATTCCTTCATTAATAACCACATAAATAAATCCATCATTTATATTCATATAAAATAAATATTTCCTTATCATATGAATCAATAATTATTCACAAATAATATTACAGAATCACATTTATGAAACCAAACATTTCGGAAAGAGGGGCTTTCAATAAGGATCTCTCCTTCTGGTGGCGCAATTAGGTGACCAAACCTCTCCTTAGGCGAACTTTCTAGACATTGCCAATAATGTTATCTAATAATATTATTCAAATAATATGAATTATTGATCGATAATGGGAAATCTTTGTGCGATGACAATTATTGAAGCAATGAATAATATAAAATACCAACGCTTGACAATTATTGAATCAATAAAATAAAATATTAAGCGGTAACTCTGTGAAAATTATTGAGTAGTGCCATCTTACGCACGAATCAATAATTCAACAATCTTGTGCAATCTGTAGTGTCTCTTTATGCAACCACAGCGTACATCGTATTTTAACCATAAGGTATTCCAACGATCTTAACAGTAATAACTACGCCAGTTATTTATAACCACCCAAACTTTGTCGTTTTCCTCATCCAATCGCTTTCCGTTATGGGGCCCACACATGGTCGCTGCTTGTCATACGAATATTCCCAAGCGATCACGAATATTCCACGACCAAACGAATATTCCCAAACAAAAATGAACATTTTATAACCACTTGCTTATTTTGAAATATTTGCGTATTTAACCCTTAACTATCCACATTAATCAGATCAACCCTTACTATTTCAAAATAAAAAAATAAAGGAAATTCCTTTTTATTTAAAAAAATTTCGGGGTCTTACAGTGTACAGTAACCAAAATTGATGTTGATTAATATTTTAATTTTTGATTCCATCATGAGTTATCAATATAAAGTAAACATATACATTGAACAATTGGTAAGCTGTTCGAAATATTTTATGTAAATTTGGTTACCCATCTAAAATAAAATGGTTACCTCTATATTCATATTTAGTTACCAATTGGCATGTAGACCACTTCAAATAACTTTTATAACTATGTAATTTAAAAGTATCCATCACTAGATAAATGGGAACCCTACGTATACATTAAGCACTTGATAACTGTTTCGATATAAGTTTTAATTATTTGGTTACTAACAAAAACTAAAATGGTTACCCTTATATGCATGTTTGGATACCAACTGCACCTCTCAAACTATTTTTATTTTAATATGAGATCTATAAGTAACCATATATATAAATGAAAACTCTCACGTATACATTTAACAATTGATGTTTGTCACGATACAAGCTTGTAACTATCTGGTTTACTAATAAAGTAACCATAATGTAACATAATAAAACAGTAACCACATAATTATATGACAGTAACCATAATCTAACATAATAAAACAGTAACCACATAATTATATGATAGTAACCAGAACATGTTTTAATGGTAACCAATACATAAATATCATGTAATGAAACCCAGTTTAGGCAATCTATGTATACTAAACAATTACATATTAATCAGAATAAAAATAACAGTAACCAAAATCCCACATTGAGGGCACAATAATAGTAGCCAAACCATAAGGTAACAGTAACCAAAACATAATAAAGAAGTAACCAAATAGTTATATGAAAGTAACCAAAACATGTTTTAATGGTAACCAAAATAGAAACAACCTGTATATCCAAACAAGTTTAGACAACCCATGTATACTCTCACATGTACATTTAATCATAACTTTTCCAATGAATTTTCTAGAAGAGCATAACCCTTGTAGAATATATTTGAAGGAATTTACAAAAAATAATACATCAATGTGTACTAAACAAATATATGGTTTATTATGACTTGGGTTTATTATTTACAGAAATAATACATCCACAAACTAATGATGCCTTAAACTTCACCAGCTGACTTGGGTTCAATTTCTTGGTAATAATGCTTGGGACTTCCATGTCACACCAATATATAACTTTTCTAATGAATTTTCTGTTGCATTCCTCATAGTAAAGATCCCATAAGCGCAAATAAATAAAATCAGATTTTTACGACCATTAGTAACTCAGATATAAACAATATTTATAACATAAGCGATTCACGTAGTGACCAACAAATAAGAGCATACTAACCAAAACATAATATAACAATTTACGATAGTAAAAATAGACTATAACAAATAACCAACATCCCACATTGACCGTACCTGATAATAGTTATCATATCATAATATAACATTAACCATACCATAATAAAGCAAAGAACCAAAAAAAATTATATTATATAATCTAATGGTAACCAAAATATAAACAACATGTAGTAAAGACCATTTTATGTAGTAAACAAACAGTTATATATAATATTAACCAAAACATAATTTAAAGGTCACCAAAACAAAAATATGTATACCAAAAAATATACTAAAGAAGTAACCAAACACTTATACGATAGTAACCAAACCATGTTTTAATGGTAACCAACACATAAACAACATGTATACCAAACCCAGTTTAGTCAACCAATGTATACTAAGCAAATACATTGGAACCAAAACACCATATAAAAAGTAACCAAAATCTAATTGAGGGAAAAGAATGGTATCCAAATCATAAGCCAACGGTAACAAAAAAATATACTAATGAAGTAGCCAAACAGTTATATGTTAGTAACCAAAACATATATTAATGGTAACCAATACATAAACAACATATATCTATATATACTAAGCAAATATATGGTACCCAGAACAACAAAAAACAGTAACCAAAATCCTAACTCAAGGAAACAAAAATAGAATTCAAATCAGAAACTAACAGAACTTAATCCGCCCTAAAAGGAAATGAATGAATTAAATGATTCAAAATCTTCAAATAACCTTAAAAGAGCTTCTTCTTTTTTTTTTTAAGTAGTTTCGTTTTTTACTCTTTTTTGCAAAAGAATGAGAAATGAGAAAAAGGAACAAACGTCCTGATCCAAATGATAAGGAAATAAGCATATTTACAAAGAAATGTGATTACATAATAACATATTCAATTAGGGTACCTTAAGGACCACCATAAATTTGAAAAAGATGGCAACGAACTGTGGCGGCTCTTTCCCTTGAAATATACGGCCCTGCAAAAGCATACATTAAAATATACTCAATCACCCATACGATTGAGAAAAAAAAATAAATGGAAGATAAGAAGTCAGAAAGGTTTTTAAAATATACTCTCATATTTTTACTTGAGCATAAGATTAACAAAGCATCTCAGATTAGGGCGGATCAAAGTTATTATGTTCTTCCGATTAATGGTGGTGCACAAGATCGGAGGAGAGAAAAACAGAGCATCTCAGATCTGGATAGAAAAATAGATGGGCGATTATTAAACGTTTCAAAAAAAACCAACCTGATTATAAGATAGACACTAATTTGCCATGTCAGCCCATTAATATTAATCCCTTAAATTAAGGACTTTTAATTGAATTAGTATTGTAAATAAAAATGATGAAGTGTAATATTTTTGTAATTATTTTTTAGGTGTATCATTATTGTAATTATTTTTAAAAATGTACTGATATATGTAATTTTTCCTTAATTATTTTAGAAGTAATTAAAGTCTTTAGATTTCAATTAGGACATGTTGGGCTCTACATTCGTTTTATTATTGGGCCTAACATGAACCAGGGCACAGATCGAGCATGGGAAGAAGAATATACATACATACATACATACATACATATAAGTAATTATTTTGAAACATCTCAACTTGTAATTTGAAGTCCTTTTGGAATTAAGAAGATTTTCCTCTAGCTATTCTCATTGAGTATTGCACGTACTAAGAGTACTTTTTCGTGTAGATATTCTCATGTAATTCCCATAGCCAAAAAGAATTTTTAAATATTTATTTTTAATCTTATTTACGATAACTCAAGTATTTATCAAAATGCTCCTTAAAGTCGTGACATTAATTTTATTTAATAAAATAAGGAGACGACAAAATTAAGTACCTCTTAATGAAAATAATTATTCAATTAAAAACTGGGCAGCGGCTGTCCCATTGAATATAATAGATTACTTTTAGTTAATGATAGTTGGTGAAGGGGAAAATCCCTAATCCCATTTACTAATAAACTAGCAACTAACTTTTAGTTAATGATGAAGGGGAATACCCCTAATCCCATTTAATAATCATATTGGATACTACATGACATGCTGTCAAAAATTAAGTGACTGAATTGAATTAACACTAGTAGAACTCAATTAAATAAATCAAACTAGTGAAACTTTTGATGATTAGATATCCATTAAAGGAAAGAACAATAATAAGTAGCAAAATATATATGGGGGACGTAATTATATGGGTAACTATATAGGGGACAATATTGTTGGACCTTACACATCCCATGTAAATATTAATTGCACTAATTAAAAAACTTGATACTACTACTACTACTACTACTACTACTACTACTACTATATTACTACATATGTATGTGTCGGACAGAAAAAGAGTAGTATTATTGTAATCAACAAATCGGATGATTGCTCCCTCTTCTTAATCCATCTCCAAGTTAAATCTGTCCGACAGTGTGAGTGAAATTTACAGAAAAACAAATTAAACAGTTGATGTTATGATGAGTATATACAAATTAACAGCTTAACAATAATATTTAATTCATATAAAAAGTCAAATAACTTTTTATTTTGGAAATGTAGTATAATAAAAAGGACTGATATTTTCAACAAAATAAAATTCTCTTCATATAATATTTTAAATAAGTTTAATAATCATGTGTAACAAATTACCTCGTCTTAAATTACGTACTTCCCTCTAAATATCACATAGTTTTAGCTAGGTTTTAAAAGAATGTCATTTTCACAAGCTTTTACTGATGGACATAATTTCATCTCACATAAAAATGAGGTGAGCTCCATTTTAACGATCTCGTAATAATAATACTATTTATTTTTTTTTTATGATGTAATTTAAAGCTTATCATGGATACACCTTGACACGATAAATATTTATAAATCATTCTATCATTTAAATTTCAAAACTAAACTTATTAAATGCAATTATAGGTATAATAAAACAAAAGTAAATAAATCATTTTTACCATCTATTTTAAAAATCAACGAACGAAATTAAAAAAAAAACAAAACAAAACTATCGTCCGTTACTAATAGTAGCAGACGGTTAAAAAAATAATCCATCTGCTTCTAATATATAATACCGGATGCTATTCATAATTCTTCAACCCTTTCACGCGAGTAAGAGTTCAATTTTATTAACTAGGATTTATGGTTTATTAACCCGAGATAAGAGTTTATAAACCAATATTTAAGATTTATTAACCCCTTTATTAACCAAGATTTAGGGTTTATTAACATTATTAACTCCTGGTTAATAAACCCTAAAACATAGTTAATAAACCGTAAAACTTAAATCCTAGTTCATAAACTCTAAATTTTAGTTAATAAATCATAAACTCTAATTAATAAAGGTAAGACATTTCTCTTGTGAAAGTTAATTTGCGTTCGCTATTATTAGTAGTGGATGAATTGTATTTTTTAACCGTTTGCTACTATTAATAGCGGACGACTGATTTTACCTTTTTAACCTCACCCGTTGATATTTAAAATAGATGGTATATACCTATAAAAATTCGTAGCAAGTTCATATTATAGATTATTTCCATATATATATATATATATATTCATTTATATATGTACATATACATATTGTGGTGGACGTCCGCAATATTTGAATATGTTGGTATTGGGAGAGAGACAGGACACCAACCGGAATTATGTTGGTAGCGCCTAGAGGCTGAAGAATTAGTATGGTGGTATATATATATATATATATATATATATATATATATATATATATATATATATATATATATGTCGGCCATTTTGCACTAAAGAGTCAAAACAAGCTCCTTTCCATAATTCAATTATATATGTTATTTTTATTAGTGGACTCCAATTTTGTATTATTATTTTGCTAAACTTTTTTTATGTCTCTAAATATATATTATTCGAGAAACATCCTTTTCTCTTGATTTCTTCAAGCATCAAAAGGTCCCCTCAACAAGAACTAGCCGACTTGTACAACTAGTCCATTTTTTTAAATATAAATGTCGTATAATTAATTTAGCAGAAGAGGTTAAAGTTTTGTGGGTAAGAAAATCGTGTCTTGTTAGGGTTAGGATTTTTTATTGGTCGAGTAATAGAGAAATTCACGAAGAACACGAAATTGATTGATTGATTGAAGAGGAAGAATAACAAACGAGGCGATTCTTTCTAACGTGCGTGTGTAAGCTACCGAATCGAAAACGCATTATTAAGTAATAGCGATTTCAAGAGCCTTTTTGAAGACTTCGAGTTGAGAGAATGTCCAAATCCTGAGTGCTTCGAGTTGGGAGAATGTCCCCAAGAGAGGCCCCTTCTAGCTCCATCTAATGGAAGGGGTATAGAATTTAAGTAGTCATATGCTAGGCACATGTTTTCAGGAAAATTTCAGAAATATCCTTTAGTCATTAGAATAATACTCATATCGTTATGTCCTTCTAGCCATCAATCCAATCCCTCAATCGATTCCCAAAACGAGCCGCCTCCACGATCCTTTTGCCTCGAAACTCGTGGAGGCTTCTCTCAGATCTAACACATTTATTTTCAATTTTTTCGTCTTCGTTAAATTAGGTCATATAAACTCTAATTTGTATTTGGACCCACAAACTTTAAATTAAGTGTTTCGAAATATGAAGTTGGAATTTGTTACTAGTTGTTTAGTATTTATTTACACAATCCACAATTTATGAATAAGTAGTAGTTATAGCCATTTAAAGGGATTGGACATCACAGTTTGGCACATTTAAATTTGAGTTAATTCAATAATCCATCTGCAATGGATAATTAATTATTAGATATATATAGTGGACAATTATCTTACCATACCAAATTCAAATCAGTACATACTTTTATGTAGGGTGACCAATTGCATGGGCAGTTCTAGCTCGAGCAAAACACATAATCTGATTTTAGATTCTTGTCAGAAGTGTTCGCATCACCTATCACCTACGAAGTGGCTCCTTTAATGGTAATTCTAAAAATGGTCACATGTGAAATTTTCTACTGTCCATTCATGCATGTATTGGATTTCTTCCATTTAATGCAATGGAATTCATATTGCCTGTCACTATTATCATCTCATATCCTATATATCTTGCCATGTATTAAATAAGTAATTTTTTATTATTTGATCAAATATGACTTATTTTTTAATTTATAAATTGACTTATAAATAATTTTTGAAAAGTAATACTCAATTTTTAACTTGACAAAAGCTGATTTATAAGTCATTTTTTTAAAAAAAAAGGTAGAACAAGTGTAAAAACTTTTTTGTCCTTGTGATGGACCGGAGAGAGGAAGGACTAAGGAACCACGCGATCGAGGACCTACCCCAAATGCCCCATAATTAAGGAAATTCTATAATTACGATTACATGCAAGCATCATTCGATCTTATAATTAATTACTAATCAAAAATTGCAACTCATCTTGATGAACAGTAAAGTTGAATACTAACGAGCTAGAGAGAAGACATTATGAAGCTGACAAAATAATTTAAACTACATGATACGACAATACGTACATCCATTCCTCCTGGTAGATTTGGCCCAAGTTGGTTTCTGACAGATGGTCGCCTACTTTTCCCTTGTTTTCACCAAATCTGTTCATTTATTGCATGTCAAGCTCAGATCCGAAGGCTAACTGGGTACTGGTCAACACCACCAGATTAATCTATTCTCTGACTTTGCATTTATGAACCAGTAATCCATTAAATCCCGTACCGGTACGAAACACCCTGATTTTTGAAATTTTCGATATGTTAGTAGTACATTAATTTTTTCGTCCCGCTCAATTTGCCGGACGGTATTTGTGTTTCCGGCCGAGACTCAACTATCGGAACTGTACAAAGCTAAAATAAATTTTGTAGAAAATCAAAGTATAGAGTTGTTAAGTTGTACTAGTTGTTTATATTCTCTCAATCAAATTGCATTTGCAGATGACAGGCAGTAGTGTTGTTTACCGTAGCCGATTTGGGATTTGCATTGGTACTTGAAACTTGAATATGGGTTATGTTTGCTTAATTCAATTCAACCAAAACTAAAAAAACTGGATCGACCCCTGTTATCTAAATATGCTTTATACTTACCAGGAGGCTTTTAAAGGGATAAAGGACGTTGCCTTTTATTTTTGCAAAGTTTGGACTTTAAAAATAAAAGAAAATTAGGAGAATTAAAGTTACAAATTCAATAATTAAATTTATTTATGAAAATAAATATATAAAATTGTACTTGCATATATATTACATATTTTATATTTAAAATTTAAATCCGAGACGGTATGCCAGTATGTGAATGAAAATGGTACATGTGCTGGTTACAATATATAGTATATATTTATATAACTATACTGGGACTAGTAATTATATCCACTGATCATTCGTAATATTGAAACTACAGTTTCACCAACACTTCGTATGAGAAGTCAAATTCAAAATTGTATGCGTGCTTTAATTACTCCAAGGCGGCGAAGAGTAAAATCACTAATTCAAATTTTTATACGTCATTTAACGTACACATTTCTAGGGTTTACTTACAAACAAATGGTAAAACGGAGTAGTATAATATTTACTCGCAAATTCCGCGAATAAATAATAATATATTGAAACTGTGTGATACAAAATCTTACATGTACGTTCACATCATGCAATTAATTTAGGTATTGAGAAATCATATCGAGACTCACGATGAATGCATATATATAATCCTGGCAATATCTATCTATCTATATAAAAGAACCTTTTGATCATGGTCTCAACATCCTTATAATTAGTCTTTCATATCAACATTGTTTTTGAAACCTAAAGCTCTCAGTTCCTTATATATATAGTATTACTCCGTAAATTTGAAGGTAAAATTTTTTCCAAAAGAAATCAACTTGTTTTTTGGTCCATAGTTGGATGTGGAAGGTCTGTTAATTATCAATAATAGGTCCATAGACTTTCTCCATCGTCAGACTTTCCAGGAGAGTTATCAGCCGACAAAGAGCTCATTCTCGGTGGACTCATCAGCATTCCCTCCGCCATATTCACAAGTAAATTCGGCATATCAAACAGTGCTTCCTCATCAATAAACTCATTATGTTGAACCATTGCCGCCTCCGCCATGACCGACCTCTCACCGGTCTCCGCCCTCATCAACTCCGCTGCAGCTCCGGCCGCATTGCGTATAGCCGTCGGAGAGGCTGATCCGGGGACCGGAAAAGAATGAACATGATTAGGGAAGTTTAGAACAGCTTCACTTCCTTTAAGGGCCAGCGCCGCCACGTCATAGGCAGCGGCTGCCATCTCGGGCATTTGATACGTGCCAAGCCATATACGCGTAGTCTTACGTGGCTCCCGAATCTCAGACACCCACTTGCCGCTTCTACTTCGTATTCCGCGGTACACCGGGTGTTTCCCGGTGGCCGGTTTGCTACTTGAGCCACCCGCGGTCCTCATGGCAGTCTTTGGTGGTTCCGCCCCAGTAGGAGATTTAGTATCACACGTGGGGATATTTTTTCCAGTATGTGTGTTTTGGTCCCCTTGGGACACAATGTGAATGGGAGGGCGTTGATTATGGTCAATGATTTTTATGGCTGCATTTGGAGTGTCAGACATATATAAATACATAAAAACTAAATAAATTATATATATATATATATATATATATTGTGTGTATGTATATTCAGTAATAGGTTAGGTGGGGTGGGGTGGCGTGGGGTGGGTAGATTAAGGGAAGTGAAGATGTTTGGATATAACGGGGGTTCGAATTTATATATGAATACGAAAAAAGTGAAAGCCGTGGGGAATTCGTGGGCACCAAACTCTAGGGTTTTGTTTCTTCAGTTTTTGTAATTATGGAAACAAGTATTTGTATGTGGTGCGTATGATAGGAAAGAAGCACACGCATTAGGCCCAAGCTAGCAATTAGCTGTTTATTGATCGATATCTCTATTCTAATTTTAGTCACATGATCCACTTTCCACTCATTTTTTTGGGCGGCCGGCTTTATTTTTTTTCATAGTCCACTGTGGGTTGGTCCTATTTAAGCCTTCTTCAGTCATACTTCTTTCCTTCTTTCTCATATATTTTTTTTTAATTTTATTCCTTAATTTGGTGATAAAGCATGCATATATTTTTATTGTACGTGGTTACAAGTTTGAGATACAACATCACGTATAATAAATTATAAGAAATTGACTGGACATCACTACTTTTTATGCAATTTATGATATTTATTATATATTGTATTGACAAAAATTAAATAAATTCATGTTAATTTTGAGTTTTGACATTAATTTCTAAAAAGATTAATATTGATATTCGTATATGTTATAATGGATGGAGTACTTAGTTAATCGGAATGACACTATTGTACTTGCTTGACGTGCCAGTTTTCTGATGGATCATACTCGTAAATATGTTTGAGGATTAATTTGGTGGTCAAAAAAAGAGTCCAACGAAAATTTGCAAGTTCCTTAATTAGACATACAGAATGGTTGAAATAGTAGTTGGTTGATCATGATTTCGATTAAAAAAAATCCACTTTCGTTCAATTGATCATGTGGTTACCTAAAATTAGTTATGCTAAGAATATGAACATTAATTATTAATTAGCAATACGTACAACTGATATATTCCTATAAACCTCAATGTTCATTTCTTGTTTTAATTATATATATATATATATATATATATATATATAAATTAAGATATATATGGTTGTTATGTTATATAGAGTCAAATATAGGTAGCTAGTATGAGAATTGTTTTTGGTCGTCTTCTTCCTCCTTTAATTATGAGTGGGTGTGAGCCCACAACATGAAGCTGTGGGATTTGGTAATTTTGTTGATTAGTCATTTCAAGTTTTGCCAAATCCTTATTTCGAGTGGCTGCTTACCTTTTCGGATACATGGTATGATAATGGTCCGTAGTTGGGACATGATCATAAAACTTTTAATTCAATTTGGACTCATCTCATATCCTTTGCTGCTTTCAGGCATTGCTTGATGCATCCGTACGTTTTAAGATTGATTGGCATTGTAATGCACAAGTTTTTGGGACCCTCATTTTGTTTTTTTATGTACGGAATTAATGCCACCGGTAATTAATTAAACTGTTTGTCAATTTAAACTGTTTTTGATTGCATAAACAGATTTACTTTGATAATTTAACTATTGGTTATACATTACTATGTCTTAAATGATTACTCCATTTTAAACCTGCCATTTTAACCGGAAGCTAGCTAGGCATATCTATCCCGGCAACATGACTTGGAACGTTTTCTTACAATTTCAAAAATAATAATAATCTAATTTACAAAATATACAAATTAATCTCATATATATATATATATATATATATATATATATATATATATATATATATATATCATTATAATATCGTTATTTTAATAATAATAACATAATAATGAAATTATGATAAGAAACATGATGATTATATCATTTTTGCATTACTATATTAATTACAAAATAGTTTATTTTTTAAACAAAATTTATGAAGTGGTCTAGTCTGAGAAATGCTAGTACGTACGTACCACAATTTTAAAATACAAAATACCTTGTTTTGTATTATACAAAAGCAAACGATTTTTTATATTTTGGAATAGACAATTTTAGGACGTTTTATTACAGAATACAGAGGGAGCAGTTGGCTAGTTGACTAGCTAAAGCACACCTACAAGACTTGTAGCTTTCCTAATCTTTCCATATATATATATATATATATATATATATATATATATATATATATATATATATATATATATATATACTAATTTATAGCTAACATTGTAAGAAAAAATTAGTTATTCTTACAATAAATTTCAGTTATTTATCCGTGAATCAAACGGTAAGGAGGATCTTCAATCCGCAATTTAATATGCAAGTGTTCACAATTTAATACTGCGAATTAGATGATGTTTAAAATACTCCTCACCCGTTTACCATTTAATACTGGGTATGTCAATTATATAGTCATAGTTTCAAATACATTACAGAATATGTGAATTCCTGATTTTGTCATTGTTATCCATGACGATTATAATTATATTGGCTGCTATTACCATTAAAAAATGATATTGTTGGGAGAAATATATATTTACGATATTTTTATAATTATTTTAGCGAAAATATTTAAATACATTGTGAGAGAATAAATTAAAAAATACTGGAGAGAAAATAGGGATTGATAAATGAGTGGAGAGTGAGAAAAAGGAAGTAAACAAACAACTACTCCTGCCTCTTGAAGGGTAAATTTGAAAATTTAAGAGTATGGAAAGCCGTAATAAATATGGAAAAGATCATCCGTTTAATTTCTCCTCCTCCTGTATAATATACGCTGATACACATAAAATAGTCCTTCAATCTTTGATAATTAGTTGGACCAATTCATTCACATTTGTGTAGTGACTGTGCCAACCTTCCTAATTTCCTTAAAAAAAATATTGAGGATTACTCATAATTCGCTATTTCGGTGTTAGCTTCCCGACAAAATAACGTAGGGTAAAGTGTGTAATTATCTATCTCACCTTACTCTAGTCTTATCCTAGCTAATTAAACCACGGATAAGGTATACTTAAGGTATATCTTAATCCCGCGTCAACGGATCACAATCCTTACCTTAATTAAGCCTGGGTAGATCGAGTAAAGAACCAATCACATTTTCTGCTTTCTAGCAAGCTAACCTACTCCACTAATTCTACATAACTCGCATGCATTAATTAACACGTTCATTCCTGCCAATAGAAATACTCCCTTCTATTCAGATTAAATGACGTTTTAGAGAGTTTAATTTTATTTTATATAAGTGTCGTTTTGGAATCTCTATGCAATATTGCATTATTTTTTCCTAATTTACCCCTCTATTTAATATGCTTAGTAAATACAATTGTGGAGAGAGAAATAATTAATTAAGGACAATTGTGGAGAATGAGAAGAGACAATTGTGGAGAGAGAAATAATTAATTAGGGACATAAAAGACATTTTGTGTTATTTCTTAATAAGTGTGCTTAACTCTAAAATGTCATTTAATCTGAATAGGATGGAGTAATATAATATAAATGCATGCATAAGCATAATTGTACAGACGGACCGAATTTACACAATTGTCGAATTAAAACAAGTTACTCAATTTATTATTTAAAAGGTTAAATACACTTCTATTACTTTAAATTTTATCATTCACAATTTAATCTTTAAATTAATTTATTTTTATATAATTCAATTTAAAACGTTCATAATAGTACATTGGAGGACTCGATAATTTATGTTTCAGTGTGAAAATAAATATATATTACACCAATATTCTTAAGAATCAACTAGCTAGTCTGATACTAATATACTAGTTCCAAGATATACAATCCATAAATTCATAACAATATCCATGACTAGGTCAGCCTTTCGAATTCTCCCAGCCAATTAATAAAAAATATTTTTTTTTGGGGATGGGGGGTGGGGGTGTTTGTTTTGTCGTTGGGGGCAGAAGTACTATTACACTTGGATGTTAAGGGAGAAATAAGGAAAGGAGATTTGAGCTTGAATGAGAAAACAAAGTGCTAAAAATCAATACAACCTAAACTTATCAATTACTAGGATTCTCTCACATGTGCATGTAGATGGAAATCATTCCTTATATATATATATATATATAATGTGATATACATACAGCCAAGTAGCATTAAAGTACAAGAAGTGCTCGAATGTCAATAAACAATTTGAAAAGCAAGAAAATGAAAAGCAACCGCAATATTAGAACAAGTATACAAATTATTTTCAAATATACATATTAATTATCGTACGTATATGTATATATTCCAAGTAGCTAAGAAGTAAATTCAACGATGGCAGGATCTTGCTGAAATTGAACCATGTCAACTTCCTTCAAGTTCACAATTGCTTCAATTCCAGTCCCACATTTAGTGTCCAACAAAAACACTATTTCCACGGGCAACCCTCCAGTAGTAACCCATTCTGGATTCCCCCACCCAAAATCAAACTCATAAAATGGGAACCTACACAAGGTACTTAAAAGCCAAACATCCACTTCTTCATTTCCCTTATCCTCTCTTATTCCATTCACATTCTTGGCCACCTCCAAGAACACATCCTCGGGGCTCGATAGTTTCGAGCAATTCGTAAGAGTATTTCTCAAACTACTTCTTAACAAACTCACCAATTCATGCAATTCCACCCCCTCCATTTTAGTATTATAATCATCATCACTAATAACATTATTATCCGCCTTAAATCTGCTCGGAGTCTCCATGTAAAAATTCCCACATTGCGAGGAATTTTCAAGTTTGAAACCGGTTCTTCCCCTCAAATTTAAATGAAGGTATAGTGTAGAGTCTCTAGGCTTTGAATCACAAGCGCGAACATTTAGTAGGGCTTTCCATATTGTAGATGTCACAACCTCTACGCGTGTAGGCCGTGCTATATTTGCCCTGCTCTCAACTTTGGATTTAAGGGCAGATAAAGATTTTTCATTAAAAACAAATCTTTTTGTCACAATTTTGGATTCAATAATTTTGGACGATGGCATTGGCATAGGCTTGATGTCCAACGATAAATCTCTAGCCGGAAAATGAGAGGAGATGCCAAAAGTTGCCGTTTTTGAAGGATAATCCTCTTCATGATTTATGGTGCCTATTAGGGCACTAGTTGTGGCAGACCAGTCATGCATGAATCTTTCTGCAGTGAATCCATCAAGTACAATATGTGATGCAAGGGTACCTATAGCTAGTCCCCCACATTTAAACAGTGTCACTTTAATTCCCAAAATTGGAGTAGTGACCAAAGTAGTTTCCCCAATATCAGCCCACGGCATGAGATCAGTTACGAGATGAATATTGTCAAGGGCTATGCTAAGAAACTCACTTAAATCAATGTTACCGAGTTCAGCCTCGATATATTTGACCCCTTCATCGTTACAATCTATGTAGTAACCATCATGAACAAATCTTCCGGCTAATTGGTAAAATCGGGTTAAGGTTTGGGATAGTGAATTTGCCAAATGCTCGAGTTTGCCCTCCACTGGAAAATTGTTGTAGAAGAAAACTGAGGGTACGTGTGCATGAGGAGCAAGCTGGTCGAAGATGGACAATTTGCTTGTTCGAAGGTGATCAGGAGTTGGAGATGCTGGTTTTAACAACTTTCTGGACAAGATTTTGGCCTCCATTTCAACCTTCAATCAGCACAAGTAATTTACGTTAGCTAATTCTACACAAGTAACAAAATCAAAAAAAAAAAACTAAAAAAAGTAACAATAGAAGAATTAATCATGAAAATTTAAGAAAATTTTGTGACCCCTCGGGTTACAAATTACTTAGCGGGAAATTGATTAGTTTAACACTAACACAAATGTGGATATTAGATAACGTTTTAATGTCGAAGAAGGAATAATTAAACATTGATAATACCTTAAATTAACAACAAAAAGATAGAGAATTCTCCAAGAAAAAACAAATAGTAATATTATTAATTAAGAATTGAATAAATAATTAAGAAGTTTCATAAAAACCTATATTTATAGGACTAGATACTCTTTTAGATATCCTTTGAAAAGGAAATTAATAAATAACTTTCCTAAATCTACTTTGTTAAGGATAATAAAACGTACTAATTAACTTTTCCTTCTTCTAGTTGAAAAACTATTAAGTAAGAAATAATAAACAAATAAATATGCGTGTTACCGTTTGTATAAAATTTGACGATGCATAATTAAAATGTACGCTCTTAATTATATAAAGGCGTTTTAGACAAACAATTGACGATTTGGATAAAATATATACTTTTGATACTGTTAACTTCATAGATTTTTTTTTGTTTCTTCTATGCAACCATGCACTACCCTTTGTGAGCACCGGATAATCTTCGTATAGCCTCAGTACAACTAAACTAACTCCCAAATGTTTAAATGGAGAAATACACCTAACAATGATACATGATGAGAGGGGTTACCATGAATTTAATTTCAAGATAAGTTGATTAATTGGCCAAATCTTGTGAAGACGGAGAGATCGGCTCCCAACACACGTGCGTGTTGGCATCAGTATTAATCGATCGACCAAAGCTTAACTTCTTCGCTAACTATTCAAAGACATAATGACGTGACAGAAGATGAGACACAAAATTTAGACTCGAACGCAAGGGCTAACCATTAGGCCTCCACTACGACTAAACTAATTCCTTGTATTAATTAGATGATCGAGAAATACTTACTTTGTTTTGAAGACTTTTGTGATAGAATTGACAAAAGAATGTTTGGGAGAGATGTTGGCCAAGGATATTCAGAATGGTGCCTAACTTAGTTCACTGTCATTCCTTTTATAGACGAATGAACTTGAGGCTAACTAATTTTAAATTCCTCGGCTTTATCAGCTTGCTTTTATTCTACTCGATCTAACGCGTTGTTTTTAAAAAGTCGCAGCTTTTATATATATATATATATATATATATATATATATATATATATATGTGTGTGTGTGTGTGTGTGGGGGTGTGAGGTTGTGAGGCATGAAGAACTGTAACACTGACCCCTGATTAGTATTTTTCTAAAAAAACACACTTGCGGGTTGATAAATTGCTTAATATATATTCTTTTCCCAAAAATTATAATAGCACAATATATTGCATGTGAAGGCCCATTGATTAGTGAGGCTTAACTGGTCAATTTGACCGTAGTAGTTGTGAGCATTATCTTCTAATTTCTTATATATGGATTATCTAATTTGAATTATTTAACTCTTCACAACAAAATTAAGACGCGTTTACTAATTAAAAAAGAAAAAGAAAAAAAGAGAAGTTGTTTTATTTGCCACTAGATATGATGTTCTTATATATTTGTATGATTAATCCAGTTTCAGTTAGTTGGAATCGATTTAACAACTGACAACTTGTTTGATGAGGTGCGTTTACTTGTTAAAAGTCATACGTTTGAGTCGTATGGTTTATTTGGTCTGAGTAACTTGTTATTTCTTGTATTATTCGACTTCTTATTTTTAAAGAACAAATAGCCTATTCAATTATGGAAATTATAGTTATAAAGAAACTCTAAGTAGGACTTTTATTCCGACTAGCTCCCATACGATTAAATTATAAATACAGTCATAATTCAACAACTTAAATTGAGTCGCGCGGTTGTTTTTTAACTTCTTCAAGTGGGAGAAGACCTCAACTTTAAATTTTAAACTTTCGTTGGTCACTAGTAAAATTCCTAATAACTTTTAATTCATTTGGAGTTAGGTACGGAAATTATTAAGTATTATTTTCAAAACTATCAAATTAAGAGATCTATAAGATTTGTTACCATGTGTTTAGGTGATGTTTTAGGTTTTTTATATATATATATATATAAAGGTTGCGTTGAGTTGTTTTGAGTTATCATATCGACATTAAATTTCATAATTATAATTAAATTTTCACCAGTTTTTACCAATTTCTTGTGTTTCAAATTTGTTTTTCAGATTAAATACTGAGTATAGTTGAACATTAATTTCATGCTTATATGTTTGTTTGCAGCATAATGGTGGAGGCCATATTGAAAAAAATGGTGGTGATCAGGGCTTGATCATTAAAAAATACTACCTATCAGAGTGCCCTACATAAATGAACGTGCCAATCATTAATTCATCAATTATACTACATTATTACGTGAAATATATATGCATTATTAATTAATTGCATCACATTAACCGTCAATTAATTTATGCTATGAGCCCCATTTTGACAGCCCTATCGAAACATGGGAATTTAACGTTGGTAACGTTAATTTATTCGTTTAGAAATTATTTTTTTCAATTCCTTTTCTCTTTAGACATGAATGAAGAAATGAAAAGATTCAAAAGCTAATACATCCTTCGTCAGGAGTATATATGCTAGTTGATACTATTATTCACTTCAACTTCATATATATCCAAACATTGGAATTTGGACGCCTTATACTCCCTCCGTTTCTAAAAGATTGTCGTTTTAGAAGATAAAATTTGTTTCAAAAAATTTGTCGTTTATAACTTTCGAGGAGAATAAATTATTTACTTTCTTATACTACTATTACCCCTACCTTCTCTCATTGTCCCAAGAAATTCTCTCCCTTGTATTAATAGTTTTCAACTTCCTATAAAGGGGTAGTGATGGAATTTCAAACAAATAACCTTAAATGACAATCTTTTAAGAACGGAGATAGTATTAATTAAAACCTTAATTAGGCATATATGTTCTATATAAGGATAAAACATTAACTTTAATAATTAGGTGTGTCTTTATAATTAATTGCTGAAAGATAAATGCGGATTAAGATCTCTGTCTCGATCTCAAACAAAAAAATATGGAGTAACTACTATTCTACATATTATATGCATGTTGACATGCATGCATGCACATGAGTATATGAGAAATTAAAGAATATGAAAGTAGTAATAACTTAATAAGAAGAGTGCAGAAATATTTACTTCTGATAATAATTAATTTAGATCGATCATATGGGAAAGAGATCAATCAAAATTGTAGACAAAGAAGTATTTCGAAATACTCCTATATATTCTAGGAGTACTTCATATCACCTTTACAATTCTCATGATTCATATTCCATAAAATTAAAAAAAAGGGGTTTTAATTAGTTGTAACCAATGAAAGCATCAATTTGTTTGACTTTCTCTATTTTGTCCTATAACCTGAAAAGTCTACTGTTATTAACCTAGCTATTAGGGTTATTGTAGTCGGTACGTACCAAGATTGATACATGGTTGTGGTAGTAGGTAGGTAGGTAGTTATAATTTATCTTGGAAAATATATAATTTAAAAGGCAAAGTTGGTATATAAATTATTAGGTTCGATCTCTAGCTGGCTATTTTTCTAATGCTAAAAAATATTAAGTCCATATAATAAATACTATACAACTAAGGCTTGGTGTGTCATATTAGTTGGTCAAATGAACAGTAGTCTGTCTCTCTATCTATGATAATGTTTTACTTTAATTTGAGACGTACATTTAATTTGTCTGTGTTAGAATTTTATGAAGACTATTATAATTAAAATGAATTACTTTATTCTTTTCCCAAATTAAGGTAAAAGATTATCGAAGCTATCACTCACGTCGACTTCCATTTTCAAACTTGAGTGTAATAAACAACGGCCTTAATTTGTCGATCGAAGCTAATTACAATCTACAAAATGGAGTTAATTAATTAGTGTGTTTGGTTAAAAGGCCTATTCACTGAGCATCAGCAGCTCCGCCTAATGTTAGGTATTTTCAACGCTTGAACTGTTATTAATCTCACCATGACCAGTGATAGGTAGTGGCAGCAGTTAGTGTGAAATTAATTTTGGTCGATTAGCCAATCTGTGTCAACACAATTGAATTGAGAGGTGACTCGGTATTTCGTATAATTAACCGAGAAACCAATTTATCGTGAAGTTAACTTTATAATGCTTAGAATCCATAGGTAACATATATTAGATTATACATTCTCTTAATTATTATAAAGAACAAAAAGAAGAATCAATTACTAATCAAAATAACTAGTTAATTAAACTGCAAAAAATACAATGAGCGAGCGCAGTAGCTAGCTACTCCAATATAGTGGAGTAGTATTTACGTACATTCCCTATAGGCCATGTATAGCTAATTATAAAGCTAGCGTTAGCTATGAATTAGTAAATGCAATCATGTCTGGATCACGTTCAAATTGAAGCATGGCCGTTTCATTCAAGGTCACCGTTGCTACAATTCCTGTCCCGCATTTAGTGTCCATTAAAAATACTACTTCCAATGGCATCCCAATTGTGGTCACCCATTCAGGCTTCCCCCATCCAAAATCAACTTCATAAAATGGAAACCTACATAATGTACTGAAAAACCTAACATCCACTTCTTCATTCCCCATATCCTCTCTTATCCCATTCACATAATTTGCCACCTCCGTTACCAAACCATCCGCCGTCGAAATTTTCCGGCAGTTTTCAACTGCTTTTCCTAAACCACCCCTTAACAAATTTACCAATTCATGCAATTCAAAGTACTCCTCCATTTTACTAGTACTGCTATATATATTATCAGCCTTGAATTTAATGGGAACTTGAATGTAAAAGTTTCCGCATAACGAGGAATCATCATCCGGTGGGGGTGGGGGTGTTATTATACTTGTTCTTCCTCTCAAGTTTAGGTAAAGATAGAGTGCAGAGTCCCTCAAGTGTATTACACCTTTTGACTGACTAGCAGCAATTCTTATTAGGGTCTTCCATATAACAGATGTCACAACCTCGACGCGAGTAGGCCCATTAATATTCGCCCTATAACTAACTTTGGCTTTAAGCTTGGATATCGCTTTTTCATCAAACATAAACCTCTTTGTAACAAGCGTGCCTAGGGTTTTTCCCGATGATGATACCAGCTCAGGCTTGATGGCCACCGATAAATCTCTAGCCGGAAAAAGAGAAGCGAGGCAAAAAGTACTTAGTGAAGAAGAAACCTCTTCATGATTCTTGGTGCCCAGTCTACTTGTACTACTCCATGCATGATAAAATGTGGCAGCCGTAAATCCATCAGCTACTTTATGTGAAAGATACATACATATAGCTACTCCCCCACATTTAAACTTGCTCACTTTACACCCAAAAATTGGAGTGGTGACCAAATGAGTTTCCCCAAAATTGTTCCTAAGAGCAAGATCATTTAGGAGGTGTATATTTTTAGGTGCTACTCTAAGAAACTCACCTAGTTCAAAGTTATTAATTTCGGCCTCTATATATTCCACCCCTTTATCGTTGCAATCGATGTAATAACCATCTTCAACAAATCTTCCGGCAAATGGGTAATATTTGGTTAAGGTCTCGGATAGTGATTTTACCAATTTCTCGTCCAAATCTTTCGTATTGCTGTAGAAGAAAATTATGGGAATGTGGTCTGATGGAGCAAGTTGATCGAAGAAGGACAATTTGCAAGTCCTATGCTCACCTGGAGTTGGAACGGATGGTTTTACAATCTTCCTAGATATGATTTTCGCCTCCATATATTGTAACCTCGAATATTAAGCACAAGACAGAAATTTTTTTAATTAATTCAACACAAGCAGATAGCAAAAAACAAGTACATGAAAATTTTAAAAAAGCATTTTGCACCCTTCTTGCATAGCAAAACCAATAAAATGCATGCAATTGAAAGAATAGTACAAACAACTATTAATGAGCATGAAAAGAAATTATGTATCAAATTTGTAGAATTTTATCTTAAATTTTAATAGCAAACTTTAATTCTTCATTATGTTTGATCATTTGCTTTTATAGGAGCTAGCTATCTAGCTTACAAATAAAGAGCTTATATTAATTAGCATGAAAAGAAATTATAAATTCATTTGTCACCTGATATCCTATAAATGTTGATAAGAGAATTGATGATTATTAAAAAGATGAAGGAAGATTTGATTGATTCATTTATCGATATCAATAGTCACAATTAAATCTTAAACAAACAAAGCATAATCATCATATCGTAATTAAAATATACATGTAAGAGTTGAAATACAAACAATTAAACAATATATATATATATATATATATATATGAAGTATATTTACTTACAAAGCTTTTGAAGACTGTCAAATTAATTAAAGAACTTTTGGGAGAGATTTTGAGGATATGATTGTACTTCCTTTTATATATAGATGAAAGCTCGCTCTACACAAAACAATAATGTGTATGGACTATATATATAATGCCATTGATATAGAACTTAATATAAATCTTCCAGCTCATTTTTAGCTTCTCTTTTTTTGGTTTATGGCGTTTTTTACCATGAAGCTATGAAACTTGTAAAATTATTGCAAGTTTTACATGCAGCTATCGATAATATTGGTTTGTGTTTTAAACACAAAACACGCTTGCGGATTAATTTCTTAGACTAGTTGGCTTATTTTTACATTTTCAATGGTTGGGGGTTGGTGACGACCCCTTTGTCTTGTAGTAATTGTTTAAGGCCATATAACCATTCAAGTAGCTTTAGATAAGTTTAATTTTACGTGTTATGAGGGACTGTTATAATTGTTATTCTCAGTGTTACTCGCAAAATAATATCATCTTTTTTTAAAATAAAAAAAAATTGGAACGAGTGTGGTATATTAGTTTTGTTGAATTTATTTTTACAAGCTAATTTCCAAACGGTATCACAAATAGTTCTTGATTCATTTAGGCCCAACAACATGTGTGTGTGTGTGTGTTGATTTTAGTGGGTCTGCAACACTAAAATCTCATAGGACGACAATACAATAATCAAATAAACTCTCCCAAATACTAATCATTAACTTGAACTATTCCTGGGATTATGAAAATAGAATAAAGACGGTTTATATTTTATGCCAACAGTCCATACAACTAGAGGCCCATTGGTTGTTTAGGATACATATGCGTAATCCACTTAGATTTTGGGATGCAAATACTTAAAATTACTTAAAATTGTATTTTTTATAAATTAAAAAAAAATGACTAATAAGGTATTAGGATTTGTTTATATTTTACATACCTGTTTGTTTGTTTTTTTTCATATTTTTGAATGTTAAGTAGGACACAATTATAATGTGGTGAATAGAATCATTTTAACCATCGGTATACAAGGATCAATGTCATGTAATTGTAACAAGTCATTTTGTATGCAAGCAAGCAGCCTGAGCATAAATCTTACATTTGTATTCATTTTATGAACTACTACTAATACAGTCTTCTTACACTTCTTAAAGATATATTTTTAAAATGATTATTTTAAAATAAATAAAAAAGCAAATGTATCCTCAACATTTGCCACAAATAGCATTTATATGTAAGATTGCATATCTAGAGGTGGTTCAAAATTGGTTGTAATTTGTTATCTGGTTTGTGGTGTTCACTTATGCAAGGTGTTTTGTAAGCAATTTGTGGTCCAGCTGTCTAAATCTTTTGGATTTGTCAATTTTGTATTACAATTATTTGATATTAATGATATTTATTTTTCTGATCAATATATATATATATATATATATATATATATATATATATATATATATATGTCTCTAATTTTTAGAACAAACTATAAAAAAAATCTATAATTTAGTAACAAAGGGTGAAGAGAAAACAATCAAGTACTTACCTAAATAACTCAAAATTGCACCATCATGCCTTCACCTAAAAAAGAAGAGGAAGTAAAATAAATAACTAAAAATTCCTGGGCCACAGCCTCAAACTGGCTTTAGTTAGTACATTTCCTAGAAGTCGATTTTGGTACATTTCCTTGGCATTATTACATATCAATCGTGCATTCAAAAAGTGATGAATTTTATGAGATTCATCACACATTTGAGACAAGTTGAAACATTTTTCAAACTGCAGAATTCAAGCAAAGAAATGTACCCAACTCGACTCCTTCAAATTCCTGCCTACAACCAACTAAAATTATCATGGAAATTAACAACACTGAGTTGTTGTATCCAACTCCAGTATTATTCACATCTACATAGCCAAATTGAAGAGATCAAGAAACAGATGATTCACCAAAGAAGTGAAAATATCAGCCTCCAACTCTAAAGAAACCTCTTCTTTATCTTCTTCTAATTTTCCCCACATGCCTCCCTTTTCCATATCTCTAATGTAAGCTTGCCTGTTCCTTTGCACCTCCCATCCCAAAAACAGTTCTTGTGGCTTCCCATTGATCCAATCTTTGGCGACATCTAACAGCTCACATGAGTCGTATGCATTCTCTTCGATTATTCCCTCCCTAAAGAAATCCAAGAAAAGATTTTCTGCCTTGAATTTGAAGATAACTGATGGGGTTTTTGCCTTCATTTCTTCTAGTAAGTACTCTACCGCCTTTGTTTCTGTTTCGTTGTCCTCCTCCTCTTCCTCATCAGAAATATTATTTTCCAGGATTGGCAATAAGCAAGTCTGCAAGGTAGATCCAACAGATTCACGATCAAAGTCGGATAATGCAATTCGTTTCTCTAAGTCCACTGGCTCCAGTTGGGATAGGCTCTCAAATCGTCGAAGCTTCTGCATGAGCTTGTGTTTTGGTCCTGTGAATCAAGTGTAGCATGCATGTTTCATCAGTTTAATGTCGTTAATATCTGAAAATTGATGAATAAGTGACAGTAATAATTAAGTTCTGAACAAAATATATATGGATAGTCATAGTATACTGTTGGGTTCAAGAACTTGATAAGTTTTGACAAGGATAACAAAATGGAAAAAGTGTGTGTGTTAATTATTAGTACCTTCCACACGAGCGGGCCTGCGCTTAAAAGGTGAAGAAACCTCCTCCTCTGCCTCGGCATCATCGTTGTGGAAAGGGCAATCGAGCACAGATACTGGACTAAACTGTTCCTTAGCCTCCTCATTAGGCCATTGTTTCTGTTATCAACCATCCATCATGTTAATTATATTCGAGTTTGAAAAGAAAGCAAAGCAGTATTTCAATATATACTCGACGACCCATATATATTTTCAGATTTACATATCAAACTACATAATTGTAAGACATATTCATTGCATTGAATTTAATAAGTAATTATTTTAGTACGATTGTTTATTCTCTTTAGGCACCTCGTGATGAAATCTTACTTACAAACATGTACAATTCCATATTACTATTTCTTTGCACTAATACAAAATAATTTAAAACTAGTCATGTCTTAGGCTGATTTGTGAGGCACAATCCTTTCCTTTTTATGGAATGAATGACCCATTACCAATAAATAAATTAGTAGTAGTCATGTTCAATTGTTCATATGGAGTATTAAACAAAGTCCAACTTTCAACATTATTAGGATGTTCCTATTGTAAGCATTCAATATTTTTTTTCCATTTGAATGTTGCTTATGTGGCAATGTTAGCTAGAGTATTTGAAAATTTAATGCCCATATAAAGGTTGGCGTTATAACTTTGAATTTACTCCTATATACGGTCCCAGAGGAACAAGTCAAGTATAGAAAAATACAAAACGCTCTTTTGTCACCGACATAAATGGTTAAATTTTAATGCCCTACCAAACAGTTGTTTGTATTTATGACAACATAAGAGTAGCGGTGATCGATCTAGTATCATTTTGTGTATCATCAAACTACATACAGTCGCGAGTTTCAAAACCATGGATCCCGGTATTAGACAACTCACAGCGGGATCGACGGCGTTGGACTACCCCATGATACTACTACTACTCCTATTTTAGTTACGTATCCGAGGTGTACTCAATAAGTATTACCGAGCCCCACTTCTCCAGCTGTTTCTCTCCTGCTTTCCCGCACTGAAATTCAAATTTTCTATAATGTCCCTCATTCTTTAAAAATTTCTTATTTCTAAAAATAGAAACTAAAATCGACTCTCCCCCAACATTCAAAAAAGTTCTTTTAATAAGCCTAAAATTTTGAATATTTATATAAATGGAGTATTATTCTGACGTTATTAATACTTCTTCCGTTCCTAAATAAGTGTTGTTTAAGATTTTTGCACATAGATTAAGAAAGATATTTAATACTATATCATTTAATAATTAAAATCTATGTGAAATTTCATCATTACCCATTTATGAGAAGTTGAAAACTATTATACTTTATTGGGACAATGAGAGAAAGTAAAGGTGATATAGGAAAGTAAATGGAGTAATTTATTCACCTAGAAAGTTGTAAACGAATAATAAATTGAAACAAATTTTTTCTTCTAAAACGTAACTTATTTAAGAACGAAGGGAGTACCATTTTGTTAAATTATATTTGCATTGAAAGTAAAATTAAAAAAAATCATACTACAAAAAAAAGATTTTTTTTTTTTTTGCTTTGACTTACTTATTTCAACTGAAATTTTTACAGAATCCAATGATTTAGGTGTAATTTGGATACTTATAAAATATAGTATTGTAAAAATTTCAATTAAAATAAATACTATACATTTTTTTAAAGTCAAAACAAAAAAAAACAAAAAATTTGGACCGATCGCTGGACCCGGTCCCCCCTAAGATTATTGAATAATAATAAGTTCTACTGTCATCAAAACATAAACGCCCGATCATGTAACAATTATGAGTTAATGAGCACACCCATGTCCAAAATCGCCATAATTTTTACCCGATCACTACAAAAAGTGCCATATATTGCCATTAGAATTTATCATATTAAATTTATTTTGTAGTCCTAACAAGAATATAGAAAGCATAGAGAATAAAAAATAGAAAATGGAATCTTAGTGGTAAAAAACAATTGAGGGGAAGCTTCAAGTTTAGTTCGAACAACAGACAAGTACAAGGACTATTCCATAAATTAAAAAAAAGTAGGTGCCAAGTAGTAGTAAATAAAAAACTCACCTTTGGGCTATCGATAATACAGTTGGCAGTAGGAGTGGTGGTTGCATCCGTTGAATACTCACCGACTATTTTGCCGACTTCGTCATCCGGTAAAACCTTCTCGCAAGAGTTTACCGTCTCAGAATTACCGCTCGAGCACGAGCTACTCCTAGTAAATTCGCTATCCGACCAGCTGCTGCTGTAACTTTTCTTACTTTTACCGCTACTCTCGCTGCTGCTGCTGCTACTGCTACACTTTGTAGAAGAAATGGGATTGGTTACTGCGGTAGTTACGGTGGTAGTTTTGGAGAGAGAAAAATCTGAGGTGTCGGATTTCTCTTCAACTACAGTCTGAAACGATTTCCACCGTTCGATCTCCTTACGATCGGATTTCTTCCAGAAACTTCTCTTGAATAGCTTTCTAGAAAAACTACTTGGTAAAATTGCTTTTTTAGGCATGGCGACGGCGGCGGCGAAAGGGAGGTGTTTGACGGCGTTGATAACCACATCAGAAGCTTTTTGAAACGCCGACTTAGCCGTAGATGAGTCGGCTGATTTTGATCGCCAGCCGGTCGGTGGTTGATGAGGAGACTTGTTCTTTTTAGTGAGATTGATTTCGATAAGAAATCGAACGGATGGGGTGCAGCATTGGCGCCGGGTAAACGATTGGAATCCGCTGGATGAACATGAGCTCAGATCATCTGACAGATAATCTTTCAGCATAAATTGATTTTTCAGTTTTGGATCAGAATAAGGAACCAACAACGCCATTTCTCAATTCAAAAAAATGCCACTGAAAATTCGAAATGAGGCACAGCAAAAAGTAAAATTAGGGTCTGAATGAAAAGCAGAGAGACAGAAATGCGGTGTTAATTTGTAGAAACAGGAAGTAGTACAAAGAGCATTTAAGTATCAAAAGATGAATTGCATGAGTGTAAATGGTAAAGATAAAGCTGGCGCCATTAATGTTCAGATACTGAGCTCATAAAGAAAGTTAACAGGCTTTTTTAAGAGAGAGAAAATGTTGATCAATGAATAGGAAAGAGAGAGGGGATTTAATTAAAGGAATTGGGTCTTATGTTTGAGGGTGAAAGAGAAAGGTAGGTTCTTAATCAGGTGAAGATCTCAAGGTAATTTTAAATTAAAATGAAGAAGAAGGAAGGAGAAGCATTGGCAATGGAGATATGCATATATCAGATTTGAACAGAGTGAGTGACAGGAAAGGTAGAAGCTTGGATGCTTCTTCCGGTGGTTTTTAGAATCTCAAGTTTGATTATTTAATTGTTTATAAATGTGTTTTGTTTTTTTTAATAAATCACACGTACGATTTATTTGTTTGTTTTGAAATCTAATCAAATCTCACTCAGCTGTTAGACTCAATACTGACTAGAGGTTGACCTTCATAACTTTTCAATAGCATCCCCAGGCGCTTAACTGTAACTCCATTCACTTTGATTATACCAATCATTTTTAAATAAATAATTGACTAATTATACTCTCTAGCTTCCATATTTGACTCAATTCTAAGTATCGCAAAAAACATCACTTGAATTATATTGTCAAAGTTTTCATTGACTTTTTTCAAGGTAGGTAGTAGTAGTATATACATTTTGATAAATAAAAATTAACAATGACATCATCTTAATTTATTATATCTTATCACTTAAATTTCAATGTCGATCGCACTTCAATTTCATCATATATTTGTTTATCTACATATTTTTGTAAGCTAAGAATTTACAAAATAATGGGAAGTTATGAAAATTAAAGATATTTAGTATCATGTTATTTTATTGTTTTAAAATAGAATACTCTCTTCATCCCTTAATATAAGGCTTTTTAGAGTTGTGCACAAGTACTAAAAAAATGATTGTATAAAATTAAATATAATATCAAATGATTATATTGCCCTTGTATTGAAAAAAGATGTTATTTATTCGGCAAAAAATAGTGACAAAACCAAAGTTATAGTAGTATTTAATACTTGGCTAATATTGGAAACTAAGCAATTAATACTTTTTTGGAATTCTAAAATGTCATATATTAAGGGACAAAAATCTTTCTCTAAAACGTCTTA
Source organism: Panax quinquefolius (assembly GCA_020205615.1). Taxonomy (NCBI): domain Eukaryota; kingdom Viridiplantae; phylum Streptophyta; class Magnoliopsida; order Apiales; family Araliaceae; genus Panax; species Panax quinquefolius. The sequence continues at coordinate 6,186,114 of CM035163.1, read as the reverse complement.
TATTAAAGGACATAGAGAGAAATAAAGATGTTGCATAGTTTTGAGAGTGAATTCATCGTAAATCTCAAATTTTTTAGTAAATTATTTCATCATTCTAACATACTTAATATAAGTCATTTTATAAAATTATTTTTGTTCCTTAATATAAGTCGTTTGAATATTTCAAGTAAGCATTAATTGTTTAGTTTTCAATATAACTTTGGTTCTCTCACTATTTTTTGTCCAATAAATAACACTCGTTTTTTTAATACAAGGGCAATATAGACAATTGATATTATATTTAATGTTATACAATTATTTTTTTAATACTATTTGTGCACAATTCTAAAACGATTTATATTAAAGAACGGAATGAGTATTACATAACGTATATATTTTGTTCATTTGAATTGTTAAAAAAATCTGGGAGATTGTTGAAGTTTAGGTAATAAAAGGTTCGGTGCATTCATACAATTTTGGGGGTGCTTTAATAATTAAACATATTTAAGGGTGAGATTTGATAGCTACAAAAATCATAAATTTTGAAAATTAATTGAATATGAATGACATCAAAATATGCATGTTCCATCATTTTTCAAATAACAAGGGTTTCATATATATCTCTAGCTCTCTATATATAGTTTATTATAGTTGCTTTAAATAATCATACAGAGAGAGAGAAAGGATCCTGTCTGGACTCCCGGACAGGCTTAAAATACGGACCTTTAATTTTTATTTTTATTTTTATTTTGCTTTTTTTTTAGAACTAAAAAAAATAAAAATTTATGAAACTAGAATTTTTACATAATACAGTCTGTACAGACATATTTTGTTATATGTATCCAAAACACTATATTATATAAAATTTTCAGTACTATAATTATTATTTTTTAATTGTTTAAAAAAAAAAGGTTCATATTTTGGTAAAATCCGGGATCCCTAACTGGATCCAAACTGTATATATATATAAACAAAAACATAAACATACACTACTAAAATTGGGTTTTAAATGGTTACTGAATTATAACCTCAATGTAGTTGCCAAATCAACCCAAAGAAATTCAGAGACAAATTCACAAGGAAATCAGAACTCAACAGAAGAAAAAAAAATTTAAAAATACCTTCTTTTTCGAACATTTAATTCAAAAAATTAACATATAAATGGAATATTAATTAATTGTTTAGATTATGTAAGCCGAACGTCAAGTGCTCATCTGAAGAAAGAAATTCAAGATTTTTAAGATTATAAAAAAAAGTAATAATAAAAATTAAATACAACCATGACTAGATTAAAAAATTAAAAACAAAAAAACTAGGAAAAGGCCCATCAAATAAAGCCCAAACCAAACCAACCAACCCCAATACTTTTTATGGGTGAGTGGGATCCAACAACTAAAAGTTAAAAATATTTTTGAAGGTTTGTTATAATACAAAAACTGTGTGAACATGGACATGGGTGTATTTGAATTTTACTTATTTATATTTTGATCAGAAGAGCTTGTTATAATATCATGAAACAGAAGTGAAGAGATAGATATAGGGGTTGTTTGTTACATACTGAATGGTTGAATGGCTGGATCGGTCAACCATTCAGACGATTTGAGCTGAATAATTTAGTGTCATTTTTTTGGCTGAATGAGCTGCTGAATGAAGTATTTTTTTTTTACAATATTAACTATTATATTAAGTAATATTAAATAAATTTATTGTAATTTTTAATTTTTTAGAGAAATAAAATAATAAAAATCTATGATTTATATATTTCAGATATATAAATTATTAAACAAATTTTTCATTCAATATTTAATTTCATTCAAATTCAAAACTATTTCATTTAATTTTTATCAAAAATCACCTTGTAGATGAAGTTGGTATAATTAGTAGCACATTATGATGGTAGTGAACCATCAAAAAGGAAAAATATAATCATGTAGAATTACTGTAGTAGGTCCACCACATAAACTGATAAAAGTAGAATATTGCAACTTAAGTTACATTTTCATTGTATGATTGAACGTAAGATTATGACTGAAAGCATGGAAAGGACAACCTAGCCACCACGAAATGAGATTACTCAATTATACACCATAATAATTCAAAAATAAACCACGTCATGTTTAAAATCAAATATTTAAATCAGAAGCATATGCTACCACACACACACACACACATATATGGTTGTTAATCAATGGCAATTAAATGGCAATTAGTTGTTTAGATTATTATTCTAATATTTAGTATGTCAGTCGTAAATCAATTAAATAAAATATTGAGATCGAAAGTAATATACACCGTTAATCACAATTGATATCGTAGTATAGATATGAAAAAAAAAAAATCCCTAGATTCAATCATGTCCCTTCGTTTTTTGTTTTTTATGATATAGATAGTGTATGTTAGTTTTTACTACATAATAATATATTTAAGTATATAAACGAGTTAAATCAAAGCGTACAAAGAGCTACTCGAATTTGACTCGAAATGATAAATTCTTGAATTCGAATTGTATTTAAAAAATTATACTCAGATTCGACTCGACTTAAATATTTATTACTCGAAATCGATCCCACTCGGATCGACTTATATTCAAACTACTCGCGAGTTTCAAATTCAAGCTCGAATTCAAGTCTGCACATAATAACTAGTTTTATAATAAATATAATTATAAATTAATTTTGTTATTTTACTTAAAAATGAGAAAATATATTTACTATTACACTATAAATATAAAATAACAATTAAAATTAAAAACAAAATAAAATAATAATAATTAATTATCTTAATTTGATTTAAATTTGTATATATTATAATAGAATGTATCGAATATCTAATCGAATCTATATCAATCGAGTATGTATCGAATCACAATCAAGAATTTGAGTAATTTAAATATTAAATAAGTCGAGTATAACATTGCTCTTATTCAAACTATTTTTAATACTCAAATTTAAATCATATTACTAACGAATTCGAATCTCGCTCAAAAATAATATTTAGCACAACAGTACGATTCTATACTCGTAGCATATTTGTACTTAAATACTACCAGTTTCAAAATTAATAATCCCCTTTTTATATATAAGACTGTTTCTATGGGATAAATGTGTAAAAGAACTTAAAATAGTACACAAAATTGACTTGTAAAGCAAGCCCAACTTGTAATGAACTCAAAAGCCCACCCACTACAACAGAAATTGTGAAATTAAAATTAAAGATTGACTAATATTTCCATATGTACTCGTTTAGTACCAATTCGTCAGCCATCATTTCTCCTCCTAAAACCCTCCAACTTTCAACCTCACAAGTCACAGACCCGCAGAAACTCTGCATTTGCAAATACAGAAAATCAACCCGTAATTTCCTCCTTTTCTCATTCTCTCTTTGGAGGAATTTATGGTATGTTTATCTGTGTATATATTGATATGCAACTGACAAAAACAGAGAGATTTAGAAAGAGAGTGTGACAGAAGATTACTCGGCTCAAATCTTGATACTTTTCTTGTGCATGTTATTAAACCTCATTTCATTTATCTTTACACCTCGATTTCCCCCCTTCTTTCTCTCATCAAATTAATACCATGCAACTGTAGCACAGCCAAATCTGATACACGTGTCATCGGAAATTTCTATCAAACCATCTTCAATTTCATCCAATCGAACGATCAGGCTGATTTAGATGAAGGGTGCTGAAGAACAAGCTAGGTCTCTATTTGGGATTTCTCTATCTGATAGACCCAAGTGGCAACAATTTCTCATATGCTCATCTGGGTTCTTCTTTGGCTACCTTGTTAATGGCATTTGCGAGGTCAATTTAATTATGTTTGTCCTCATTTCAGTCAGGATTTCCTGATTCTATATATTTATACCTCTTTTTTCTGTGTATGTTTATGTTTTCATTTTATTTTTGTGAATGATTTGAGCTTTTCTTTCTAATTTTAGATTACTCTGTATTGGGCCTAATACCAAATAGTGAATGAAGATGTTTAGTCTGTGTTTGAGTGATTCTGCTTTGAGGATTTTTAAAGACCCCATTTCCCAATATCTATGTATTGTTGGTTGAGCAGTTCAATTTGCAATTTTACTGTTAATTTAAAATTTTGGAGTGATACGGGTTGATTAACTAAGGAAATAATGTTTTTCTCCAACAGGAATATGTGTATAATAGGCTTCAGTTCAGGTTTGTCAAAGTTTCTGATCTTGTAAATCTTAATTTATCCCTTTGATCTGTATTCTTATTAATATCTGGTTTTTAATTTCAGCTATGGATGGTATTTTACGTTTGTACAAGGCTTTGTGTACTTGGTACTCCTATACTTGCAGGGATTCACCACCAAGCAAATGGTGAACCCATGGAAAACATATGTGAAGCTCTCTGCTGTTCTTATGGGCTCGCATGGATTGACGAAGGGTTCTCTGGCTTTTCTTAACTATCCCGCCCAGATCATGTTCAAATCCACAAAGGTAAACCTCAATCATGTTTTGTCATTAATTTTTTACATTTTGAAATTAGACTTTACCACTTTCAATAGCATATAATATTATATTCCATTTTAGTTGGGAATACCCCGTTTTTCTTTTCTTTTCCAGAAACCTCAAATTCTGTTGTTCTGACCTTGAGAGTACAGGTACTTCCTGTCATGGTGATGGGTGCATTTATTCCTGGCTTGAGAAGAAAATACCCGCCTCATGAATATCTCTCTGCTCTCCTTCTAGTTGTTGGCCTGATTCTCTTCACCTTAGCAGATGCCAATACATCTCCTAATTTTAGTGTCATTGGTGTTGTGATGGTATTGGGTGCTCTAGTCATGGATGCGTTTCTGGGTAATCTGCAGGAAGCAATCTTTACCATGAATCCTGAAACCACGCAGGTATCTTTGTTAATTCTCTGGTAGTTCTTAGTCTAGACGTAATGCATTTTGAAGAGTCATAACAAATATATTTGGTGTCATTTAACTTTGTGCTCTTAAATCTCACAGATGGAGATGCTATTCTGCTCAACAGTAGTTGGGTTGCCATTCCTAATTCCACCCATGATTCTAACTGGAGAATTGTTCACTGCATGGAATTCGTGTTCTCAGGTGTAGAAATCATATATCCACCCCCCCCCTTCTTTCCCCTTGTATGCTTTTCTCTTTGAAAAGAGGTTATAGAAAAGAAACATGTATGGTATTTTAGATAAGAGTTGCATTCGCGGTAGTCATGTGTAACGTGTCCAATACGTTCACCCACCTCTTAAGAACTTCCTGGGAGAAATCAAAACAAAATAAAACTAATACTGCGACAAAGATTAAAGCATACCAGTTATAATGCTAAAGAAGGTTAAAGAATAATATAGCTGTATCTCCATTTATTTTGTTACAAATATATAAACCAACATAGAGAGCTGCTTGTATCGATATTATATCCGGGCGTTCATATGTTATATGTAATTCAGCTGTTTCTTACAAGGGATGCTAGTTATTGTCATTGAAATTATACTGAATGACTTGCTATTACATTTTTGCAGCATCCTTATGTATATGGGGTGTTAGTGTTTGAAGCTATGGCCACATTCATTGGGCAAGTCTCTGTTTTATCACTTATTGCCATCTTTGGGGCTGCCACCACCGCAATGGTAAAATTACATTTCCTTCTTCTCAGTCTCTATTGCAATAATATATGTATTATTTAATCGTCTAATTGTTTAAAACAATGAGTTCATGACACTCAAATTGTTACTGAATTTTAAATGTCACTTGCAGCACTTCTGGTCAGTAGGTTCAGTTTACTGTGCTTCTCATTAATCATCATAGACATAGTTTCTCTTTCCTGCTTATTTATGCATTTTGTAATGTTTTACATGCTATGGTAATGTTTCTTTCGTGTTTGATGGTCACTTGTACTCGTACGGATATTCTAACTACAAAGTTGGATTTAATACTGGCACGCAGATAACAACCGCGAGAAAGGCTGTAACTTTGCTGTTGTCCTACTTGATTTTTACAAAGCCTCTCACTGAGCAACACGGATCAGGGCTGCTGCTCATCTCCATGGGAATCATCTTGAAGATGTTGCCCGAGAACAAGGCTCCCACTCGAGCTCCAATGTCAAATGCCACTGTCAAGTATGGAAATTCTTACCTCAGAGAGGAAAGGAGAGCAGTAGAAAGTATTGATGACGAAGAACATGAAGAGAAACGGCCACTTGTCTGAAAATTAACAATTTGGTAGCCTAGCAAATGTTTTTTTCTCTCTCATTTTTTATGGATAGAGATACAAAGTAATACTTTAGCCACCTTTCGTTCTTAAAAGTTGAGATTTTATTGGTAAACATAACTCCATCATGGTAATGGTTTCAATCCTTTTGATCATGTTTACATATAGCCGTAATCATCCTTAAATCATTAAACATGGTGGATGGGAATATGGATGACTTATGTAAGTATATATTTAACAGTGTTTCAAAGAAACTTGCCTAATGAAGTATTTGAATTATTTTACACATTATATTGACCTTTTTTTTATTATATCATCTACCAATCAATCATTCCTTTAAACCTTATAGCCTTGATTTGAATTGGACAAAATGTTTTACCTTAGTCACCTGAAGTAGCATGATGTTTAAATCAAATATTATGTAGTTTCTATGAAATAATGTTAAGTTGTTAACTTAAAAGATACATCCCTCCATTCCTATTTAAATGACATTAAAAAAATAATTTTAAAACATTTTAATTATATAAAATATTACTAGCATGTGATTATTTAAATTATTCTAAAATTTTGCACTTAAAGGTGCAACACGTTTATCCATCTCTCTATAAAAAAAAATTTATTTAATTCACATATAAGTACATTCTCATAAAATAATCTAATCGATTCTTGACTTTTTTTAAATCTTTTCATATTGGATAACGATTAACGAGTCCAGGAAATTGGTTATAAATAAAGGTTGATTATGAAAAATAACGGTGGTATTTAATTATATCTTAACAACTTATTTTATTAATACACATCTTAACAAATATAACATTAATTTAAAACCCAGGGCCTCGGCCCATATGAAAAAAATTGGACCGCATGAACTTCAAATGTACTTGGTGGGATCCACCGACTGACCACCCGTCGTGAAGTGTTAGCTGGCCCATGTGCAAAATAACAGGCCTCCTCCTCAGCCCTAATAGCCAATTTCGTCCCTGTCAACTAATCCAACGGTTTAAAATTGAAAGCTAATACCCCACCTTAACTTAACGGCTAGGATACTAACTATATGCACTTCCCAATTGAATCCCATCAAAAAAAATTATTCCTTTGTCTTCGTTAACGAAAAACTGAGCAAAAAATTTCAAAAAGAAGAGCCCTAATTTTTAACCCAACTGACTCTCAATCCGATCAACGGTGAAACAATTATGAAAGGAACTAAACGTTTCGGTGTATCGGATTCGAATCCTGAGACCAACGACTCTATTGTAAGTTCCAATTTCCTCACTCATAAACCCTGATTTTGTGTGTTTATTCATACAATTTTATGTGCATTTCTGTGTTTGTGTATTTAATAGATTCAATTGCTCCTGGAGATGTATTGATTTTGAGTTTTTCTCCCCAAAGTTTCTGACTTTGAATGGCAATATCTAAAAGTTGAACTTAAGAGGTCTCTTTTTGAATAAGAGGTACAAGAATTTGGGTTGGCAATAACTTCTGCTAAGTGGAAGGCATTTGCCTGTATCTTGGTTAAATTATGGCTACAAATTCCATGTGCTTAGCATGTCCAAAAACAGTTTTATTGCCTTCTGAGCTGAAATTAAATGTATATTATGTGTTGTTGCTTGTAAAACAGTAAGGACCCACTTGGAAAATGTTAAAACTCAGCATGATATTTTGGCTTTTATATGAAGTGACAACTAGCCAAGTATATATGTTCGCGTGTGTTTTCATATATATATATATATATATATATATATATATATATATAGCTCAGCTTTCTCCAGCGAACCGGAGGGAGCGAACTAAGAACCGTCGTTATAGCCGGTTCGTTCTTAGTTCGCTGGAGAACTGGACTATATATATATATATATATATATATATATATAGGTGTGTACTCTTCATAAATGTATCCTGTTATTTTAAAAAACTTTTTTTGCTATCGTGATGCAGTTTCAAAGTAAAAGAATAATGGTAGGAAGCCAGTTTGATATTCACAGAGCAGAACCTTCACTACAGCAGTCGCCGCCACCACTGGACATGCGGCAAGCTGAATCATCTAGACAGCACGTGAGAGCTCTCAATACCCAATTTGCAAGGTCCATCTTTTTCTACTGCAACATATGCACCTTCATCCAATGTTATTTAGTCACTGTTTTAGTTGATATTGTTAATAAGTTTGTTGGGTGTAAACTCATAAGAAAAGATTTCTTCAGTTCTAGTATTACTTCCCTTCCGCTAATATTGAAGCCCTAGCCAGCAAAATTTTATTTGGGCAATCCATGTGAATGGACCAATCCCATGTTTATGATTTGGCTTTAATTTTTACAGTTAATTTCTTCCCCATTTTTACTTGAAAATATCTTTTCGTCCTTTTATTCTTCTTAATATCACCTGTTTTACCATTCTACGAAGAGTGCCTTACTCATCCTCGAAAAGTATACTGCTAGACCTTAGTTACTCAAATTTCCACTAACATACATGGTCCTATGTTTCCCTATATCCATATTTCTTTTGAAGTCATGCATATATTACCCATGTTAAAATTCGTGTCATTATACAGCTGGGTCCAAACACAATTACAGAATCACCCCGATGAACTTTGGGAAGATGGAATCCAAGACTATTTAACTCATGCTTCAAACATTATGGTAGGTATCAAAATCTCTCAAGCTAGTCCTAAGTTGATAATATAATTGCTTATTCTCTGTGAATAGAACTGTTATTGTTTCTCTGACATTATTGGGTAGTTTCAATATCTCTCTCTCTCTCTCTATCCTGGTGTAGGAGAAATTTAGTGATGTTGTCAATTGGCTTAAGGCAAAATCTGCTAAAGCAGAAAATTTGACTGCACTACGATCGCAGACTTCTCAAAAGAAACTTCTTTCAGAAAGCAAGGACAATGAGATAAAATCACTTCTGGACAAACCTGGGATTCCTCCTACTGGTCAAACTTCTGGTTTTGCAATGTCATGGGGCAATCCCATTCAGAAGAAACTTGTTTCAGAAAGTACGGATAATGAGATAAGGACGTTTCCAATCCCTGAGAAACCTGGGATTGCTCCTGCTGGTACGAGTGCAGGCTTCGGGATAACATGGGGCTCTCCTTTTCAGAAGAAACCTGATGCAGAAAATAAGAATAATGAGATAAAAACATCCTCAGAGAAACCTGGGATTACTCTTGCTGCCACTACTACAACTACAGGCTTGGCAATGTCATGGAACTCTGGACCTCTCTTTAGTAGTCAAACTCCATTTTCATTTGGTAGGTGTTATTTCTCTTAATTTCAGTTATTTCACTTAAATATGAGTGCACTGCGCACCTTGATAAGACCAGTATTTGGATTATAGTTGTATGGTTGTATATTCGTATATAATTAATAGCTTACATATGTCATCTGCATCAGCTGTAATCAGTTAAACAGAAAGAACAATTTGCGGTGCTGAATTCTTGTTTGTTCCATAATTTTATTTTGCGCTACTTTAGGCCTGAACTCTTAAGTTTCATCTGTCAAACGTTCCGTTTGTTCTTTTGAATCTTTTTTACCTCATCAACTCAAATTTGTAAATTCATGGGTTTATGTTTCCTTTAACAATAATTATTTGTGAACAATTTTAAGTAACTATGTCATTATAGTTCAAAAATCGCTATATCATGGGCAAATATGCTATTTTTCTCCATAACTGAGTTATCATGTATTCTTACACTTGAAGACTAAAAATATGCTATTTTTCCCCATAACTGAGTTATCATGTATTCTTACACTTGGAGACTAAAATAGTCTTCTTAGTAGAAGAGTTATAGGTACTTGTTTTAAAGCATGATATACGTTATTGGTCTATTCACTAAGTGCTTAAGCTTTTAGAGTAATTTGAAACTCCTCATGGTTATCAGAATTTTGGCTTACAAGTTCTTGCCTCTTGGGTTTTGAATCTTCCCATTTGCATTATATCTCCTCTTGGTTTGTCATTTTCTGTTTGGAGTTTGCAACATGATGCAACTTGTTTAGTCCCTTCACTTGTGTGGTTTGCACTTTGCACAAGAGGGGGAGTGATAAAGCATATGATTCGTGGTTGGACCCATTCTCTAAGAACATAAGATTAAAGATTGTATGCCAACTTGTTCTTGACAATTTCACTCTAAATCACAAGAGATGATCAATAAATCACTTAAGAAAGGCAAGGCTATTTTGAATAGGAGATTAGGAATTCCATCCATTCCAATATGGTGGAAGAGTAAGGATCTTTTTCTTGTTCCAATTAGTTGTCATTCATGTATTTGGGTTTTTCCCTTAACTAAAATCTCTGCCCCTCATAACTACTGTTTTTCCATAAGAAATCATATGGTTCAACAGAGATGGGCATGAGATAAGAGCTAAATACAACTACAGCCATCAATTACAAGAACTTTTGGCCCTCTCCATTATAAAAGGGTAAGATTACTTTTCCGAGTAAAGGTTCAAAATGACACTTGAAGGTAATTTTGGATGCAAATAGAAAACATCAAGCTAGTATGATGCTTAAAGATTGGGATGATAAATTCTTTGCATTTTCTGTTATGGGCTTCTAGAAGACTCATCTGATAAGGTGAAATGGTGAGTCTTACGAATTTCATTTTTACTATGGTTAGTTGAAGCCTTGAAATAATAGCATAGTTTAAGTAATATTTCTATCCATTTTTAAAGTTTAAGATGTTGAATATATTTCTATTTTGTTTATATTTGCACTTTGGAGTCACATTCATGATAACTATGTATCACTTTAATTATAAAAAAATGTTACAAAAAATGCATCACTTTTTCTTATTAGTGGTAAATTATATACCTATTGAAATAAAAAATAAGAGATAAAATATATGGGAGCAAATGATTCCTTGTAAGAATAACTTTGTTGACAGTTAGTACTTTGAATATCTTTGCCATTTGTTCCAGCGATTTTAGAAAACTAAAATATTTACATGCCAGCTTTATAAAATTGTAAAGTTTCTGAACTCATCCTGCTTTGTATCATTTTTTTCTCAGGAAGCCAAAGCTCAATTCCTGTAAGCCATGATGTTTCAAATGATGCTGATTGCGGTGAGATGTGATTCCTTTCTTTTTCCACAATAGTAGTTGTTTACCCCTATCAGATTATCCCTCTGTTGGTAATGATATTATTACATATTTTAAGGTTTTGTGTTCAAATGAGTTGCAAGGTAATCATAATTGCTGTTTTTCCTTTTGTGGAAATATTTTTCTGTGTTCAAATTTCAAATATACTACATACAATTTTTCTAATAATTTTTTTAAAAAAAGTTTTGTTCAACGATATATTACCAACTTGATGGGGTATTTCTTTATCTTAATTTATACACTATGCTAATAGATGTCTCTAGATCTATGGTTCTTCATATTTGTTTAAAAAAATTTGCAAACTATGCCAAGGGATTATCCCTTTTTGTTGTTCCTAGGCATTTTTATTTGATATGGTGCATGTTGACAGTTGTGATATGGTGCATGTTGATAGTTGTGAATGTTTTACAATAATTGACAAAGTTGGACTGCCTGTTTGATGCACTAGTAAAGTGTCTTGCCTGCTCTATTCGAGGAAATAAAATCTTCAATATATGTGAAATATTCAGATCCTCGGAACAGACAAGAATCTCCCCTGCATTTTAGCTGATAACAGGACTTATTTTCTTAAATAGTTAGCTAACCTTGTTTTCAAGGTCTATGCGGCCCATAATCTTTAGTATCGTTATTAATGTGTGCTTGTTTATAAAATTTTTCAACATTATAATATTGAAGCAAGAGAGCCTACTAATCTGCAACTTTGACTTTATTGTTTATACCATAATCTGTTTTTTCCAAGTCATTTTTAATGAACCAAAGACCGCTGGAAAGATCTTTTATGATCTTGAGCTGTTGAAACTTTTTCTTTCTGAAGAAGCTTGTTAATAATGTTGTTCTATTGCTTACCTTTTTAAGTTTTGTGGTATATCTTTAAATTATCTGGTAATTAGTCACCTTTTTTCAAGCAGATTATACCATGAATTTTTGAAATCTTTTGGACAGAATCGACAGAACCCCATTGTCAGTTCATCATAGTCACCTCATTTATATTTCTGATTTTGCTATAGACATTTTCAGTGTTAGTTCTACTTATCTTAAGCTCTCCAAACTATTCCCCAACAAGTAAGGGTGTAAATGAGTCGAACCGGAGCGAACAGAGAGCTACTCGAATTCGAATCGAAATAATAAATTCGTACTCGAATTCGGCTCGAATTCGAATTATATTTGAAAAATTCTACTCAGATTCGACTCGACTCGAATATTTATTACTCGAATTCGATCCGACTTGACTCGAATATTTTTTCAAATTACTCGCGAGCCTCAAATTCAAGCTCGAATTCGAGTCTCCACATAATAACTAGTTTTATAATAAATATAATTATAAATTGAATTTGTTATTTTACTTAAAAAAGAGAAAATATATTTATTATTACACTTTGCAAATATAAAATCACAATTAAAATTAAAAACAAAATAAAATAATAACTAATTATCCTAATTTAATTTAAATTTGTATATATTATAAGAGAATGTATCGAACATCTAATCGAATATGTATTAACCGAGTATGTATCGAATCACCATAAAAAATTCGAGTTTGAATCTTAAACGAGTCGAGTATAACTTTGCTCAGATTCTACTCATATTTTTATTCGAACTATTTTTAATGCTTAGATTTGGATCATATTATTAACGAATCCGAGTCTCGCTCGTATTTTTTCGAGTCGAGCCCGAATCGAGCCCGAACTGTGTTGGCTCGTTTACAGCCTTACCAACAAGTGTTTGATTTCTAATATCCTAATATTTTTTAGAAATATTGACTTATAAGCTTACAAGGCTCTAGTCCCCAAATACTCAGGTCATTCATCTTACATAATGATTACTGATTAGATAAACAAATCAACTAGTTTGAGTCCTCAGCTAGAAATTATTTTACTTTTGTTTGATATATCACTTCACCATTTTGGACAGAGCATTTCATGCACTAGAATCTTGCCTCACTGTATCGTTATTTTATTCTACCAAATTCAAAAATTAATGCCCAGTTGTAATTAAATAAAATAAAATAAAAAGCTAGCTTATATTCTTTCTGAAAATACTTTGCAGAGGATGATGTAGAGCAGCCTAGCAGCCCATCAGTGCAGAAGACTGAAGAGATGGGTGTTAATGTAGTACATGAAATGAAATGCAAGCTTTATGTGAAGGTAGTTTCTTCACCATAATTATTGTTGAGGTGTTGTGTATATTTTTTAAATTTGATTTTTCAAATTTATATGCTCGTCCTTTTGCTGTATGTGACGTATATATAAAGAACAGAGGAAAAAGAAAAATGTAAGGAAACATTAATATCCTGCTTTTACGTGTGTTCTTGTGTGTTGTGTCTATACTTCCGGTGAGATGGCTTTTTAATTGAATATTTGAGATTAAGTTTTAAGACGGTTATAACTAAATATCATCTTTTACTGTGTAAACCTCCCCAATCGCATGTGGCCAAGTCATGCAAACAATCTTTGCCTTGCCTTGGCCTTACACACTGCTTTACTCGCACTTGCCTGGTGTAGACATTGATAACTCTATTTCACTATCATTTCGTTTGAAGCCCTACATCTCAAGGCTGCGAAATACCTCTTACCTTTCCCATGATAGACTATTAAATTGTGTATCCAATTTTTGGTTGAATGTGGTTTCACTTGATCATATTAATTATTTTGGTGACTTGGGATATGTTATTAGTTTTTCTGCTCAAGCTAGTGATATTTTAAGTTGAAATTTTGCGCAAGATATATTATTTAGTGCTTTATTATTTTTCTGCCTGTTCAGTCAAGTGATCCTGATGATAAAGAAGTATGGAAAGATAAAGGCACTGGTCAGTTATCCATCAAGTGTAAAGAAGGTGTTAGCAAGGGCACCAAAGAATCCAAACCAACAATTCTTGTACGAAATGATGTACGTTATCTTTCTGAGATATATTCTTTACAAATTTGAGTTCAGCTTGATATATCAATACTTTGAACATGCAACAGGTGCTTTATTTTTTTAATGTATATTGTGTCTTGGAAGTCAGCTGGCATGGATTTCTATTTTTACAGCTTATGACTTGTGAAATTAGATATATTATTCTTTTCACTTGTTAGTTTTCCCCATAATTTTAGTATTTTATTTTTCTCATGGCAGGTTGGGAAAGTATTGCTTAATGCTTTGCTATACCCAGGCATCAAGACAAATATGCAGAAAAATTCCATAGTTGCAATTTTCCATACTTCGGTAACCCCTTGTGACTAATATATTTGTTCTGTTTTGGTTTTCGTTCATTTGGCTTGATTGGCAAGTAACACATACAATCAAACACTCGACTTCCTTTTAACTCAGAAATTTTTTAGAAATAGTATATGTAAAGGTGCTACCCACTTCTGGGGTAGTGGCATCTTCTCTTCATGGTTCCACATGGTTTTGTTGGTCAATTACATGACCTTCCATTTACTTATCCATATATTAGGCGTTAGTGATCATACAATAGTGAACTCAAAAGATATTTCACGCAAACGTGCTACAATATAAGTATGATCAAAGACTCGTGAAGCTTTTTATCGGTAATTATGATTTTGTTTTTGTAGGATGATGATGGTGGCAATGATAGCGTTGTCGCTAGGACCTTCCTGATACGGGCCAAGACTGAGGAAAATCGTAATAAGCTAGCTTCAGTAATCCAAGAATATGCTCCTACAGCTTGAAAAAAAAGAGATTCTGATTGTCCATCTCATTCTACCTTGGGATCCAACTTCTTGCAATTGTACTTGTTATGCTTGCATGCAATTTTATTTAGAAATCAAGTTACCCGACGATCTGCTTTAAGATGAGCCAATTATTTTTAGGGGTCTTCAAGGATGTAACAGATAGGGTCGTCCCCTATATTCATATAATTTGAGATAATTTATACGTGTATCAAGAGGGTGATGAACTTGTATCATATATGGAAGAAGAATGATTTTCAACCAGAAATTGTGTTTGAATTTTTTTTTGTTCCATGGCAATTTTTTGGCTCCTATAAGATCCAGGCCTTCAAAAGCCGTCCTAATGATCAGTCTTTTGTCTTCATGCACGTGGCAGTTTTAGGCCTTTGAGCACCCATAGAACCTTTGATTTTTTTCTCGATGAAAATTTAATTTCTGGGAATTTTTTTGTTGTTGTTTGATTGTATCTTAATGTATTTTAACGACTCATCTCTTAATATATTTTAACAATTTACATCTTTGTATTAAGAGGTTATCTGAATAGTTAAGATACAAATATGAGTCTAAACTATTCAGAGTATCTCTTAATACAAATATATAGACTCTTAAAATGCATTAAAAGGTGAATTGTTAAATGTAATCAAACACCATCTAAGGGTTGCTTAAATATCCAAGTAAATGCCGCTATGAAGCCAAAATCCCACAATTATATACATTTCTTAAACAATAATTTTGAAGAAAAATTTATATTTTCAGCACTGTTCAATCAAAGTAATTCATGATCACTTTATTAAATTCTAAAATTAGAAATATAAAAATTCTAAATTTATCCTTAGAGAGCCCATAAAATTTATATTAAGTGACTAGTTTTTTTATTTTTTATATATCAGTAGACTCCACACTAAATGACATGTTTGTATATATATATTGACAACATTTTGATTAGGTTATCATTTAGAGCATGACATTATATGTAGCGTTTGTAGTCCAACGGTTAGGATAATTGCCTTCCCAGCAATAGAAGCAGTTAATACTGCTTTGGGTGATAATATTTGGCAAAATGTTGACTTATTATTATATCTATTTTCTTTACACTCTGTTACTTGAATTTTTTAATAAACAAAAAAAAAAAGGAGAAATTGACAAAAATAAATATTTAGTCATTTTTATTGCCAAATTATTTTTATAATTACTATTATACCCTCAAAAGTATAAAATGGATTTTCCATTTTACTTTTCTTTTCCAAACGGAACCTACAGGTTAAAAGGACTGCCAGAAGATGGCCCTTTTTCCACTTGAATCCGTGCGGCAGAGAAAGACTGCATGATGAGGTATACTAGTGCACACGTGATACTTACTAGTACTTCCTTAGTTCCTTTTAGCACTTGCATGCCTGCCATGTGGCACATTTTCCAATCCGACGTTCCAAATTCCAATCTATTTCTAATTTTAAAATTATGGATATATTTTTATAAAAACATATATGTTCTTAATTTTTTTAGTATTTCATCACTTAGATTTTAAAACTAACCAAAAATACACTACTTATATATTCCATTTTTAAAATTGAAAATTAATATTTCTATAACATTTTTTTGGTACTTTCACATGAAAAGTGTCATTTTAAATGTATAACGATGATAAAAACTATCACTACAGAATCTATAACAACAATTTTTATATAAAAATGTCATTTTTTATTGTGTATCTGTCAAAAAAATTTAAAATAATATATGTATCTTTAATTTAAAAAGGAGGGAATAAATCATATATACATGTAGTTTTGAAAATAAAATAATGTTACTATAACATAAAAAAGACTCGTATATATAATGCTCACATGCACATGCATATTTATAGCCCTCACATATTAAACGGGAGCCCACAGTATGTATATGTGTGTGAGAGCATTATGTGATAGTAATAACATTGTTGTTGGAAATATGGATTCGGTTAGCATAAAATTTATTTTTAGATAAATTGATCAATTGACCAATAAAATAATAATACACATAAAATATCAGTACTCTATTGACCAATTAATTAACTTATCAAAAAATAAATTTCATACTAACAACGGCTAGAATTATATAGCTAAAAAGTACAAGCCAGGGTGTAGTTAATGAATAGAGTAATGATAGAGACATATCCTGAGTAAGAAAAAGTTTGAACGGGTGACGAAAGCTTTTTTGGAATTAACACCAATTATGGATAAACCCACTACTCTCACTAATTTTTTTCAATTTTCCAAGTTTACCTTTTCATTTTCTTCTACTTTTCATTTTGGAAAAAGAGTCTTAATTTTTACTTCTTTCTTTCGCTTTGCAAGTGTGACAATTTAAAATTTAATTTATTTTCACTATTTTTAGTTTTGTGAGTATAACTTTTAAAATTCTACAATTTAAGATTAATCGATGTAATTTATTAAATTTTAAAAACAATAAATATTATGATTAATAATAATTTTGATTGTATTATTTAAAGTAAAATAAATTAATGGTAATTTAAAAGTTAAAAATGTGACAACTTCAAAAGTTCAAATATAATTATTTTATAAAATATATGTTGTAATCGATAAGATAAAATGTGAATGTTAGCCAGGTTATCAAAAATCTATTATTGATATAGTGTATGTCACAACTCATAGCCAAATACTATATTATATGCCATAATAAAGAAAAAGTGTTACTGATGAGCATACAACACATTTGTAACACTTAATATTCTTTTCAATTTTAGTATGAAGTGACAAAATGTAAGATTTTATTTTTAATATATTTGCAAATTAAATATAAAACTTAAATGTCACAATACTTTAATATTAATTATCGGGGTTAAGACCTTATCGACATGCCAACTAGTCTAAAACATAGTCATTTGCACACTAAATTTTAAAGAAAAAGTAAAATAATAGATTGAAAAAAATATGCGCCTACTAATGAAAAACAACATTCTTCTTGTGAACCAATATGGTATTTATGTTATTTGTTAATTAATAATTATTGTAATAAATGAATTAGGTTTGTTTGATGAACAATATAATAGAGGTAAGTTAGGGTTAAGTTTTCTTACGTGCCGAGAGTGCGCAAGGGTCACATTTATTAGTTTGTGTATTATAATAAATTATAAATATATAATCAAAATCTTTAATACAAGATAAATAAAATGTGTAACGACATTGTTTTGTTTGCTAAATTAAAGAGAAAATACATAATTAATGTTCACGTTCGATAGTATATACTATTAATTTATTTTGAAAGTTATAATATAAATTTAAATTTTGAATATTCAAAAAATTGATAGACCTCATCGACATGCCAACTAGTCTAAAACATGTTCATTTGCACACTAAATAAATGTGACGCTCCCCAAAATAGGTATACACAATCTATTATGAGTTTGTCGGATAAAGTGCAAGATGTAATTCAAATACAAACTTCATTTATATTAATTTGTTGAAGTGTGTCGTGCAAAATCTGACAACAACACATGTTCATGTAAGTTTCAATACAAATATCGTCTCGTAGACTGTATCTAAACTCAAATTATTACAATGCCATATAAAATTAATACAGCATCAAATATTTCAAGACCCTAAAGAAGAACGAGAAGATTACTATCATGTTCATTCTAATGAGGTGCACTTTTTACGCTTTCAAAGTCAGGTTCTCATCACCCTATTATTGTTCACCAAAATCAGCTATTAAGTGACGTATAATATACGACACACCCATCTTATGTCCTCAATACAATTATATATTACATATCATGTCGTTTTATAATGTATTGAGAAATTATCACAGACTCGGACCATCACACTAATTCCTTGTTATTCTCGCTCGCCCCAGCTACACTCTTAATACATGTAAGGAATTGTGAAACAAAAAGGTGGGCACAAGTAGTCCAGTAAAAAATATTATGACTAAGATAATTAATTTATCAATAGCCTTCATCAGTAATAAATCAGAGATTTAGAACATATGGTAGATGATAAAAGTTTTCAACTATAATTACAGCGGAATCAACAATCCATTAGAATAGTCAAGTAGAACATAATGTCTACTATTTCCTCCAAATTAAAAGTTCAGCGTTAATATTTTATTCCTTTAATACTCATCAACAGTTCTTTGTTATACCCAATACAAAGAGAACTTTCATCACATGTCTTCACCTGAACCACTAAAAATTATAGTTAAATTCACAATTCATATTTATAATCATGTAAATCAACAGTTTCTCCTTGTCACAAAGGCTCAATAGAACGTTTACTCAATATCCTTACCCCAAAAGCTAAAGATATTCAAATGTAATAACAATGATCATACCAATCAGTTGTCTATCTTTGCACTACGGGCCAAAGATATTAACCTATAAAATCATTGGTCATAATCATACCAATCAATTGTCTGTCAGTGCACTACGGCCAAAGACATTCAACTGTAAAACCAATGGTCACGATCCTATTGTGACGCCCCCAAAATAGGTATACATCACCCATTTTGAGCCGTCAATAACATGGTACAGAAACAACTACAACTTTATTAATACAACATAAAAACTATGAGTTTAAATACAAATATTGTCATCTAGACAATATTCA
The DNA here is from genome assembly GCA_020205615.1 of Panax quinquefolius. Classification (NCBI taxonomy): domain Eukaryota; kingdom Viridiplantae; phylum Streptophyta; class Magnoliopsida; order Apiales; family Araliaceae; genus Panax; species Panax quinquefolius. Next base: position 6,166,573 of record CM035163.1, on the reverse strand, counting down.
CACCCAAATAAGTCCTCATTACAATTATTGGTACATTATTTTATAAAAATTGTGAGGACTACTAAACAACTTTCTAGAACCTTCATTTCAAACCCCGACTAGTACTCGCTACATTCTCGCCTCCTGAGAAGAAAAATAGAACAAAAAGAAAAAAGGTGAGCTCAACTAGCCTAGTAAAGAATATTATGACTAAGATCATATAGAACAAATTATCGTTAGTCTTCAATAGGGAAAAATCTGATAAAATACAATAGACAACAAGTTTCAGATCAATATTCGCAGCGGAAATAATAATTCATAGAAGAGTTACGTAGAGAATGAAATCTACTATTTTCTATGAATTTAAAAGTCCATCATCAATATTTTATCCCTGTAACATCAAACTGTGACGCCCCCAAAATAGGTATACATCACCCATTCTGAGTTGTCAATACATGGTACAGAAACAACTACAACTTTATTATTACAACAGAAAAGCTGTGAGTTTGAATACAAATATTATCTTCAGACAATATCTATACTCAAATAAATCCTCATCACATTTATTGATACATTATTTTACAAAATGGTGAGGACTACTAAACAACTCTCTCTAGAACCTTCATTCCATTTACCCAGGCCACTGCATCGCTATATTCTCGCCTCACGAGAAGAAAAATGGAACAAAAAAGGAAAAGGGTGAGCTCAACTAGCCCGATAAATAATATTATGACTAAGATAATATACAACAAATTATTTTTAATCTTCAACAGGGAAAAAAATAATCTAATAGAATCTGATAGACAACAAGTTTTAAATCAATATTCGCAGCGGAAATAATAATTCATTAGAAGAGTTAAGTAGAGAATGCAAACTACTATCTTCTATGTATAAATTTAAAAGTTCATCGCTCATCTTTTATCCTGTAACATCAATCAATATACATCCGAAATCAAATATTCATCTTTTTTTTTCACAGCCAAAGATATTCATCGATTAGTCATGTTCATCTAAACACTGTTCATCTTTGCACTACGGGCCAAAGATATTCATCGAAATCATTCATCTTTACTACACTACAGCCAAAGATATTCCATAATATCATCATTTAAGACCGAGGATGATGAAAATATTTTTAAAAAAGCGAATCCGGTGAAACAAAATGACAAGGATTAAGGATTCGTACTTTTGTTTTATCCACGTCCAAAAATACCTCAAAAATAATCATAGTGGTGTAAAATTCAAGAATGATCAAAATATGGATACAATCAAAGCTAGTATCCGAGAATAGATATTTTTTACAAAAAGAAGAAATTTCATTTTTCTATTGAATAGTGCGGTATTCGTGAATAGTGCTTGAGTATCGTGAATAAAGACCGATATCGTGAATAGTAACCGACACCAAAAGATAGAAATTTCCCAAAAAACATCATCACGCTTCCGTGAATAGTACTCGTGAATAAGAATCGTGAATAGTAACTCATGAATAAGTAACTCATGAATAGTAACTCAAGCAAAAAAGTTTCAAATTTGATAAAATTTCCAACCAATATTTCAAAGACATAATGATATTGAAGAAATAATATCATTTGAGAAGAAAATAACATCCCTTACCTCGAAAGATCAAGTCTTACAAATTAAAAACAAGAATATAGGCTATGACTTGAACTTGCCGTATAGCAATACTCAAAGTATACTCAAAATACTCACAAGAATACGCTCGATAATATAGAGAGAAAACTTGATTTAAAGTGTGATTTTCAATTCTAACCTAAGCACCCTATTTATAGGAAAATGCTTAGAGAACCAAAAAGCAGAAAATTTAATAAAATATTAATAAATTTATATAAATCATCGCATAAACTTGGAAATTACGATTTCAGCATATTTTGCAACACATGTGCCTACCAACCAACCACAAAAACGTTTTTGTTATTTTAAACAATTAAAACTTCCAAAAATCAATTATTTCGGAACTCCGGAACTTCAATAATTCACAATAAATAGCCCTTTTGTCAGAAAATTCGAAACTCATGACTTTTTATAGGAAATTCAATTCTCTACAACTTTGCAGAAGAAAGTTTTCCCAAATTCCAAATAAAAATTGACCGAAATCCACAAACGGACGATTTTACAGGCTATAATCAAATTTCAGTCAATAAATGGGGTCCACCGACATGTTTAACATGTTTTAAACATTTATTGCAACAAAAATACTCTTCCTCCTCGTATACTCACATATCCCACATTCGTTGTAAAAATAGCACCATTATTATATTATTAAAATATAATAATATATTTAAATGAATTATTTTATCAAAAAAAGATAAAATTTCAATTTTCAACAATTGTCACATTAAAATTTTCTCCATCTATATCCACATAAAATCAATATTTTCCTCATCATATGAATCAATAATTAATTATTCACAAATAATATTCTGAGAATCTGATATTAATGACCAGGCGGTTCACAGGAAAGAAGCGCTTTCCAATAAGAATTTCTCTTACTTCTTAGTAGCGCAATTAGGTGACCAAACCTCTCCTTAGATGAGAACTTTCTAGACATTGCCAATAATGTTATCTAATAATATTATTCGGATAATATGAATTATTGCTAGCCGATAATGAAAAATCTTGTGTAATGACAATTATTGAAACAACAACAGAATATAAAATATCAACGCTGACAATTATTAAATCAATAAAATAAAATCTTTTGAGCGATAATTACTGTAACCATTATTGAGTAGTGCCTTTTACGTAAGAATCAATAATTGGTGCAATACAGGTAATCTTCTTCGTGTTTTAACCAAGAGTATTTTAACAAGATTAATACTTGAACAACTACTGTAGTTATTTTTAAACAACTTATATTTGTCGTTTTCTTCATCCAATCGCTTTTTAGTTATGGGGCCCACACATGGGGCTTGGTCGCATACGAATATTCCCAAAGCGATCTGAATATTCCACGACCAAACGAATATTCCCTAAACAACAATGAATATTTTATAACCACTTGCTTATTTTGAAATATTTGCGTATTTTACCCCTAACTATCCACATTAATCAAATCAACCCTTACTATTTCAAAATAATAAATAGAGAAAATTAAATTTCATTAATAATAAGTTGGGGTCTTACAACCTCCCCTCCTTATGAAATTTCTTCCTCGAAATTGACGTACGTACCTGGTGTTTTAAAAAGGTGAGGATACATCGCTTTCATTTCCATTTCCAATTCCCAGGTCATTTCCTCTATAACATGATTCCTCCACAGAACTTTAACTTGTGGTATGACCTTTCTTGGCGTAGGACATGCTCCTTCCTATCCAAGATCTTGGCGGTGTACCTCCTCGTCACGTTAAGTCTTGGCTATCTAAATGGGTTCTAACTCTATAACGTGGTTCGGGTCTTTCACATATTTACTAAAATCTGGATATGTGAAACACATTATGAACACGAGACATACTCGGAGGTAACGCGAGTCTATAGGCTACATTTCCTACTCGGTCAAGAATTTGAAATGGACCGATAAATCGTGGATTGAGCTTTCCTCTCTTCCCAAATCTTGTAACTCCCTTCCGTGGAGCAACTCGCAACAATACATGATCCCCTATACTAAATTTCCGTCCTTTCGATGAAGATCCGCATAATTCTTTTGTCGATCTTGTCCGCGTTTGTATCGTTGTCGAATCATTTGGATCTTTTCCGTAGTCATACGTATTCAACTCGGGTCCCAACAATGTTGCTTCACCCACCTCGCCCCAACATCTTTGGAGAGCGACACTTTCGTCCATATAATGCTTCAATTGGAGCCACACCTATACTTGCACGATAAGCTGTTGTTGTAGGAGAATTCCACCAATGGTAAATACTTATCCCAAACCGCCTTGAAGTCAGGACACTTTGAGTCTTAATAAATCTTCAAGAGTTTGAATAGTCCTTTCGATTGTCCGTCCGGTTTGAGGATGGTATCGAATCAGAATAAATGAATCCGTGTCCATAGCTTTTTGCAAGCTAACCCAAAATCTTGAAGTGAATCTTGGGTCACGATCCGAAACTATGGATCTGAGGCATGCCATGCAACCTCACAATCTCATTCACGTCATACTAGCAAAGCGTTCAAGGGAATAAGTCTCCGTGTCGGCAAGAAATGAGCGGACTTGGTTAATCTATCAACAATAACCCAAATAGCATTGATGCCTTGAGAAACCGTAGGAAGACCCAGAATGTGAAATCCATGGTAATGTGTTCCCACTTCCATTTCGGAATCTCAAGTGGTTGCAACGAACCCTTAGGTACTAGATGCTCGCCTTTACACGTTGACAAGTTAAACACATCGAGATAAAATTTGCAATCTCTCTCTTCATATTGTTCCACCAAAATGTATATCGAAGATCACGATACATTTGGTACTTCGAGATGGATTGCAAATGGTGTATTGTGTGCCTCCATCATAATCTTGTACTTCAAATCGAGTCGTTAGGGACACAAAGTGCAAGAGTGGACTCAAGTATTCCTTCTTCATCAATTCTCGCTTAGGAATAGCTCCTTCTTGTACTTTCTTCTTCATACGCATCGGCTCCGGTCGGTGGCTTGAGCAACCTTAACTTTTTCTATTAAAGTTGGCTCTGTCGTATACTTGACATCATCGCACTCATTCCCCGCATATGATCTTCTACTCAACGCGTCACCATTACCACGTTCGCTTTTCAGGATGGTATTGAATAGTGTGGTCGTAGTCTTTCAATAGCTCGAGCCAGCGTCTGCCGCCGCATGTTGAGTTCTTTTGAGTGAAGAAATATTTAAGGCTTTTATGGTGCGAATATATCTCCACTTTCTCCCCATATAGATAGTGCCTCCATATCTTTAAGCGCGAAAAGCAATTGCCGCTAACTCTAGATCATGAGTAGGATAATTCCTCTCATACTCTTTAAGTTGTCATGAGGCATAGGCTATGACTTTCCCACGTTGCATGAGAACACATCCTAACCCTATGCCGAAGCATCATTTGTAGATAACAAATCCATCCGAACCAGATGGTATTGTTAGAAACAGTGCCGAAATAAGTCTCCTCTTAAGCTCTTGGAAACTCTTCTCGCATTCTTCGCTCCAAACAAATTTTGTATCCTTGAGTAAATTTGGGTTAATGGAGTAGCGATTCGAGAAAACCCTTCCACGAATCTCCGATAATAACCCGGCTAGACCCAAAAGCTACATGACTTGGTGATTGACTTCGGTTGCTCCCAACTTTGTATTGCTTCAATCTTCGTCGGGTCCACGGATACTCCATGTTTTGACACCACGTGCCCAAGAAATGCTACTTCCTCAAGCCAGAACTCGCATTTCTTCAATTTGGCATATAGTTTGTTTTCACGAAGCCTTTGGAGTACCAGCTTCAAATGGTGCTCATGATCTTCACGACTTTTGGAATATATGAGGATGTCATCAATAAAAACAACAACAAATTGATCCAAATATTCCTTGAATACTCGGTTCATCATATCCATGAAAGCCGCAGGAGCATTAGTCAATCCGAAAGACATGACTAAGAATTCATAATGCGTCATCGAAGTTAAAAAGCGTCTTTGGAATATCCTCGGTTCTAATCTTCAAATTGATGATATCCGAGCGAAGATCGATTTTGAAAGAATTATGCCCCTTTCAATTTGGTCAAACAAGTCATCAATACGAGGTGAGGATACCTATTCTTGATGGTGACATGGTTCGATTCCGATAGTCAATACAAAGTCGCATACTCCCATCTTTCTTCTTTACTGAATAAAAGCACAGAGCACCCCAAGGAGATGTACTAGGGACAGATGAAACCGATGTCCAACAATTCACTGTAGTTGGACCTTTAACTCTGAAGTTCAATAGAGCCATTCGATATGGGGTTTTAGAAATGGGCTTTGTACCGGGTTCAAGATCAATAAAGAATTTAACTTCACGTTACGGGGTAGGCCAGGAAGTTCTTCAGAAATCGTCAAGAAAGTCAATAACAACAGGAATATTATTCAAATTTGGCGTGTCTTTATTCAAATCCATAACATGGGCTAAGAAAGCTTGACATCCGTTTTTCAATAAGCGAATAGCTTTATGATTAGATATGACAAGTGATTGATTTTAATGGTTTAGTTGCTTGAATTCGTACAACGGGTTGGTTAGGAATATGAAAACTAACAACCTTACGAAAACAATCAATTTTGGCATGATGAGTAGTTAACCAATCAATCCCTAAAATCACATCAAAAGCAAGTATCTTTAAAGAGATAAGGTCAAAGTGTAAGGTGATGGTGCCAACTTGAATCAAACAAGATTTATAAACATTGGATGTGATGAAAGTTTCTCTAACGGAGTTTCCATAGATAGGTCAAAGTCTAATTTCTCCGAGTCAAGTTTAAGCGTTGAGCACATGCGGAGAGATAAATGAATGGGTAGCACCGGTATCAAGTAAGGTATAAACTTCGCAAGAATTTATAAATAGCTTTACCCGTGATCACCTCGTTTGGGTTCTCGCATTTTGACGGTCACAACAAACGCCTTCTTCCGGAATCGTTGACTTTGACTTTTACGGGACGATCTTTTGAGTTACGAATCCCCATTGAACTAGATTTTTTCTGCGTCTGATCTTGAGCGATATGTCCTTCCTTTCCACAATTATAGCATACCTTGAGCTGTTGTGTAGGCGGTTTGGGTGATATGTCCCTCTTTTCGCATTTGTAGCATATAATGGGGTGGTCGTTCTCCTCCCTTAGAACCGATTCTTGCTTGCGCAAGACCGCGTCTTCTTCATATGGTCGTTGTTAAATCTCCTCTTTTTAAAATCTCCTCGACTCGCTTCTTCTATTTTCATGGCCATGATTACCACCGAGTGGTTACCATTTTTGTCCATCTTTTCTTTCTCCATTGGTTATCGTTGTTTTGTTGACTACCATCTCCGGTATGATCCTGGTTGTGGTCCTCTCAGTTGGCCAAGTACTCGTTATCTCGCTTCTAATAATTGGGCCCATTTACAACATCTGAAGAGAGAAAATTTATGAGAAATGAGATCTTCGGCGTATGCCGGGTTTCAAACCTCTAAGAAACATCCGCGTCATCGTTCCTCATTCTCCACCAAATGAGGTGCAAACTGGATAACTCGCAAACTCGCCTCATCTTTGAGACACCGTCATATTGTTTTGCTCTAATCTAATGAACTCCACTTCCTTCATATGACGAACACTTTTAGGAAAGTATTTGTCATTAAATAGTTTCTGAAATGTCTCCCAAGACACATCTTTGAGTAATTTGGATGGGTACGATTCACAGACTCCCACCAGTAGTCTGCCTCACCACGAAACATAAAGGTGGCGAATGGAACCTTCTATTCCTCCGTGCATCCCAAGACATCGAATATCTTGGTAATTTGCTTGACCCATGTTTCCGCCATGATCGGATCTGGCTTTCCCTTAAATTCTGGTGGTCCCAACTCTTTGAACTTCTTGGTTGTGACAACCCGTGAATTGCTATCATTTCCTCCTCGTATTTTGAACACGAGTCTCACAAATCGATTTTGCATGAAGCGCAAAAATCTTCTAAACATCCCCTCGTTCATCATACCTTTCATTGGTGTTGTTCACGGGAGGAACATTGTCGACTGTTGCATGTTCTCCTCGTTGGTGAGTATATAGGCGTCTCCACGGTCTCATTTCCATTGTTAATATTCTCAATCGACATTCTCAAATCATTGTCATAAAACAAGGGTTAATTAAGGAAATCAAATTATCACATAATATCCCTATATCTTGACCAACTAACAAATAAGCTTAGGTAGGACACACTTTAGTGAAGGATTTACTCATCTCTCCCTCCTAGTTCTATTCCACGATCTCCGCTTGGAGATCATATCCTAAGCTCGATACCAATTGTGACGCCCCCAAAATAGGTATACATCACCCATTCGAGTTGTCAATCGTAGTACGTAAACAACTACAACTTTATTATTACAACAAGAAAGCGTGAGTTTGAATACAAATATTATCTTCTCGACAATATCTATACTCAAATAAATCCTCATCACATTTATTGATACATTATTTTACAAAAATGGTGAGGACTACTAAACAACTCTCTCTAGAACCTTCATTCCATACCCAGGCTTCGTATTGCTCGCTATATTCTCGCCTCACGAGAAGAAAAATGGAACAAAAAGGAAAAGGGTGAGCTCAACTAGCCCGAAAAAAGAATATTATGACTAAGATAATATACAACAAATTATCATTAGTCTTCAACGGGGAAAAAAATCTAATAGAATACAATAGCCAACAAGTTTTAAATCAATATTCGCATGATGAAATAATAATTCATTAGAAGAGTTAAGTAGAGAATGCAAACTACTATCTTCATGTATAAATTTAAAAGTTCATCGCTCATCTTTTATCCTCGTAACATCAATCAATATACATCTCGGAATCAAATATTCATCTTTTTGCACTACTGCCAAAAGATATTCATCGATTGGTCATGTTCATCTAAACACTGCTCATCTTTGCACTACGGCCAAAGATATTCATCGAAATCATTCATCTTTTGCACAGGCCAAAGATATTCCATAATATCATCATTTAAGGCGAGGATGATGAAAAATATTTTAAAGAAACGAATCCGGTGAAACAAAATGACAAGGATTAAGGATTAAGGATTCGTACTTTTTGTTTTATCCACGCCCAAAAATACCTCAAAATAATCATAGTGGTGTAAAATTCAAGAATGATCAAAACATGGATACAATCAAAGCTAGTATCCGAATAGATATTTTGGACAAAAGAAGAAATTTCATTTTTTCGATTGAATTATGCAGATTCGTGAATAGTCAGAGTATCGTGAATAAAGGTCAGTATCGTGAATAGTAACTCAGACACCAAAAGATAGAAATTTCCCAAAAAACATCATCACGCTTGCGTGAATAGTACTCGTGAATAGTAACTCGTGAATAGTAACTCATGAATAGTAACTCGATATGAAAAGTTCCAAATTTGATAAAAATTTCCAACCAATATTTCAAAGATAATGATATTGAAGAAATAATATCATTTGAGAAGAAAATAACATCCCTTACCTCGAAAGATCAAGACTTCTAATTTGAAACAAGAATATAGGCTATGACTTGAACTTGCAATCAGTATAGCAATACTCAAAGTATACTCAAAATACTCACAAGAATACGCTCGATAATATAGAGAAAACTTGATTTACGGTGTGATTTTTAATTCTAACCTAAGCACCTATTTATAGGAAAATGCTTAGAACACCAAAGCAGAAAATTTAATAAAATATTAATAAATTTATATAAATCATACGCAAAACTTGGAAATTACGATTTTAGCATATTTTGCAACACACGTGCCTACCAACCAACCACACAAAACGTTTTTGTTATTTTAAACAATTAAAACTTCCAAAAATCAATTATTTCGGAACTCCAGAACTTCAATAATTCACAATAAATAGCCCTTTTGTCAGAAAATTCGAAACTCGTGACTTTTTATAGGAAAGGACGTGATTGAAAGGACGTGGAATTTAGTATTGGGGATCATGTATTGGGGATCATGTTTTGTTGCGTGTGTAAACAACTTATATTTGTCGTTTTTTTCATCCAATCGCTTTCCGTTATGGGGCCCACACATGGCTAAATTCCCAATACATGATCCCCAATACTAAATTCAACGTCCTTTCGATGAAGATCCGCATAACTCTTTTCATCGATCCCGTATCGCTTTTGATATCGTTGTCGAATCATTTGGATCTTTTTCGTAGTCATACGTTGTAAGACCCCAACTTATTATTAATGAAATTTAATTTTCTCTATTTATTATTTTGAAATAGTAAGGGTTGATTTGATTAATGTGGATAGTTAGGGTAAAATACGCAAATATTTCAAAATAAGCAAGTGGTTATAAAATATTCATTGTTGTGGGAATATTCGTTTGGGTCGTGGAATATTCATGCATGTAGGGAATATTCGTATGACGACAAGCATTGCATGTGGGCCCCATAACGGAAAGCGATTGGATGAAGAAAACGACAAATATAAGTTGTTTAAAAATAACTACAGGCGTAGTTATTCTGAATTAATCTTGTTAAAATACTAAATTGGTTAAAACACAAGAAGACACGGTATTGCACCAATTATTGATTCTTACGTAAGAAGGCACTACTCAATAATGGTTATAGTAATTATTATTCGAAGATTTTATTTTATTGATTTAATAATTGTTGCGTTGATATTTTATATATTTTGTTGTTTCAATAATTGTCATTACACAAGATTTTTCATTATCGAAGCAATAATTCATATTATCCGAATAATATTATTAGATAACATTATTGGCAATGTCTAGAAAGTTCATCTAAGGAGAGGTTTGGTCACCTAATTACGCGCCAGAGAGGAGAAATTCTTATCGAAAGCCCCTCTTTCCAGGAGGCTATGCGGTTTGTCAATATTGTGATTCTCGTAATATTATTTGTGAATAATTAATTATTGATTCATATGATGAGGAAAATATTGATTTTATGTGGATATAGATGGAGAAAATTTTAATGCATAATTGTTGAAAATTAAAATTTTATCTTTTTTCGATAAAATAATTCATTTAAATATATTATTATATTTTAATAATATAATAATGATGATATTTTTACGATAAATGTGGGATATATGAGTATATGTGAAAGAGGAGTATTTTTGTTACCAAAAATATTTAAAGCATGTTTTATGTGTCGATGGACCCCATTTCTTGACTGAAATTTGATTATAGCCTGTAAAATCGCCCGTTTGATTCTATTTGGAATTTGTTAAAACTTTCTTCTGAAAAGTTGTAGAGAATTGAATTTCCAATAAAAACTCGCTAGATTCGAATTTTCTGATGAAAGGGCTATTTATTATGAATTATTGAAGTTCAAGCTCAAATAATTGATTTTGGAAGTTTAAAATATTTAAAATTAGAAAAACGTTTTTCTTACTTTTTTCTAGAATGTGGCATGTGTTTGATGGTGAAATCAGATTCTAGGCATGCGTAGGAAATTTATATAAATTTATTAATATTTTATTAAATTTTTTCTTTGGTGTTCTAAGCAATTTCCTATAACTAGGTGCTTAGGTTAGAATTGAAAATCACACCAGTAAATCAAGTTTTCTCTCTATATTATCGAGCGTATTCTTGTGAGTATTTTGAGTATACTTTGAGTATTGTTAGACAGTGCAAGTTCCTTCAAAGACTATATCCCAGATTCCAAATTTGAAGTATTAATCTTTCGAGGTAAGGGATGTTATTTTCTTCTCAAATGATATTATTTCTTCAATATCATTATCTTTGAAATATGGGTTCAAACTTTTATCAAATTTGGAACTTTTTCATGCTGGGGTTACTATTCACGAGTTACTATTCATGAGTTACTTATTCACGAAAGTTACTATTCATGGAGTTACTTATTCACGAAGTTACTATTCACTTAGTACTATTCATGAAGCGTGAAGATGTTTTTTTGGGAAATTTCTATCTTTTGGTGTGGAGTTACTTATTCACGATACTCAAGACTATTCACGATACAAGACTATTCATTCTAAAAATAAAATTTCTTCTTTTGTCCAAAATATCTATTCGGATACTAGCTTTGATTGTATCCATGTTTTGATCATTCTTGAATTTTACACCACTATGATTATTATTGAGGTATTTTTGAACATGGATAAAACAAAGGGCTAATCCTTAATCCTTAATCCTTGTCATTTTGTTTCAATTGGATTCGCTTTCTTTAAAAATATTTTTATCATCCTCATCTTAAATGATGATATTATTGAATATCTGGCCCAGTAGTGCAAAAGATGAATGATTTCTGAAGAATATCTTTGGTCAGAAAGCAAAGATGAACAGTGTTTAGATGAACATGACTAATGATGAATATCTTTGGCCTGTAGTAAAAGATGAATATTTGATTCCAGATGTATATTGATTGATGTTACGAGGATAAAAGATAGACGATGAACTTTTAAATTCATACATGAAGATAGTAGTTTGCATTCTCTACTTAACTCTTCTAATGAATTATTATTTCACGCATGAATATTGATTTAAAATTTGTTGTCTATTGTATTCTATTAGATTTTTCCCCGTTGAAGACTAACGTAATTTGTTGTATATTATCTTTGTCATAATATTCTTTATTGGGCTAGTTGAGCTCACCCTTTTCCTTTTTGTTCCATTTTTCTTCTCGGGAGGCGAGAATATAAATAGTACGCAAGCCTGGGTATGGAATGAAGGTTTTAGAAAGAATTGTTTAGTAGTCCTCACCATTTTGTAAAATAATGTATCAATAAATGTGATGAGGATTTATTTGAGTATAGATATTGTCAGAAGATAATATTTGTATTCAAACTCACGCTTTACTGGTTGTAATAATAAAGTTGTAGTTGTTTACGCACCATGTATCGACACTTAGAATAGGTGATGTATACCTATTTTGGGGGCGTCACGATGGTTGGTATCGTAGCTTTAGGATATGATCTCTGGCGAGAGATCGGGGAATAGAACTAGGAGGGAGAGACGAGTAAATCCTTCGCTAAAGGTGTCCTACCTAAGCTTATTTTTTTAGTTGGTCAAGATATATATGGATATTATGTGATATATTGATTTCCTTAATTAACCCTTTTTTTATGACAAGATTTGAGAATGTCGATCGAGAATATTAACAATGGAAATGAGACCGTGGAGACGCCTCAGACTCACCAACGAGGAGAATGTGCAACAGTGGCAATGTTCCTCCCGTGAACAACACAACGAAGCGAGATGATGAACGAGGGATGTTTAGAAGCTTTTTTAGCTCACGCAAAATCGCACGAGTGGAGACTCGTGTTCAAAATACGAGGAGGAAATGATAGCAATTCACCAAGTTGTCACAGCCCAAGCATTTCAAAGAGTTGGGACCACCGTGAATTTAAGGGAAAGCCAGATCCGATCAAGGCGGAAACATGGGTCAAGCAAATTACCAAGATATTCGATGTCTTGGGATGCACGGAAGAACGAAGGTTCCATTCGCCACCTTTATGTTCCATGGCGAAAGCGATCATCGGTGGGAGTTTGTGAAGCGCACTCCATCCAACCGCGCACTCAAAGATGTCTTGGGAGATATTTCAGAATTATTTAATGACAAATACTTTCCCGAAAGTGTTCGCTATATGAAGGAAGTGGAGTTCATCGATTAGAACAAAACAACATGACGGTGTCTCAAAGACGAGGCAAAGTTTGCAGAGTTATCCAGTGTTTGCACCTCATTTGGTGGAGAATGAGGAACGATGATTTATCGGATGTTTTTGAGAGGTTTGAAACCCAAGATAACGCACAATATCTCATTTCTCATAAATTTTCTCTATTCAGATGTTGTAAACATGGCTCAATTATTAGAAGCGAGATAACGAGTAACGGCCAATCTGAGGGACAATAACCAGGATCGTATCAGTAGATAGCGATCAATAGAATAATGATAACCAAATGGAGAAAGAAATAGATTTGACAAAATGGTAACCACTCCGGGTGGTAATCATGGCCATGAAAATAGAAGAAGCGAGTCGAGAGGAGATTTTAAAAGAGGAGATTTAACAAACGACCTATGTGAAGACGACAAAGGCTTAAGTAACAACCGGGTTCTATGGGGAGAAGAACGACCACCCATTATATGCTACAAATGCGAAAAGAGGGACATATCACCAAACCGCCCACAACAATTCAAGGTATGCTATAATTGTGGAAAGGAAGGACATATCGCCGAGATCAGACAAGAATGAAACCTAGTTAGTTGGGGACGGTGACTCAAAAGATCGTCCCCGTAAAAGTCAAAGTCAACGATTTTGGAAGAGCGTTTGTTGTGATCGGTCATAATGCGAGGAACCCAAACGAGGTGATCACGGGTAAGCTATTTATAAATTCTTGCAAAGTTTATACCTTACTTGATACCGGTGCTTTACCCATTCATTTATCTCTCCCGCATGTGCTCAACGCTTAAACTTGACTCAGGAGAAATTAGACTTTGACCTATCTCGTGGAAACTCCGTTAGAGAAACTTTCATCACATCCATCGCTTATAAATCTTGTTTGATTCAAGTTGGCACCATCACCTTACCCGGCTGACCTTATCTCTTTAAAGATACTTGTTTTTGATGTGATTTTAGGATTGATTGGTTAACTACTCATCATTCCAAAATTGATTATTTTCGTAAGGTTGTTAGTTTTCATATTCCTAACCAACCCTGTTGTATTTAATTCAAGCAACTAAACCATTAAAATCAATCACCGTCATATCTAATCATAAAGCTATTCGCTTATTGAAAAAACGGATGTCAAGCTTTCTTAGCCCATGTTATGGATTTGAATAAAGACACGCCAAATTTGAATAATATTCCTGTTGTTATTGACTTTCCCGACGATTTCTCAAGAACTTCCGGCCTACCCCGTAACGTGAAGTTGAATTCTTTATTGATCTTGAACTCGTACAAAGCCCATTTCTAAAACCCCATATCGAATGGCTCCTATTGAACTTCAGAGTTAAAGGTCCAACTACGTGAATTGTTGGACATCGGTTTCATTAGTCCTAGTACATCTCCTCGGGGTGCTCCTGTTTTATTTGTAAAGAAGAAAGACGGGGAGTATGCGACTTTGTATTGACTATCTGGAATTGAACCATGTCACCATCAAGAATAGGTATCCTCTACCTCGTATTGATGACTTGTTTGACCGATTGCAAAAGGCACAATTCTTTTCAAAATCGATCTTCGCTCGGATATCATCACCAAGATTAGAACCGAGGATATTCCAAAGACCGCCTTTTTAACTCCAGACGGCATTATGAATTCTTAGTCATGTCTTTCGGATCGACTAATGCTCCTGCTGGCTTTCATGGATATGATGAACCGAGTATTCAAGGAATATTTGGATCGCTTTGTTGTCATCTTTATTGATGACATCCTTATATATTCCAAAAGTCGTGGAAGATCATGAGCACCATTGAAAAGTCGGTACTCCAAAGGCTTCGTGAAAACAAACTATATGCCAAATTAAAGAAATGCGAGTTCGCTCGAGGAAGTAGCATTCCTTGGGCAATGGTGTCGAAACATGGAGTATCCGTTGATCCGTGAAGATTGAAGCAATACAAAGTTGGGAGCAACCAAGTTTGTGGATCAAGACGTAGCTTTTTGGGCTTAAATTTGGTTATTATCGGAGATTCATGGAAGGATTTTCTCGAATCGCTAATCCATTAACTCACTTAACTCGGAAGGATACAAAATTCGTTTGGAGCGAAGAATGCGAGAAAAGTTTCCAAGAGCTTAAGAGGAGACTTATTTTAAGACTGCTCTAACAATACCATCCGGTTCGAATGGATTTGTTATCTATAGCGATGCTTTCGTGCAAAGGGTTAGGATGTGTTCTCATGCAGCAACGGAAAGTCATAGCCTATGCCTCGCGACAACTTAAAGAGTATGAGAGGAATTATCCTACTCATGATCTAGAGTTGGCAGTAGATCATTTTCATGCTTAAAGATATGGAGGCACTATCTATATGGGGAGAAAGTGGAGATATATTCGCACCATAAAAGCCTTAAATATTTCTTCACTCAAAAAGAACTCAACACGCTAAGAACGACGTTGGCTCGAGCTATTGAAAGACTACGACCACACTATTCAATACCATCCCGGAAAAGTTTAACGTGGTAGCCGACGGCGTTGAGTAGAAGAAGATCATATGCAGAACGAAAGTGCGATGATGTCAAGTATACGACAGAGCCAACTTTAATAGAAAAAGTTAAGGTTGCTCAAGCCACCAATCTTGGAGCTAATGCGTATGATGAAGAAGAAAGTACAAGAAGGAGCTATTCCTAAGCGAGAATTGATGAAGAAGGAATACTTGAGTCCACTCTAGACTTTGTGTTCCTAACGACTCGATTTGAAGTACAAGATTATGATGGAGGCACACAATACACCATTTGCAATCCATCCTCGAAGTACTAAAATGTATCGTGATCTTCGACATACATTTTGGTGGAACAATATGAAGAGAGAGATTGCAAAGTTTATCTCAATGTGTTTAACTTGTCAACGGTAAAGGCGGAGCATCTAGTACCTAAGGGTCCGTTGCAACCACTTGAGATTCGAAATGGAAGTGGGAACACATTACCATGGATTTCGTTCTGGGTCTTCCTACGGTTTCTCGTGGCATCAATGTTATTTGGGTTATTGTTGATAGATTAACCAAGTCCGCTTTCATTTCTTGCCGACACGGAGACTTATTCACTTGAACGTCTTTGCTAGTATGACGTGAATGAGATTGTGAGGTTGCATGGCATGCTCTGTATCCATAGTTTCGGATCGTGACCCAAGATTCACTTCAAGATTTTGGGTTAGCTTGCAAAAAGCTATGGGCACGGATTTACGATTCGATCTAAGATACCATCCTCAAACCAGACGGACAATCGAAAGGACTATTCAAACTCTTGAAGATTTATTAAGACTCGTGTCCTAGACTTCAAGGCGATTGGGATAAGTATTTACCATTGGTAGAATTCTCCTACAACAACAGCTTATCGTGCAAGTATAGGTATGGCTCCATTTGAAGCATTATATGGACGAAAGTGTCGCTCTCAAAGATGTTGGGATGAGGTGGGTGAAGCAACATTGTTAGGACCTGAGTTAAGTACGTATGACTACGGAAAAGATCCAAATGATTCGACAACGATACAAACAAGACAAGATCGACAAAAGAGTTATGCGGATCTTCATCGAAAGGACGTGGAATTTAGTGTGAGAGGATCATGTATTGTTGCGAGTTGCTCCATGGAAGGGAGTTACAAGATTTGGGAAGAGAGGAAAGCTCAATCCACGATTTATTGGTCCATTTCAAATTCTTGACCGAGTAGTAGAAATGTAGCCTATAGACGCGTTACCTCCGAGTATGTCTCGTGTTCATAATGTGTTTCACATATCTCGCATTTCAGTAAATATGTGAAAGACCCAAACCACGTTATTGAAGTTAGAAACCAGGACGAGATAGCCAAAGACTTAACGTATGAGGAGGTATTGCCAAGATCTTAGATAGGAAGGAGCATATCCTACGCAAGAAAAAGGTCATACCACAAGTTAAAGTTCGGTGGAGGAATCATGCTATAGAGGAAATGACCCGAATTGGAAACGGAAATGAAAGCGAGGTATCCTCACCTTTTCGAAACACCAGGTACGTAAGTCAATTTCGAGGACTAAATTTCATAAGGAGGGAGGTTGCAAGACCCCAACTTATTATTAATGAAATTTAATTTTCCCTATTTATTATTTTGAAATAGTAAGGGTTGATTTGATTAATGTGGATAGTTAAGGGTAAAATACGCAAATACTTCAAAATAAGCAAGTGGTTATAAAATATTCATTGTTGTTTGGGAATATTCGTTTTTGGTCGTGGAATATTCATAATCGCTTCGGGAATATTCAGACGACAACAGTAAACCATGTGTGGGCCCCATAACTAAAAAGCGATTGGATGAAGAAAACGACAAATATAAGTTGTTTAAAAATAATAGCAGTAGTTGTTACCATTAATACTGTTAAAATACTCTCGTGGTTAAAACACAAGAAGACACCAGATTGCACCAATTATCGATTCTTACGTAAGAAGGCACTACTCAATAATGGTTACGTGAATTATCGCTCAAAGATTTTATTAATTTAATAATTGTTGCGTTGATATTTTATATTGTTGTTGTTTCAATAATTGTCATTACACAAGATTTTTCATTATCGAAACAATAATTCATATTATCCGAATAATATTATTAGATAACATTATTGGCAATGTCTAGAAAGTTCTGCATCTAAGGAGAGGTTTGGTCACCTAATCGCGCTACCAATAAGGAGAAATTTTATGGAAAGCCCATCTTTCCTGAACCCTGCCGTCACAATATCATATTTCGTAATATTATTTGTGAATAATTAATTATTGATTCATATGATGAGGAAAATATTGATTTTATGTGGATATAGATGGAGAAAATTTTTAATGTGACAATTGTTGAAAATTAAAATTTTATCTTTTTTGATAAAATAATTATTTAAATATATTATTATATTTTAATAATATAATAATGGTGATATTTTTACAACGAATGTGGGATATATGAGTATACGAGGAGGAAGAGTATTTTTGTTGCAATAAATGTTTAAAACATGTTAAACATGCTCTGGTGGACCCCATTTATTGATCGAAATTTGATTATAAAGCTTGTAAAATCGCCTGCTTATGGATTTCGGTCAATTTCTATTTGGAATTTGGAAAAACTTTCTTCTGCAAAGTTGTAGAGAATTGAATTTCCTATAAAAATACGCGAGATTCGAATTTTCTGATGAAAGGGCTATTTATTATGAATTATTGAAGTTCCAAAGCTCCGAAATAATTGATTTTTGGAAGTTTAAAATATTTAAAATTAGAAAAACGTTTTTTCTTACTTTTTCTAGAATGTGGCATGTGTTTGATGGCTGAAATTAGATTCTAGGCATACGTAGGAAATTTATATAATTATATTATTAATTTATTAAATTTTCTGCTTTGGTGTTCTAAGCAATTTCCTATAAATAGGGTGCTTAAGTTAGAATTGAAAATCACACCAGAAACTAAAGTTTTCTCTCTCTATATTATCGAGCGTATTCTTGTGAGTATTTTGAGTATACTTTGAGTATTGTTAGACGGTGCAAGTTCCATTCAGCACTATATCCGGTATTCCAGCTAGAAGTACTAATCTTTCGAGGTAAGGGATGTTGTTTTCTTCTCAAATGATATTATTTCTTCAATATCATTATGCTGAAATATTGGTTGAAACTTTTTATCAAATTTGGAACTTTTTCATGTCGGGGTTACTATTCACGAGTTACTATTCATGAGTTAATATTCACGAGTTACTATTCATGAGTTACTATTCACGAGTTACTATTCACGAGTACTATTCATGAAGCGTGAAGATGTTTTTTGGGAAATTTTTATCTTTTGGTGTTTGAGTTACTCTTCACGATATACTTGACTATTCACGATACTGACATTATTCATCTAAAAATAAAATTTCTTCTTTTTGTCCAAAATATCTATTCTAGATACTAGCTTTGATTGTATCCATGTTTTGATCATTCTGAATTTTACACCACTATGATTATTGTTGAGGTATTTTGAACATGGATAAAACAAAGTACTTAATTCTTAATCCTTAATCCTTGTCATTTTGTTTCATCGAATTCGTTTTTTAAAAATATTTTTCATCATCCTCGCCTTAAATGATGATATTATTGAATATCTTTATTCTGTAGGCAAAAGACGAATGATTTCGAAGAATATCCTTGGTCAGTAGTGCAAAGATGAGCAGATGTTTAGATGAACATGATTAATCGATGAATATCTTTGGCCCTGTAGGCAAAGATGAATATTTGATTCAGATGTATATTGATTGATGTTACAGGATAAAAGATGACGATGAACTTTTAAATTCATATATGTAAGATAGTAGTTTGCATTCTCTACTTAACTCTTCTAATGAATTATTATTTCATCATGCGAATATTGATTTAAAATTTGTTGTCTATCAGATTCTATTAGATTTTCCCCCGTTGAAGACTAACGGTAATTTGTTGTATATTATCTTAGTCATAATATTCTTTATCGGGCTAGTTGAGCTCACCCTTTTCCTTTTTGTTCCATTTTTCTTCTCGTGGAGGCGAGAATATAATGAAAGTAATTAGCCTGGGAAAATGGAATGAAGGTTTTAGAAAGAATTGTTTAGTAGTCCTCACCATTTTTGTAAAATAATGTATCAATAAATGTGATGAGGATTTATTTGAGTATAGATATTGTCTCAGAAGATAATATTTGTATTCAAACTCACGCTTTACTTATTGTAATAATAAAGTTGTAGTTGTTTCGCATCATGTATTGACACTTAGAATGGGGTGATGTATACCTATTTTGGGGGCACACATGCAGTATCGAGCTTTAGGATATGATCTCCAAGAGATCGGGGAATAGAACTAGAGGGGAGAGACGAGTAAATCCTTCGCTAAAGTGTGTCCTACCTAAGCTTTATTTTTTAGTTGGTCAAGATATATGGATATTATGTGATATATTGATTTCCTTAATTAACCCTTTGTTTTATGACAAGATTTGAGAATGTCGATCGAGAATATTAACAATGGAAATGAGACCGTGGAGACGCTCAGACTCACCAACGAGGAGAACGCGGCAACAGTCGGGCAATGTTCCTCCCGTGAACAACACCACCGAAAGCAGATGATGAACGAGGGATGTTTAGAAGCTTTTTGCGATTCATGCAAAATCGCAGACGAGGAGACTCGTGTTCAAAATGAGGAGGAAATGATAGCAATTCACGGGTTGTCACAACCCAAGCAGTTCAAAGAGTTGGGACCACCGAATTTAAGGGAAAGCCAGATCCGATCATGGCGGAAACACGGGTCAAGCAAATTACCAAGATATTCGATGTCTTGGGATGCACGGAAGAACGAAGGTTCCATTTGCCACCTTTATGTTCCGTGGCGAAAGGCATCACCTTGGTTGGAGTTTGTGAAGCGTATCCATCCAACCGCACTCAAGATGTCTTGGGAGATATTTCAGAATTATTTAATGACAAATACTTTCCTCGAAAGTGTTCGCTATATGAAGGAAGTGGAGTTCATCGATTAGAACAAAACAACATGACGGTGTCTCAAAGACGAGGCAAAGTTTGCAGAGTTATCTGTGTTTGCACCTCATTTGGTGGAGAATGAGGAATGTATGACGCGGATGTTTTTGAGAGGTTTGAAACCGATAAGATACGACAATATCTCATTTCTCATAAATTTCTCTCTATTCAGATGTTGTAAAATGTGGCTCAATTATTAGAGCGAGATAACGAGTAGTACGGCCAACCGAGGGACCACAACCGGGATCATCTGGGAGATGGTAGTCAACAAAACAACGATAACCAAATGGAGAAAAGAAAAAGATGGACAAAATTTGTAACCACTCTGGTGGTAATCATGGGCATGAAAATAGAAGAAGCGAGTCGGGAGGAGATTTTAAAAGAGGAGATTTAACAACGACTATGTGAAGACGACAAAGGTCTTAATAAAGAATCGGGTTCTCTAGGGAGGAGAACGACCACCCATTATATGCTACAAATGCGAAAAGAGGACATATCACCAATCCGCCCACAACAGATTCAAGGTATGCTATAATTGTGGAAAGGAAGGACATATCGCTCGAGATCAGACGCAGCGAAACCTAGTTCAATGGGACGGTGACTCAAAAGATCGTCCCCGAAAAAAGTCAAAGTCAACGATTCCGGAAGAAGCGTTTGTTGTGGATGGTCAAAATGCGAGAACCCAAACGAGGTGATCACGGGTAAGTTTATTTATAAATTCTTACGAAGTTTATACCTTTACTTGATACGGTATACCCATTCATTTATCTCTCCTGCATGTGCTCAATGTTTTAAACTGACTCGGAGAAATTAGACTTTGACCTATCGTGGAAGGGTTTTCTCAAATCGCTACTCCATTAACCCAAATTTAACTCGGAAGGATACAAAATTTGTTTGGAGCGAAGAACGCGAGAAGAGTTTCCAAGAGCTTAAGAGGAGACTTATTTCTAAGACTGTTCTAACAATACCATCCGGTTCGGATGGATTTGTTATCTCTGATGATGCTTGTGCAAAGGGTTAGGATGTGTTCTCATGCAACGTGGGAAAGTCATATAATTTATGCCTCGCGACAACTTAAAAAGAGTATGAGAGGAATTATCCTACTCATGATCTAGAGTTAGCGCAAGAAATGTTTAAGCCGCTTAAAGATATGGAGGCACTATCTATATGGGGAGAAAGTGGAGATATATTCGCACCATAAAAGCCTTAAATATTTCTTCACTCAAAAAGAACTCAACACGCGGCAATGACGTTGGCTCGAGCTATTGAAAGACTACGCACCACATTATTCAATACCATCCTAGAAAAGCGAACGTGGTAAATGACGTGTTGAGTAGAAGATCATATCGCGGGGAATGAGTGCGATGATGTCAAGTATACGCGCCAAAATTAGGTATACATCACCCATCTTTGGGTCGCCACTTACATGGTACGTAATTTAAATACAACTTATTAACATAACTGCTGTGGTATAATACGATATAAATCGTGAGTTTAAATACAAATATCGCTCTACTAGATATTATACAAACTCAAAAAAGGAGTCCTCATTATAATTATTATCACACTATTTCACGTAATAGTGAGGACTACTAATGCTATCTTCAGACCATCACTGCTTCCCGACTCGTCCAAATTTATATTCTCATTTCAAGAGAATAAAGGAAAGAAAGGGTGAGCTCAACTAGCCCAAGAAGAAATATTACGACTAAGATAATGCGTAATAAATTATCAATAGTCTTCAACAATGTTAAACCGATAAAATACAATAGATAAACCAGCTTTAATCAAGCAATGAATATGCAATCCATTAAAAGAGTCAAGTAGAAAATAAAGTCTACTATCTTTTAGGTTTTAAAAGGTTTTTCATCATCGTTATAGCCGAGACTCACTTTTAATAAATATTCCACATCATCGAATCACCCCCGCACTACGGCCAAGGATATTCTTTAAGATCACGCACCACAATTATTCACGCATCACGCCAAGAATATTTCAGGTATTCATTAATGGTCATGATCATGCCAACAATCGCCCACCAATGCACTACTACCATCGAGGATTTTTATCACATCATTTGTAATATTACTGGCCATGATTACAATCAATAGTCTCGGTCATAATCATACCAAGTCCATCTATGCACTACATGTGCCATGATGACTTTAAAAACATAATATAAAACATGAGGATGATGACAATGATATAAGAATTCAATAAAACAAGTTCAAGAATTATTTTATCCAGAATTATTAACGCCCAAATTATCAACACGACATCGCTTTTGTAGAGTAAAATTCAAGAATGATCGTAAGAATATTTCCATGAAAAGATATCGATGAAACGCAAATATCAAGGATATTCCACTAATTTCATGGAGTATATAAGTCAAAGTTTTAACCAACCGGGTATAATAAAGAATGGAATAACAAAAGAAATCACCACGCATGCGATAGATCACATGCATGCAAAAGTTATTCCAATGTAATAATAAATAACTAACTGTGTGTCGTGAAAACACATGCATGTGATGTTCCAATGTAATAAATAAAGATGGAACTGCATCCTGTAAAACACATGTATGTGATATTCCAATGTAATAATAAAGATTTTAACCAGTCCTGTAAAACACATGCATGTGATGTTCCAATGTAATAATAATAAAGACGAAACCAGTCCTGTAAAACACATGCATGTGATGTTCCAATGTAATAATAATAAAGATTTTAACCAGTCCTGTAAAAACACATGCATGTGATGTTCCAATGTAATAATAGAAGAATGTCACCAAGTATAGGTAAATCACAGATACAAAAGTTATTCCAATGTAATAATAAGCAATGGAATAACAAAGCTTCTTCATGAATAAGAAAGAATAACACCCCTTACTTTTGGTAGAGATTGAATATCGCAAAGAAGCAGTAAGAATAAAATACTCTTCTTCTTTCTCTTATTTCTCTATACTTTCTCTCTCTATAGCTGAATGAATTCGTGAAAAATAATGAAGCCTCAGCCTCTATTTATAGAAGATTTCTAGCTTAAAGACCGCCGTGTGAAAAGGCAAGTGGCTCGACGACTAATGATGTGAAAAGAAAAGTGGTTCGACGCTCAGAATGTGAAACGACAAGTGGTTCGACGCACTCAGAATGTGAAACGACAAGTGGTTCGACGTCAGAATCGAAAAAGGTAATTACTATTCGTAAAAGGTAAATACTATCGACGAAGGTAAATACTATTCACAAGGGTAATTACTATCGATTTAAGGTAATTACTATCGACGAAGGTAATTACTATCGACAAAGGTAATTACTATCGATTTAAGGTAATTACTATCGATTTAAGGTAATTACTATCGACAAAGGTAATTACTATCGATTTAAGGTAATTACTATCGATTTAAGAGACTCTTAGATGATGACATACGAGCCCCCATAAAATAATCAAACTTACCACAAATCATTTTTTTTTCATCAACACATATTTAATCTTTCAACAATTATTAATCATTTATAACTTGTCGCCTCAATTATTGATTTAATACTATAACATATTATATGATGATATCGTGACAATAATTGAATCAATAATATAAGAGATATGATGCAAAGAATTATCAGAAAGTAATAATCGAAGCATACCGAAAGTGACTTTCACGAAGATCAATAATCAATACC
Organism: Panax quinquefolius; assembly: GCA_020205615.1. Classification (NCBI taxonomy): domain Eukaryota; kingdom Viridiplantae; phylum Streptophyta; class Magnoliopsida; order Apiales; family Araliaceae; genus Panax; species Panax quinquefolius. Next base: position 6,142,166 of record CM035163.1, on the reverse strand, counting down.
GCAGTGCTACTACGCAACCACGCCAGACATCGCATTTTTTACCAACCGGTAGTTCAACAGCTTTTAATTCAGAATAACCTCCGCCGTTATTTTTATAAAATATTTTTGTCGCTTTTTCAATCCCGACAATAATTTTCGCTGTGGGGTCCACCAATGATTGAGCATTGTATTTAATATTCCCTAACAAAAAGAATATTCCCCACCAAACTAATATTTTATAACAACTTGCATACTTTGCAAAATTTATAAATATTACCCACAACTATAACATTATATCAAATTTATTCCATAATATTCAAAAATAATATTTATAGAAAAATTCATCTTTATTTATAAAAGTCGGGTCTTACAACCTCCCTTCTTATGAAATTTCGCCTCAAATTAGGGTACGATCGGTATGTCAAGAGGTAAGGATACCTTGATTTCATTTCGTATTCTAACTCCCAAGTCATTTCTCAACATCGTGGTTCCTCCACAAAACTTCGATTGAGGTATAACCTCGAGCGTAGAATATGTTCCTTCTTATCCAAAATTTGAACAGAACCTCTTCATACGCCAAATCTTCCGCTATTTCGTCCGGTTCTAACTCAATAATGTGGTTCGGTCTTTCACATATTTACGTAATATGGATATGTGAAAAACGTTATGAACATTTAGACATATTCAGCAGAAAGTTTAGTCTATAGCCACGCTCCTACTCGATCGAGGATTAAAATGGACCGATGAATCGAGGATTAAGTTTTTTCTCTTTCCAAATCTTGTAACTCCTTTCCATGGAGCAAACTTTAACAACACACGATCTCCTATATCGAATTCCACGCCCTTTCATGAAGATCAAGATAACTCTTTTGTCGATTTTGTGAGGTTTTTATACGTCATTTCGGATCGCTTCAATCTTTTTTCCGTAGTCATACGCATCAACCCGGCCCCAACAACGCTGCTTCACCCACCTCATCCCAAAGATATCGAGAACGACACTTTCTTCCATACAACGCTCGAATGGAGCCATGCCAATACTTGCTTGATAATCGTTGTTGTAGGAAAACTCCACCAATGGTAAGAACTTGTCCCAACTCCCTGAAATCAAGGACACGTAGTCTTAATAGATCTTCAAGAGTTTGAATAGTCCTCTCCGATCGTCCGTCCGTCTCGAGGATGATATGCCGAAGCTAAATCGTAAGTCTGCGCTCATAGCTTTTTGCAAACCAACCCAAAATCGTGAAGTGAATCTTGGGTCTCGATCGTAAACTATGGATACCTAAGATACCATGCAGCCTTTACAATCTCGCTTATGTACATACGAGCAAGACGCTCAAGTGTATAAGTTTCTCAGACGGAAGAAATGAGCAGATTTGGTCAATCTATCAACAATGACCCAAATCGCATCAACGCCTTCGAGAAACCTTAGAAGACCCAGAACTAAATCCATGGTAATGTGCTCCCACTTCCATTCGAATTTCAAGTGGTTGCAATGGACCTTTTGGTACTTGATGTCCGCTTTAACTCGCTGACAAGTTAGACACCTCGAGATAAACAAATAGCTATCTCTCTCTTCATATTGCTTCCACCAAAATGTACGATTTAATATCATGATACATTTTGGTACTCCTGTGATGGATTGCAAATGGTGTGTCAGGCGCCCATCATGATATTATACTTTAAATCGTGGTCGTTAGAACACAAAGTCCGGAGTCGACTCAAGTATTCCTTCTTCATCGATTCTTGCTTCCCTAAGATAGCACCTTCTTGACTTTCTTCCTCATACGCATCGCCTGTGTGTCCCAGAGCTCGAGCAGCCTTTAACTTTATCGATTAAAGTTCTGCTCTACTCAGATACTCGCTATCATCACACGCGCCCCTCGAGTCTTTAACTCTATCTCCATCCTTTGCAAGTCACACAAATGGGCCTCAGGTTGACAATATCGCACTCAGATTTCAGATATGATTTTCTACTCAACGCGCCACCTACCACGCTCGCTTTTCCGTGATGGTATCGATGGTACGATCATAATCTTTCACAGCTTCAAGCCAACGCCGTTGTCGCATGTCGAGTTCTTTTGAGTGAAGAAATATTTGAGGCTTTTACGATCCAGAAGATCTCCACTTTCTCCCCATACAAGTAATGCCTCCAAATTTTAAGTGCAGAAGATAACAAACCGCTAACTCTAGATCATGAGTAGGATAATTCCTCTCATATTCTTTTGAGTTGTCGCGAGGCATAGCTATAACTTTTCCATGTTGCATAAGAACACATCCCAACCCTTTTGCTCAAGCATCATCATCAGATGACAAATCCTCCGAGCCGATGGTATCACGTAACAAAATAAATAAGTCTCTCTCGAAGTTCTTGAAAACTCTTCTCACATTCTTCTCTTCCAACCGAAACTTTCAGATCTTTCCGAGTCACCGAGTCAACGGAGTAGCGATTCGAGAAAATCCTTCCACTAATCTCCGATAATAACCAATTTAAACCGAGAAAGCTACGACATTTTGGCCATCGATTTAGGTTGTTCCCAACTTTCAATAGCTTCAATCTTTTGTCGGGTCAACAGATATTCCATGACTTGATACCACGTGCCCAAGGAATGCTACTTCTTCAAGCCGTAACTCACATTTCTTCAACTCGCATAAAGCTTATATTCACTTAAGCTTTTGGAGTGTCACTTCAAGTGTGTTTTCATGATCTTCACCGCTTTTGGAATAAATAAGGATGTCATCAATAAAGACGCACCACAAAGTGATCTAAATATTCCTTGAATACTTGGCTCATCATATCCATGAAGGCAAATAGAGCATTAGTCAATCCAAAGGACATGACTAGAATTCATAATGCCCGCATCGAAGTTCAAAGCCGCCTTTCGAATGTCACGGCTCTAATCTTCAATTGGTGATATCCTAACGAAGATCAATCTTTGAAAAGAATTTTGCTCCTTGCAATCGGGTCAAACAGTCATCAATACGCGGGCAATGGATACCTATTTTTGATGGTGACATGATTCAACTCCCGATAATCAATACAAAGTCGATACTCCCATCTTTCTTCTTCACTTAATAGTAACAGAGCACCCCAAGGAGAGAAGTACTAGGACTAATAAAGCCAATGTCTAACAATTCTCGCATTGGGTCTTTAACTCAAGTTCAATAGAGCTATTCGACATGGGCTTTTGAAATAGGTTTTCACCGGTTCAAGGTCGATACAAAATTCAATTTCACGCCCGGGGTAGGCCAGAAGTTCTTCTGGGAATACGCCAGAAATTTATTAACAATAGAAATATCGCTCAAAACCGACGATTTTTGTTTAAATCGTGATATGAGCTAAGAAAGCTTCGACATCCGCTTTTCAATAAACTAATAGCTTTTATGGCTCGAGATGACCGTGATTGATTTTAATGGTTTGGTCGTTTGAATTCAAGATAATAGGTTGATTAGAATATGAAAGCTAACAACCTTATTTAAAACAATCAATTTTTTGTATGATAAGTAGTTAACCAATCAATCCCTGTAATCACGCCAAATGCAAGTATTTTTAATGAAATAAGATCGATGTGTAATGTGAGGGTACCGATTTGAACCAAACAAGACTTATAAAAAAATGGATGTAATGAAGGTTTCTCCCAACTGAGTTTCCACAGATAAGTCAAAGTCTAATTTCTCCTGAGTCAAATTTAATCGATGAGCGCAAGTAGAGAAATAAAAGAATGGGTAGAACCCAGATCAAATAAAAAGTATAGATTTCATTAGAGTTTATGATAAGCTTACCCGTGATGACCTCATTCGGATTCCTCGCTCTTTGGGAGGTCACAACAAACGCCTCCTCAGACTACGGCTTTTGAATTTTCTCGACGGCCTTTGGTGCTCTCCATCCTAGCTGAAATTTCTTTCAGAAACGACAAAATCGAGCTAAGTTGACCTTCTCTTCCACAATTATAACACGCTTTGACTCGCATGACGCAGCTTTGATCGATGTGTCCTCTCCTCCGCATTTGAAGCATACGACAGTGGTCTTTTCCTTCCTTAACAACGGGTGCCGGTGCCGACGCCTTTCCATCATTGTTGAATCTCCTTTTTCGAAATGTCCATTCTTATTGTTTTGGCCTCGACACCACCAAGTGGTTACCATATCCGCCCGCTGATTCCTCCACGCTTGTTGTCACCGCTCACGACTACTCTCGCCGGTATTATAATTTTGCTTACCGCTTCTTTTTAGTCAGGTTGACTCATTATCGCGCTCCACTAATCGAGAGCCCTATTTACAACATCTCAATACAAACACGCTTTATGAGAAATAAGATGTCGACGATTCCCGCTTCAAACCTCTTAAAACATTCGCGCCATTTCTCTTCATTATCCACCAAGTGGGACGAAACCGTGATAACTCCGCAAATTTTTGCTCGTATCATGTATTACACTGGCCATATTGTTTTGTTCCAACTTGATAAACTCCACCTCCTTCATGTGGCGTAATACTTTCGTGAAAGTATTTGTCGCTGAATGTGCCTCCTCGAACTTCTCCCAAGATATCTTCAAGACAAAGAAGTCGAGTACGCTTTTACCGATTCCCACCAAGAATCGCCTCTCCCAAGCAACATAAAGGCGCAAAAGGGAACCTTTGCTTCTGAGCATCCCAAGACATCAAATATCTTGGTAATCTGCTTTATCCATGCTTCCGCCGTAAGTGGTTTTGCTCTCCCTTAAACTCCGGTGGTCCCAGCCTGAATTGTTTAATGGTGACCGCCCGAGAGTTTTCCGTGTTTCCACCCACGCTTTTGGACAGAGTCGCTTCTCATCATTGCAGATAAATCGCATAAAGCCTCCTCAACATTTGATCATTCATCATTTGGTCAAGTTGTTGTTGTTTGCAGATGAGGATTGTCGCCTCGATGCACATTATCCCCGATTATCGACATGTGGTGAATCAACGATCGTCTCAGGCCCATCGCTATTCTCAACATTCTCGATGTCATTTTCAGACATCGCCACAAAACAAAAGGTTAATCGACATGTAACAAATTATCCCTATCTTCCGACCAACCAATAAAATAAAGACATAAACTTAGTAGTCATACTAACAAGGTATTCCTCTGCCTCCCTCCTAGTACTATTCTCACATCTTAGCTGTGGATCATATCCCTAAGCTCGATATCAACCGTGACGCCCCCAAAATTAGGTATACATCACCCATCTTGGGTCGCCACTTACATGGTATGTAATTTAAATACAACTTATTAACATAACTGCGTGGTATAATACGACATAAATCGTGAGTTTAAATACAAATATCGCCTACTAGATATTATACAAACAAAAAAAGGAGTCCTCATTATAATTATTATCACACTATTTCACGTATAAAGTGAGGACTACTAATGCTATCTTCGTGACCACCATCCTGCTTCCCCGACTCGTCCCAAATTTATATTCTCATTTCTCAAGAGAACAAAGGAAAGAAAGGGTGAGCTCAACTAGCCCAAGAAGAAATATTACGACTAAGATAATGCGTAATAAATTATCAATAGTCTTCAACAATGTTAAACCGATAAAATACAATAGACAACCAGCTTTAATCGCAATGAATACGCAATCCATTAAAAGAGTCAAGTAGAAAATAAAGTCTACTATCTTTTAGGTTTTAAAAGGTTTTTCATCATCGTATATAGCCGAGACTCACTTTTAATAAATATTCCACATCATCGAATCACCCCGCACTACGGCCAAGGATATTCTTTTAAGATCACACCACAATTATTCACGCACTACGCCAAGAATATTTTTCAGGTATTCATTAATGGTCATGATCATGCCAACAATCGCCCCACCAATGCACTACTACCATCGAGGATTTTTATCACATCATTTGTAACATTACTGGCCATGATTACAATCAATAGTCTCTCGGTCATAATCATACCAAGTCCATCTATGCACTACATGTGCCATGTATGACTTTTCAACATAATATAAACATGAGGATGATGACAATGATATAAGAATTCAATAAAACAAGTTCAAGAATTATTTTATCCAGAATTATTAACGCCCAAATTATCAACACGAATCGCTTTTTAGAGTAAAATTCAAGAATGATCGTAAGAATATTTCCATGAAAAGATATCGATGAAACGCAAATATCAAGGATATTCCACTAATTTCATGGAGTATGTAAGTCAAAGTTTTAACCAACGGGTATAATAAAGAATGGAATAACAAAAGAAATCACCATGCATGCGCATGATCGCATGCATGCAAAAGTTATTCCAATGTAATAATAATAATCTAACTGTGTCGTGAAATTCACAATCTATGTGATGTTCCAATGTAATAATAAAGATGGAATAAAAACATGACAGAATTCCAAATGTAATGATAAAGATGGAACCAGTCCTGTAAACACATGCATGTGATGTTCCAATGTAATAATAAAGATTTTAACCAGTCCGTGTAAAAAACACATGCATGTGATGTTCCAATGTAATAATAATAAAGATTTTAACCAGTCCTGTAAAACACATGCATGTGATGTTCCAATGTAATAATAAAAGATTTTAACCAGTCCCCGTAAAACACATGCATGTGATGTTCCAAATGTAATAATAGAAGAATGTCACCAAGTATAGGTAAACCACAGATACAAAAGTTATTCCAATGTAATAATAAGCAATGGAATAACAACAGCTTCTTCTTCATTAATAAGAAAGAATAACACCCCTTTACTTTTGGTAGAGATTGAATATCGCAAGAAGCAGTAAGAATAAAATACTCTTCTTCTTTTCTCTTATTCTCTCTATACTTTTCTCTCTATAGCTGAATGAATTCGTGTGAAAATAATGAAGCCTCAGCCTCTATTTATAGAAGATTTTAGCTTAAGACCGCCGTGTGAAAAGCAAAGTGCTCGACGACTAATTAATGATGTGAAAAGAAAAGTGGTTCGACGCTCAGAATGTGAAACGACAAGTGGTTCGACGCTCAGAATGTGAAACGACAAGTGGTTCGACGTCTCGTAAAGGTAATTAGTGGTTATTAACGTAAAGGTAAATACTATCGACGAAGGTAAAATACTATTCACAAAGGTAATTACTAGGTAAGGTAATTACTATCACAAGGTAATTACTATCGACAAAGGTAATTACTATTCAAGGTAATTACTATCATTTAAGGTAATTACTATCGACGAAGGTAATTACTATATCAAAGGTAATTACTATCGATTTAAGGTAAAGACTATAGACGAAGAGACTTTAGATGATATATACGAGCCCCCATAAAATAATCAAACTTACCACAAATCATTTTTTTTTTCATCAACACATATTTAATCTTTCAACAATTATTAATCATTTATAACTTGTCGCCTCAATTATTGATTTAATACTATAACATATTATATGATGATATCGTGACAATAATTGAATCAATAATATAAGAGATATGATGCAAAGAATTATCAGAAAGTAATAATCGAATATACCGAGTGACTTTCACGTAAAGATCAATAATCAATACCGCGCAGTGCTACTACGCAACCACGCCAGACATCGCATTTTTTACCACCGGTAGTTCAACAGCTTTAATTCAGAACACCTCCGCCGTTATTTTTATAAAATATTTTTGTCGCTTTTTTCAATCCCGACAATAATTTCGCCAGGGGTCCACCAATGATTGAGCCATTGTATTTAATATTCCCTAACAAAAAGAATATTCCCACCAAACTAATATTTTATAACAACTCAGATACTTTTGCAAAATTTATAAATATTACCCACAACTATAACATTATATCAAATTTATTCCATAATATTCAAAAATAATATTTATAGAAAAATTCATCTTTATTTATAAAAGTTGGGGTCTTACAGTACGACTGGTATGTCAAGAGGTAAGGATACCTTGATTTCATTTCAGATTCTAACTCCCAAGTCATTTCTCAACATCGTGGTTCCTCCACAAAACTTCGATTTGAGGTATAACCTCGAGCGTAGAATATGTTCCTTCTTATCCAAATTTGAACAGAACCTCTTCATACGCCAAATCTTCCGCTATTTCGTCCTGCTTCTAACTCAATAATATGGTTCGGTCTTTCACATATTTACGTAATATGGATATGTGAAAACGTTATGAACACGAGACATATTTCAGCAGAAAGCGAGTCTATAGCCACGCTCCTACCGATCGAGGATTAAAATGGACCGATGAATCGAGGATTAAGTTTTCTCTCTTTCCAAATCTTGTAAACTCTTTCCATGGAGAGCAACTTTAACAAACACACGATCTCCTATATCGAATTCCACGCCCTTTCGATGAAGATCAAGATAACTCTTTTGTCGATTTTGTGAGGTTTTTATACGTTGTTTGATCGTTTCAATCTTTTCCGTAGTCATACGCATCAACTCCCGGCCCCAACAACGCTGCTTCACCCACCTCATCCCAAAGATAATCGAGAACTACACTTTCTTCCATACAACGCTCGAATGGAGCCATGCCAATACTTGTTTGATAAATCGTTGTTGTAGGAAAACTCCACCAATGGTAAGAACTTGTCCCAACTCCCTTGAAATCAAGGACACAGTAGTCTTAATAGATCTTCAAGAGTTTGAATAGTCCTCTCCGATCGTCCGTCTGTCTCGAGGATGATATGCCGAAGCTAAATCGTAAGTCTGCGCTCATAGCTTTTTTTGCAAACCAACCCAAAATCGAAGTGAATCTGGGTCTCGATCGTAAACTATGGATACCGCAAGATACCATGCAGCTTTACAATCTCGCTTATGTACATACGAAGCAAGACGCTCAAGTGTATAAGTTTTCAGACGCAGAAGAAATGAGCAGATTTGGTCAATCTATCAACAATGACCCAAATCGCATCAACGCTCGAGAAACCTTTAGAAGACCCAGAACTAAATCCATGGTAATGTGCTCCCACTTCCATTCCGAATTTCAAGTGGTTGCAATGGACCTTTTGGTACTTGATGCTCCGCTTAACTCGCTGACAAGTTAGACACCTCGAGATAAACAACGCTATCTCTCTCTTCATATTGCTTCCACCAAAATGTACGATTTAATATCACGATACATTTTGGTACTCCTGTGATGGATTGCAAATGGTGTGTCAGGCGCCCATCATGATATTATACTTTAAATCGTGGTCGTTAGAACACAAAGTCCGGAGTCGACTCAAGTATTCCTTCTTCATCGATTCTGCTTCCCAAGATAAGACCTTTCAGACTTTCTTCCTCATACGATCACCTGTGTCGTATTTCGAGCAAATTTTAACTTTATCGATTAAAGTCTGCTCTACTCAGATACTCGCTATCATCACACGCGCCCCTCGAGTCTTTAACTCTATCTCATCCTTTGCAAGTCACACAAATGGGGCTCATATTGACAATATCGCACTCAGATTGCAGATATGATTTTCTACTCAACGCGCCGCCTACCACGCTCGCTTTTCCGTGATGGTATCGATGGTACGATCATAATCTTTCAACAGCTTCAAGCCAACGCCGTTGTCGCATGTCGAGTTCCTTTGAGTGAAGAAATATTTGAGGCTTTTTACGATCCCAGAAGATCTCCACTTTCTCCCCATACAAGTAATGCCTCCAAATTTTAAGCAAGAAGATAATAAATGCGCTAACTCTAGATCACGAGTAGGATAATTCCTCTCATATTCTTTGAGTTGTCGCGAGGCATAGCTATAACTTTTCCATGTTGCATAAGAACACATCCCAACCCTTTTGCTCAAGCATCATCAGAGATGACAAATCCTCCGAGCCGATGGTATCACGTAACAAAAATAAATAAGTCTCCTCGAAGTTCTTGAAAACTCTTCTCACATTCTTCGCTTCCAACCGAACTTTCAGATCTTTCCGAGTCACCGAGTCAATGGAGTAGCGATTCGAGAAAATCCTTCCACTAATCTCCGATAATAACCAATTTAAACCGAGAAAGCTACGATTTTTTGGCCATCGATTTAGGTTGTTCCTACTTTCAATAGCTTCAATCTTCATTGGTCAACAGATATTCCACGACTTGATACCACGCGCCCAAGGAATGCTACTTCTTCAAGCCGTAACTCACATTTCTTCAACTCGCATAAAGCTTATATTCACGAAGCTTTTGGAGTGTCACTTCAAGTGTTGCTTTCATGATCTTCACGCTTTTGGAATAAATAAGGATGTCATCAATAAAGACGACCACAAAGTGATCTAAATATTCCTCGAATACTCTGCTCATCATATCCATGAAGGCAAATAGAGCATTAGTCAATCCAAAGGATACGACTAGAATTCATAATGCCCGCATCGAAGTTTCAAAGCCGCCTTTCGAATGTCACGGTTCTAATCTTCAATTGGTGATATCCTAACTAAGATCAATCTTTGAAAAGAATTTGCTCCTTGAATCGGGTCAAACAGTCATCAATACGCGGGCAATGGATACCTATTTTTGATGGTGACATGATTCAACTCCCGATAATCAATACAAAGTCGATACTCCCATCTTTCTTCTTCACGGTAATGTAACAGAGCACCCCAAGGAGAAGTACTAGATTAATAAAGCCAATGTCTAACAATTCCTCGCATTGGGTCTTTAACTCCTCAAGTTCAATAGAGCTATTCGACATGGGCTTTGGAAATAGGTTTTGTACCGGTTCAAGGTCGATACAAAATTCAATTTCACGCCCGGGGTAGGCCAGAAGTTCTTCTTGGGAATACGTCAGAAATTTATTAACAATAGAAATATCGCTCAAAACCGACGATTTTTGTTTAAATCGGATATGAGCTAAGAAAGTTTCGACATCCGCTTTTCAATAAACGAATAAATTTTTATGGCTCGAGACGACCGTGATTGATTTTAATGGTTTGGTCGTTTGAATTTCAAGATAATAGGTTGATTAGAATATGAAAGCTAACAACCCATTTAAAACAATCAATTTTTGCATGATAAGTAGTTAACCAATCAATCCCTGTAATCACGCCAAATGCAAGTATTTTTAATGAAATAAGATCGATGTGTAATGTGAGGGTACCGATTTGAACCAAACAAGACTTATAAACAAATGGATGTAATGAAGGTTTCTCCCAACTGAGTTTCCACAGATAAGTCAAAGTCTAATTTCTCCTGAGTCAAATTTAATCGATGAGCGCAAGTAGAGAAATAAAAGAATGGGTAGAACCAGATCAAATAAAGTATGATTTCATTAGAGTTTATGATAAGCTTACCCGTGATGACCTCATTCGGATTCTCGCTTTTTGGGAGGTCACAACAAACGCCTCCTCAGACTACCGGCTTTTGAATTTTCGGGACGGCCTTTGGTGCTTCCATCCTAGTTGAATTTGTCTTTCTAGAACGCATAAAATCGAGCTGTTGACCTTTCTTCCACAATTATAACACGCTTTTGACGGCATTTGACGCAGCTTTGATCGATGTGTCCTCTCCTCCGCATTTGAAGCATACGATAGTGGTCTTTCTCCTTCCTTAACAACGGGTGCCGGTGTCGACGCTTTCCATCATTGTTGAATCTCCCTTTTGAAATGTCCATTCTTATTGTTTTGGCCCTCGATTACCACCAAGTGGTTACATATATCCGCCCGTTGATTCCTCCACGCTTGTTGTCACCGCTCACGACTACTACTCGCCGGTATTATAATTTTGCTTTACCGCTTCTTTTAGTCAGGTTGACTCATTATCGCTCCACTAATCGAGCCCTATTTACAACATCCCAATACAAACACGCTTTATGAGAAATAAGATGTCGACGATTCCGCTTCAAACCTCTTAAAAACATTCGCGCCATTCTCTCTTCATTATCCACCAAGTTGGGACGAAACCGTGATAACTCCGCAAATTTTGCCTCAGATCATGACACTGGCCATATTGTTTTGTTCCAACTTGATAAACTCCACCTCCTTCATGTGGCGTAATACTTTCGTGAAAGTATTTGTCGCTGAATGCCTCCCCGAACTTCTCCCAAGATATCTTCAAGACAAAGAAGTCGAGTACGCTTTTACCGATTCCCACCAAGAATCCGCCTCTCCGCAAGCAACATAAAGGCAAGAAGTGGAACCTTTGCTCTCTGAAAGCATCCCAAGACATCAAATATCTTGGTAATCTGCTTTTATCCATGCTTCCGCCGTAAGTGGTTTTGCTCTCCCTTAAACTCCGGTGGTCCCAGCCTTGAATTGTTTAGGTGACCGCCCGAGAGTTTTCCGTGTTTCCACCCACGCTTTTGGGATGAGTCGCCTCATCATTGTCAGATAAATCAGATAAAGCCTCCGAACATTCGATCATTCATCATTTGGTCAAGGTTGTTGTTTTGCATGAGGATTGTCGCCTCGATGCACATTATCCCGATTATCGATATGTGGTGAATCAACGATCGTCGCGCTCCATCGCTATTCTCAACATTCTCGATGTCATTTTCAGAGACATCGCCACAAAACAAAAGGTTAATCGACATGTAACAAATTATCCCTATCTTCCGACCAACCAATAAAATAAAGACATAAACTTAGTAGTCATACTAAACAAGGTATTCCCTGCCTCCCTCCTAGTACTATTCTCACATCTTAGCCAGGATCATATCCCTAAGCTCGATATTCAACCGCGACGCCCCAAAATTAGGTATACATCACCCATCTGGGTCGCCACTTTCATACATGGTATGTAATTTAAATACAACTTATTAACATAACTGCTGTAGATAATACAAATAGGAGTCCTCATTATAATTATTATAAACCGTGAGTTTAAATACAAATATGACGCCTCAAAAACGTAAAATAGTATACATCAATTCTCGAGTTGTCAATACATGGTATGTAAACAACTACAACTTTATTATTACAACAAGAAACTGTGAGTTTGAATACAAATATTATCTTCTGATAATATCTATACTCAAATAAATCCTCATCACATTTATCGATACATTATTTTACAAAAATGGTGAGGACTACTAAACAATCCTTTCTAAAACCTTCATTCCATACCCCACTGCACTCGCTTATATTCTCGCCTCCCGAGAAAAATGGAACAAAAAGGAAAAGGGTGAGCTCAACTAGCTCAAGAAGAATATTATGACTAAGATAATATACAACAAATTATCGTTAGTCTTCAACAGGAAAATCTAATGTAATACAATAGACAACAAATTTTAAATCAATATTCGCAATGAAATAATAATTCATTGTAAGAGTTAAGTAGAGAATGCAAACTACTATCTTCTATGTATGAATTTAAAAGTTCATCGCTCATCTTTTATCCTCAGAACATCAATCAATATACATCCGAATCAAATATTCATCTTTGCACTATGTGCCAAAGATATTCATCACCGTCATGTTCATTTAAACACTGCTCATCTTTGCACTAAAAGCCAAAGATATTCTTCAGAAATCATCATCTTTGCATCTGCACTGTGCCAAAGATATTCTTAAGAAATCATTCATCTTTGCACTACAGCCAAAGATATTCCATAATATCATCATTTAAGACCGAGGATGATGAAAAATATTTTTAAAGAAACGAATCCAAAGGAAACAAAATGACAAGGATTAAGGATTAAGGATTCGTATTTTTGGTTTTATCCACGCCCAAAAATACCTCAAAAATAATCATAGTGGTGTAAAATTCAAGAATGATCAAAACATGGATACAATCAAAGCTAGTATCCGTAATAGATATTTTTGACTAAAAAAGAAAAATTTTATTTTTTATGAATAAAGCATCAGATAACGTGAATAAGGTGATACGTGAATAAGGCCGATACGTGAATAAGAAACTCGACACCAAAAGATAGAAATTCCACAAAAACATCTTCACGCTTCACGCATTAATAGACTTTTGAATGAAAGAACTCGTGAATAAGAATCTTAACTGAATAAGAACTCGTGAATAAGAACTCATGAATAAGAACTCATGAATAGTAATCCCGATATGAAAAAGTTCCAAATTTGATAAAAACTTCAGATCAACATTTCAAAGATAATGATATCAAGAAATAATATCATTACTTAAAAAATAATATCCCTTACTCGAAAAGATCAAGACTTCTAAATTTTGAATACCTGTATAAGGTCAAGGAACTTGCACCGCTAAGCAATACTCAAAGTATACTCAAAATACTCACAAGAATACGCCAAAATATCGAGAGAGAAAAGAGAGAAAACTTCGCTTCTCGTGATTTTCAATTCTAACCCAAGACCCTATTTATAGAAAACGCTAACACCAAAGCAGTAAAATTTAATATAATATTAATATATTATACAAATTTTCCTTAGCCCACCTTTTGGTCAAAACACCAGCCACACATGTTAATGATGTCTCCAAAAAATACAAAAAACGTTTTTCTTAACAAAAATAATTTAAACTCCCAAAATCAATTATTTTGAGCTTTCTAACTTCAATAATTCATAATAAATAGCCCTTTCATCAGAAAATTGAATCTCATGAGTTTTTATAGGAAATTCAATTCTCTACAACTTTACAGAAGAAAGTTTTTCCAAATTCCAAATAGAAAATTGACCAAATCCACAAACGGGTGATTTTTACAAGTTATAATCAAATTTCTAATAATAAATGGGGTCCACCAACACACAAAACATGTTTTAAACATTTAATGCAACAAAAATACTCTTCCTCCTCATATACTCATATATCCCACATTCATTGTAAAATATCACCGCTAATATATTATTAAAATAATATATTTAAACGAATTATTTTATCGTAAAAGATAAAATATTAATTTTCAACAATTGTCATTTTAAAATTTTCTCCATCTATATCCACATAAAATCAATATTTTCCTCATCATATAAATCAATAATTAATTATTCACAAATAATATTACGTAATCACAATATCGACAACCAAAGCTTCCTCAGAAAGAGGGCTTCCAATAAGAATTTCTTCTTCATCTGCGCCGCAATTAGTGACCAAACCTCTCCTGTAGATGTAACTTTCTAGACATTGCCAATAATGTTATCTAATAATATTATTCAGATAATATGAATTATTGCTTCGATAATGAAAAATATCGTAATGACAATTATCAAACAACAAAGAATATAAAATATCAACGCAAAGAATTATTAACTCAATAAAATATCGAATAAGAATTATCAGAACCATTATCGAAGTAAGGCCTTCACGTAAGAATCAATAATTGGTGCAATACCGCAGCTATCGCTCAACAACGCGTATTAGTGTGTTTTAACCACCGGTATTCCAACAAGATAATCTGTGAATAACCTACTGCTATTTAAAAACAACTTATATTTTGCTGCTTTTCTTCATCCAATCACTTTCTCACATGGGCCCCATACATGGTCGCTACCGTCGCATTTAATATTCCCGACAAAGCATTTAATATTCCACCACCAAACTAATATTCCCCACAACAATGAATATTTTATAACCACTTGCTTATTTTGAAATATTTGCAGATTTAACCCTTAACTATCCACATTAATCAAATCAACCCTTACTATTTCAAAATAATAAATAAAGGAAATTCCTTTTATTTAAAAAATTTAGATCTTACAAATATCATCTCAAAAATTAGATATTATACAAACTCAAACAAAAAAGTCCTCATTAAAATTATTATCACACTAATATTTCACGTATTATACAAACTCAAAAGGAGTCCTCTAATTAATGCTATCTTCGAGGACTATCACTGCTTTCCGACTCACGTCCCAATTTATATTCTCTATTTCTCAAGAGAACAAAGGAAAGAAAGGGTGAGCTCAACTAGCCCAAGAAGAAATATTATGACTAAGATAATGCGTAATAAATTATCAATAGTCTTCAACAATGTTAAACCGATAAAATACAATGACAACCAGCTTTAATCAGCAGCAAATTTAATACGCAATCCATTAAAAGAGTCAAGTAGAAAATAAAGTCTACTATCTTTTAGGTTTTAAAAGGTTTTTCATCACTATTATAGCCGAGACTCAAATTTTAATAAATATTCCACATCATCGAATCACCCCCGCATGACTACGGCCAAGGATATTCTTTAAGATCACGACCACAATTATTCATGCACCACACGCCAAGAATATTTGTGTATTCATTAATGGTCATGATCATGCCAACAATCGTCCACCAATGCACTACTACCATCGAGGATTTTTATCACATCATTTGTAACATTACGGCCATGATTACACCGAATAGTCTCGGTCATAATCATACCAAGTCCATCTATGCACTACAAAGCCATGTATGACTTTCAACATAATATAAACATGGAGGATGATGACAATGATATAAGAATTCAATAAAACAAGTTCAAGAATTATTTTATCCAGAATTATTAACGCCCAAATTATCAAATTAGTAAAATTCAAGAATGATCGTAAGAATATTTCCATGAAAGATATCTGGATGAAACGCAAATATCAAGGATATTCCACTAATTTCATGGAGATATAAGTCAAAGTTTTAACCAACCGGTATAATAAAGAATGGAATAACAAAAGAAATCACCACGCATGCGATACTTCAAGATGCATAAAAGTTATTCCAATGTAATAATAATAACTTAACTGTGTCCGTGAAATTCACATGCACGTGATGTTCCAATGTAATAATAAAGATGGAACCAAATTCGCCAAAACACATGTGACAGATATTCCAACAGAATGATAATAATAAAGTAAAAAACAACCAGTCCCCAATGATAAAGACACATGCATGTGAAAAACACAATGATGTTCCAAATAATAATAAAGATTTTAACCAGTCCGTAAAAACACACGCATGTGATGTTCCAATGTAATAATAATAAAGACGGAACCTGTGTCTAGTGTAAAACACATGCATGTGATGTTCCAAATGTAATAATAGAAGAATGTCACCAAGTATAGGTAAATCACAGATACAAAAGTTATTCCAATGTAATAATAAGCAATGGAATAACAACAGCTTTCTTCATAAATAAGAAAGAATAACACCCCTTTACTTTTGGTAGAGATTGAATACGCAAAGAAGCAGTAAGAATAAAATACTCTTCTTCTTTCTCTTATTCTTTCTATACTTTCTCTCTATAGCTTGAATGAATTCGTGAAAAATAATGAAGCCCTCAGCCTCTATTTATAGAAGATTTCTAGCTTAAGACCGCTGCCGTGTGAAAAGGCAAAAGGGCTCGACGACTAATGATGTGAAAAGAAAAGTGGTTCGATGCCTCAGAATGTGAAACGACAAGTGGTTCGATCACCAGAATGTGAAACGACAAATGGTTCGACGTCTGGTAAAGGTAATTACTATTAACGAAGGTAAATACTATCGACGAAGGTAAATACTATTCATCAAGGGTAATTACTATCGACGGTAATGTAATTACTATCGACGAAGGTAAATACTACTCACAAAGGTAATTACTATCGACGAAGGTAATTACTATCGACGAAGGTAAATACTATTCATTTAAGGTAATTACTATCGACGAAGAGACTCTTAGATGATGACATATGAGCCCCCATATAAAATAATCAAACTTACCACAAATCATTTTATTTTTAATCAACACATATTTAATCTTTCAACAATTATTAATCATTTATAACTTGTCGCCTCAATTATTGATTTAATACTATAACATATTATACGTATGATATCGTGACAATAATGAATCAATAATATAAGAGATATGATGCAAAGAATTATCGAAGTAATAATCGAAAGCATAAATTGAGTGACTTCTCACGAAGATCAATAATCAATACCGTGTGCTACTACGCAACCACGCCAGACATCGTATTTTTACCACCGGGTAGTTCAACAGCTTTTAACAGAATACCTCCACCCAGTTATTTTTTATAAAATATTTTTTCGCTTTCTCAATCCAACAATAATTTCATTTGTAGGGTCCACCAATGATTGAGCCGTTATTAATATTCCTAACAAAAAGAATATTCCCACCAAACTAATATTTTATAACAACTTGCATACTTTGCAAAATTTATAAATATTACCCACAACTATAACATTATATCAAATTTATTCCATAATATTCAAAAATAATATTTATAGAAAAATTCATCTTTATTTATAAAAGTTGGGGTCTTACAACTAGGCCTCTATTTATAGAAGATTTCTAGCTTAAGACATGCCGCAGTGAAAAGGCAAAGTGGCTCGATTAATCGATGATGTGAAAAGAAAAGTGGTTCGACGCTCGTAATGTGAAAACGACAAGTGGTTTCGATGCTCGTAATGTGAAACGACAAGTGGTTTGACGTCTGTAAAGGTAATTACTATCGACGAAGGTAATTACTATTCACAAGGGTAATTACTTATCGATTTAAGGTAATTACTATCGACGAAGGTAATTACTATCGACGAAGGTAATTACTATTCACAAAGGTAATTACTATTACGAAGAGACTCTTAGATGATGACATATGAGCCCCCATAAAATAATCAAACTTACCACAAATAATTTTATTTTCATCAACACATATTTAATCTTTCAACAATTATTAATCATTTATAACTTGTCGTCTCAATTATTGATTTAATATTATAACATATTATATGTATGATATCGTGACAATAATTGAATCAATAATATAAGAGATACGACGCAAAGAATTATCAGAGTAATAATTAAGCATAGCCGAGTGACTTCTCACGTAAAGATCAATAATCAATAATCTGGTGCTACTATGCAACTAATGCCAGACATCGCATTTCTTTTACCACCGGGTAGTTCAACAGCTTTTAACAGTAATACCTCCCGTTATTTTTATAAAATATTTTGTCATTTTCTCAATCCGATAATAATTTCATTTGTGGGGTCCACTAATGATTGAGCTGTTTGTATTTAATATTCCCTAACAAAAAGAATATTCCCTAACCAAACTAATATTTTATAACAACTTGCATACTTTTGCAAAATTTATAAATATTACCCACAACTATAACATTATATCAAATTTATTCCATAATATTCAAAAATAATATTTATAGAAAAATTCATCTTTATTTATAAAAGTTGAGGGTCTTACAATTGCAACCACTTGAGATTAGAAATGGAAGTGGGAACACATTACCATGGATTTCATTACGGGTCTTCCTACGGTTTTTCAAGGCATCAATGCTATTTGGGTTATTGTTGATAGATTAACCAAGTCTCGCTCATTTCTTGCCGACACGGAGACTTATTCCTCGAACGCCTTGCTAAGATAGACGTGAATGAGATTGTGAGGTTGCATGGCATGCTCAGATCCATAGTTTTGGATCGTGACCCAAGATTCACTTGAGAAAGGACAGACAATCGATTGTGAGGTTGTATGGCATGCCTATTTTTGGGTTAGCTTGCAAAAAGCTATGGGCACGGATTTACTGATTATCTGGGTTCATTATACCATCCTCAAACAGACGGACAATCGAAAGGACTATTCAAACTCTTGAAGATTTATTAAGACTCGTGGTCCTAGACTTCAAGGCGCTTGGGATAAGTATTTACCATTGGTGGAATTCTCCTACAACAACAAAGCTTATCGTGCAAGTATAGGTGTGGCTCCAATCAAGCATTATATGGGACGAATGTGTCGCTCTCCAAAGATGTTGGGACGAGGGTGGGTGAAGCAACATTGTTGGGACCCGAAGTCAGTACGTATGACTACGGAAAAGATCCAAATGATTCGACAACGATACAAACTAACAAGATCGACAAAAGAATTATGCGGATCTTCATCGAAAGGACGTGGAATTTAGTATAGGGATCATGTATTGTCATGAGTTGCTCCATGAAGGGAGTTACAAGATTTGGGAAGAGAGGAAAGCTCAATCCACGATTTATTGGTCCATTTCAAATTCTTGACCGAGTAGGAAATGTAGCCTATAGAATCGCTAAGCGTTACCTCGAAAGTATGTCTCGTGTTCATAATGTGTTTCATATATCCGTACTTCGTAAATACGTGAAAGACCCGAACCACGTTATAGAGTTAAGCGGACGAGATAGCCAAGACTTAACGATGAGGAGGTATTGTCAAGATCTTGGATAGGAAGGAGCATGTCCTACGCCTATGAAAAGGTCATACCACAAGTTAAAGTTCGTGGAGGAATCATGCTATAGAGGAAATGACTCGGGAATTGGAAACGAAAATGAAAGCGAGGTATCCTCACCTTTTCGAAACACTGTGCACGACGCCAATTTCGAGGAAAAATTTCATAAGGAGGGAGGTTGTAAGACCCCAACTTATTATTAATGAAATTTAATTTTCTATTTATTATTTTGAAATAGTAAGGGTTGATTTGATTAATGTGGATAGTTAGGGGTAAAATACATAAATATTTCAAAATAAGCAAGTGGTTATAAAATATTCATTGTTTGTGGGAATATTCGTTTGGTCGTGGAATATTAGATCGTTTGGGAATATTCACGACTACACAAAACCATGTATGAGCCCATAACTGAAAGATATCGATGAAGAAAAGGACAAATATAAGTTGTTTAAAAATAATTCAGTAGAAGTTGTTACCAATTATCATTGTTAAAATACTTTAAATTGGTTAAAAACACAAGAAGACACTGCAGTATTGCACCAATTATTGATTCTACGTGAGAAGGCATTACTCAATAATGGTTACGTAATTAATCGCTCAAAGATTTTATTTTATTGATTTAATAATTGCTGCGTTGATATTTTATATTGTTGTTGTTTCAATAATTGTCATTACACAAAGATTTTTCATTATCGAAACAATAATTCATATTATCTCGAATAATATTATTAGATAACATTATTGGCAATGTCTAGAAAGTTCGCGTCAAGGAGAGGTTTGGTCACCTAATTGCGTCTTTAGTAAGAAGAAATTCTTATTGGAAAGCCCCTCTTTCCTGTGGCGTCGGGTCATCAATATTGTGATTCTCGTAATATTATTTGTGAATAATTAATTATTGATTCATATGATGAGGAAAATATTGATTTTATGTGGATATAGATGGAGAAAATTTTTAATGTGACAATTGTTGAAAATTGAAATTTTATCTTTTCTCGATAAAATAATTCATTTAAATATATTATTATATTTTAATAATATAATAATGGTGATATTTTTACAACTAATGTGCGATATATGAGTCTACGAGGAGAAGAGTATTTTTGTTGCAATAAATGTTTAAAACATGTTAAACATGCTCTGTGGACCCCATTTATCGATCGAAATTTGATTATAACATTGTAAATTCGCTTCGTTTGTGGATTTTCGTCAATTTTATTTGGAATTTGGAAAAACTTTCTTCCGAAAAGTTGTAGAGAATTGAATTTCCTATAAAAAAAAAGCTTAGTTTCAATTTTCCGACAAAAGGGCTATTTATTGTGAATTATGAAGTTCGGAGTTCAAATAATTGATTTTGGAAGTTTTAATTGTTTAAAATAACAAAAACGTTTTTGTGGTTGGTTGGTAAGCACATGTGTTTGCAAAATATCTTTGAAATCGAATTTCCAAGTCTGCGTATGATTTATATAAATTTATTAATATTTTATTAATTTTTCTCGCTTTGGTGTTCTAAAGCATTTTCCTATAAATAGGTGCTTAGGTTAGAATTAAAATCACACCGTAAATCAAGTTTTTTCTCTATATTATCGGCGTATTCTTGTGAGTATTTTGAGTAAACTTTGAGTATTGCTATATATGTTGCAAGTTCAAGTCATAACCTATATTGGTGTTTCAAATTTAAATCTTGATCTTTCGAGGTGTGGATGTTATTTTCTTCTCAAATGATATTATTTCTTTAATATCATTATGTTGAAATATTGGTTGGAAATTTTATCAAATTTGGAACTTTTTCATGCCTGAGAGTTACTATTCATGAGTTCTTATTCATGAGTTATTATTCACGAGTTACTATTCATTTAGTACTATTCACGAAGCGTGATGATGTTTTTTTGGGAAATTTCTATCTTTTGGTGTCGGAGTTACTATTCACGTATACGGCACTATTCACGAATACCGCACTATTCACCGAAAAATAAAATTTCTTCTTTTTGTCCAAAATATCTATTCTGGATACTAGCTTTGATTGTATCCATGTTTTGATCATTCTTGAATTTTACACCACTATGATTATTTTTGAGGTATTTTTGGACGTGGATAAAACAAAGTACGAATCCTTAATCCTTAATCCTTGTCATTTTGTTTCAATCGGATTCGTTTTTTTAAAAATATTTTCATCATCCTCGGTCTTAAATGATGATATTATGGAATATCTTTGGCCTGTCATCGCAAAGATGAATGATTTCGATGAATATCTTTGGCCCGTAGTCTGCAAAGATGAACAGTGTTTAGATGAACATGACCTAATCGATGAATATCTTTGGCTCAGTAGTGCAAAGATGAATATTTGATTCGTATGTATATTGATTGATGTTACGGGGATAAAAGATAGGCGATGAACTTTTAAATTTATACATGTAAGATAGTAGTTTGCATTCTCTACTTAACTCTTCTAATGAATTATTATTTCCATGCGAATATTGATTTAAAACTTGTTGTCTATCAGATTCTATTAGATTTTTTTTCCTCGTTGAAGACTAATGATAATTTGTTGTATATTATCTTAGTCATAATATTCTTCTTTGGGCTAGTTGAGCTCACCATTTTCTTTTTGTTCCATTTTTCTTCTCGGAGGCGAGAATATAGCGAGTATGCAGCCGGGTATGGATCAAGGTTCTAGAGAGAGTTGTTTAGTAGTCCTCACCATTTTTGTAAAATAATGTATCAATAAATGTGATGAGGATTTATTTGAGTATAGATATTGTCTAGAAGATAATATTTGTATTCAAACTCACAGCTTTATTGTTGTAATAATAAAGTTGTAGTTGTTTCGCACTCATGTATTGACAACTCGAATGGGTGATGTATACCTATTTTGGGGGCGCCACATACGCATTTCAACTCGTCCCAACAATGTTGCTTCACCAACCTCATCCCAACATACTTCGAGAGCGACACTTTCGGCCCATATAATGCTTCGAATGGAGCCACACCTATACTTGCCTGATAACTGTTGTTACAGGAGAATTCCACCAATGGTAAATACTTATCCCAACTCCCTTTGAAATCTAAGACACAGAGTCTTAATAGATCTTCAAGAATTTGAATAGTCCTCTCTATTTGTCTGTCCGTTTGAGGATGATATGCAGAACTGAATCGTAAATCCGTGCCCATAGCTTTTTGCAAGATAACCCAAAATCGTGAAGTGAATCTTGGGTCACGATCCAAAACTATGGATACTGGCATGCCATGCAATCTCACAATCTCATTTACATACATATGAGCAAGACGTTCAAGGGAATAAGTCTCCCGTATCGGCAAGAAATGACCAGACTTGGTTAATTTATCAACAATAACCCAAATAGCATTTATACCTTGAGAAACCGTGCGAAGACCCGTAACGAAATCCATGGTAATGTGTTCCCACTTCCATTTCAGAATCTCAAGTGATTGCAACGGACCCTTAGGTACTTGATGCTCCGCCTTCACACGTTGACAAGTTAAACACCTCGAGATAAACTTCGCAATCTTTCTCTTCATATTGTTCCACCAAAATGTATGTCGAAGATCATGCCTCCATCATGATCTTGTTCTCTAAATCAGAATCGTTAGGAACACAAAGTCTGGAGTGGACTCGAAGTATTCCTTCTTCATCAATTCTTGCTTCTGGAATAGCACCCTCTTGTACTTTCTTCTTCATACGCATCAGCTCCGGGTTTGTGGCTTGAGCAACTTTAACTTCATCGATTAAAGTTGGCTCTATGCGTATACTTGACATCATCACATGGGTCCCCTGAGTCTTGAATTCTATCTTCATCTTTGTAAATCACACAAATGGGCCTTTGTGTTGACAACATCGCACTTGTTTCCAGATATGATCTTCTACTCAACGCGTCACCATTACCACGTCGCTTTTCCAAGATGGTATTGAATAGTGTGGTCATAATCTTTCAACATTTCGAGCCAACGTTGTTGTCGCAGATGTTGAGTTCCTTTTGGGTGAAGAAATATTTGAGGCTTTTATATATCGAATATATCTCCACTTCTCCATATAGATAGTGCCTCCGGATCTTTTAATACAAATCGATCGCCGCTAACTCTAGATCATGAGTAGGATAATTCTCTCATACTCTTTTAAGTTATCGCGAGGCATAGGCTATGACTTTCCCACGTTGCATAAGAACGCATCCTAACCCTTTGCTCAAGCATCATCAGAGATAACAAATCCATCCGAACCAGATGGTATTGTCGTAAGCAAAGTTAGAAATGAGTCTCCTCTTAAGCTCTTGAAAACTCTTTTCACATTCCTCACTCCATACGAATTTGGTATCTTTCTGAGTCAGCTGAGTTAACGGAGTAGCGATTCAAAAAAATCCTTCCACAAATCTCCGATAATAACCAGCTAAGCCCAGAAAGCTAAGCACTTCGGTTACCGACTTCGGTTGCTACCAACTTTGTATTGCTTCAATCTTCGCCGGGTCAACATATACTCCATGTTTTGACACCACATGCCCAAGGAATGCTACTTCCTTAAGCCAGAACTCGCATTTCTTTAACTTGGCATATAGCTTGTTTTCACGAAGCCTTTAGAGTACCAGCTTCAAATGATGCTCATGATCTTCACGGATTTTGGAATATATGAGGATGTCATCAATAAAGACAACAACGAACTGATCCAAATATTCCTTGAATATTCGGTTCATCATATCCATGAAAAGTTTCAGGGAGCATTAGTCAATCCAAAAGACATGACTAAGAATTCATAATGCCCGCATCAGAGTTCGAAGGCGCCTTTGGAATATCCTCGATTCTAATCTTCATTTGATGATATCCGAGAATCGAAGATCAATCTTTGAAAAGAATTGTGCTTCCTTGTGATTGGTCAAACAGTCATCAATACGAGGTAAGCGGATACATATTCTTGATGGTGACATGGTTCAATTCTCAGTAGTCAATATAAAGTCGATACTCCGTCTTTCTTCTTTACAAATAAAATAGGAGCACCCCCTGAGGAGATGTCTTAGGACGAATGAAACCGATGTCCAACAACTCCTCGTAGTTGGACCTTTAACTCTCTGAAGTTCAATAGAGCCATTCGATATGGGGTTTAGAAATGGGCTTTTGTAAAGTTCAAGATCAATAAAAATTTAACTTCATGTTCTGGGGGTAGACCGGGAAGTTCTTCAGGAAATACGTCAGGAAATTTACTAACAACAGGAATATTATTCAAATCCGACGTGTCTTTATTCAAATCCATAACATGGGCTAAGAAAGCTTGACATCCATTTTTAATAAACAAATAGCTTTATTACTTGATATGACAGTGATTGATTTTAGTGGTTTAGTTGCTTGAATTAAATTGCATAACAAAGTTGGTTAGGAATACGAAAACTAATAACCTTACGAAAACAATCAATTTTGGAATGATGAGTAGTTAACCAATTAATTCCTAAAATCACATCAAAAGCAAGTATCTTTAAAGAGATAAGGTCAACAGGTAATGTGATGGTGCCAACTTGGATCAAACAAGATTTATAAACAAGTGGATGTGATGAAAGTTTCTCCAATCTGAGTCTCCATGGATAAATCAAAGTCTAATTTCTCCGGAGTTAAGTTTAAATGTTGAGCACAATCAGGAGAGATAAATGAATGGGTAGCACCGATATCTAGTAAGGTATAAACTTCGCAAGAATTTATGATTAGCTTACCTGTGATCACCTCGTTTGGGTTCCTCGCATTTTGACCAGTCACGACAAACGCTCTTCTAGGGACCGTTGACTTTGACTTTTTTGGGACAGCCTTTTGAGTCACCATCCCCATTGGACTTGGTTTCGCTACCGTACAATCTCGAGCGATATGTCCTTCCTTTCCACAATTATAAAATACCTTGAACTGTTGTGGGCGGTTTCAATGATATGTCCTCTTTCCACATTTATAGCATACGACCGGTGGTCATTCTCCTCCCTTAGAACCAGTTGGTGCTGATATTGACGTCTTCACATGGTCATTGTTGAATCTCCTCTTTTTAAAATCTCCTCCTGACTCGCTTCTTCTATTCTCATGACCATTATTGTAAGGCCAGGAATTTTATGAAATAAAAGTATTCAATTTTTCTTATAATTACTATTCAGTAAATGGTTAAATTGATAAAAGTTAAAGTTAAGGGTGATATGTATAATTTTTTCAAAATAAGCAAGTGGTTATAAAATACTCATTATTATTGGGGAATATTCGTTTGGTCGTGGAATATTCTTTCCGCTTCGGGAATATTAAATGCTGACAAAACGACCATTTGTGGGCCCCATAATGTAATAGCTGGCCGGATGAAGAAAACGATAAAAGGGAGGTTTTATAAATAACAACGTAATTATATCAATTAACATTGTTGGAATACCCGGTGGGTAAAGTAAAGTAATACTGCGTTTAATATATTAATATGATGATTTTTATAATGAATGTAGGATATACACAACACCCATTGCCGAAGTCGCCAAATACATGGTACAAGAAACAAACTACAACTTCAATAATACAAATGTCGTGGTGAAATAATACTACAATATATATCGTGAGTTTAAATATAATATATATATTTCTAGACAATATCCACACGCAAATAAATCCCCATCATAATTATTGATACATTATTTTACAAAATGGTGAGGACTACTAAACAACTCTCTGTAACCTTCATTCCATACCCCGACTAAGACTCGCCTACATTCTCGCCTCCCGAGAAGAAAAATGGAACAACAAGGAAAAGGGTGAGCTCAACTAGCCCAAGAAAGAATATTATGACTAAGATAATATACAACAAATTATCGTTAGTCTCCAACAGGAAAAATCTGATAGAATACAATGTACAACAAGTTTCAGATCAATATTCGCAATGAAATAATAATTCATGTAAGAGTTACGTAGAGAATGAAATCTACTATAATCTATGAATTTAACAACCCATCATCAATATTTTATCCTCGTAACATCAATCAATATTCATCTCAAATCAAATATTCATCTTTGCACTATGTGCCAAAGATATTCATCAATCTGGCCATGTTCATCTCAACACTGCTCATCTTTGCACTAAAGGCCAAAGATATCATCATCACCATGTTCATCTTATGTTCATTAAACAGATATTCATCATCATTTCTTGCTCATCTGCACTATGTGCCAAAGATATTCTTCAGAAATCATTCATCTTTGCACTATAAAGCCAAAGATATTCAATAATATCATCATTTAAGACCGAGGATGATGAAAAATATTTTTAAAGAACTAATCCAAAGGAAACAAAATGACAAGGATTAAGGATTAAGGATTCAGATTTTTGGTTTTATCCACGTCCAAAAATACCTCAAAAATAATCATAGTGGTGTAAAATTCAAGAATGATCAAAACATGGATACAATCAAAGCTAGTATCCGTAATAGATATTTTGGATTAAAAGAAGAAATTTTATTTTTCGATGAATAGTCAGATAACGTGAA
This sequence comes from Panax quinquefolius, assembly GCA_020205615.1. NCBI lineage: Eukaryota > Viridiplantae > Streptophyta > Magnoliopsida > Apiales > Araliaceae > Panax > Panax quinquefolius. The sequence continues at coordinate 6,114,666 of CM035163.1, read as the reverse complement.
TAGTGTCAGATACGTGAATAAAGGCCGATACGTGAATAAGAATCCGACACCAAAAGATAGAAATTCCACAAAAAACATTTTCACGCATGAATAATAAGACTCGTGAATAAGAAATCGTGAATAAGAACTCATGAATAAGAACTCGTGAATAAGAACTCATGAATAGTAACCCCTATATGAAAAAGTTCCAAATTTGATAAAACTTCAGATCAACATTTCAAAGATAATGATATCAAGAAATAATATCATTATTAAAAAAATAATATCCCTTACCTCAAAGAATCAAGACTTCTAAGGAAAGGCTCAAGTGATGTGAATGAAACTCAGATCAATAAAGAACTCTCAAAGTATCTAAATACTCACAAAATACGCCAATAATATAGAGAGAAAGAGAGAAAACTTTGTTTTTCGTGTGATTTTCAATTCTAACTTAGCCCTCTATTTATAGAAAATGTTAGCCCACCAAGCAAGCAAGCATTTGACTGCACACCGATGGCTTTTTACTCGCTACTATTGCCACCCACCACATTTGAAATAAAATTCAGCACATTTTTTCACCAACCACAAGTGGGGCCCACTCAATTCTAGAATTTTCCACCAAAATCAATTATAAACCTAATTTCCGAATCCGACACCTCTTAAAATTCATAACAAATCATTCGTGCATTTTTAACGGCTCAAAATTTGTGGACATATACTCAACTTATGTATGTATAACATACCCAAAAATTACTACAATCCAACTATTTGATTAAAAATTATAACCCCCAATAATATATCTCAAAACCCCGATTTGATTTTTAACACCTCCAATCCGATAAAATATCGATAAAACACCTCAACATTAATTCCTTCATTTATAACCACATAAATAAATCCATCATTTATATTCATATAAAATAAATATTTCTTTATCATATGAATCAATAATTAATTATTCACAAATAATATTACGTAATCACATTTATGACAACCAGCCGCTCCCTGAGAAAGAGGGGCTTCCAATAAGGATCTCTCCTCATCGGGCGCCGCAATTAGGTGACCAAACCTCTCCTTAGATGTAACTTTCTAGACATTGCCAATAATGTTATCTAATAATATTATTCAAATAATATGAATTATCGATCCGATAATGGAAATAATGCAAAGGACAATTATTGAAACAATAATAATATAAAATATCAACGCAACAATTATTGAATCAATAAAATAAAATATCGAATAAAGAATTCATCGTGGAAAATTATTGAGAAAAGGCCATCTACGCATTTAATCAATAATTCAACAATATCAGGTAATACCGTGCTCATCGCGGCAACCACGCCAGACATCAGATTTTAACCAACCGGTATTCCAACAAAGCCTTAACTCAGAATAACTACGCCGCTATTTATAACCACCCAAACTTTGTCGCTTTTCCTCATCCAATCGCTCGCATGGGGGCCCACACACACGGTCTACCGTCGCATTTAATATTCCCCGACAAAGATTTAATATTCCACGTACCAAACGAATATTCCCCGACAAAAATGAATATTTTATAACCACTGCTTATTTTGAAATATTCATGATTTAACCCTTAACTATCCACATTAATCAAATCAACCCTTACTATTTCAAAATAATAAATAAAGGAAATTCCTTTTATTTAAAAAAATTTTGGTCTTACAACCTCCCTCCTTATGAAATTTCATTCTCTAAATCGACGACGACGACTGTGTGTTTTCAAAAGGTGAGGATACCTCGCTTTCATTTCCGCTTCCAATTCCTGTGTCATTTCTCTATAAAGCATGATTCCTCCACAAAACTTTAACTTGTGGTATGACTTTCATGCGCAGTAGGACATGCCCTTCCTATCCAAGATCTTCGACAGTACCTCCTCATACGTTAAGTCTTCGCTATCTCGTCCTGCTTCTAACTCAATAACGTGGTTCGGTCTTTCACATATTTATTTAAGTATGATATGTGAAACACATTATGAACACGAGACATACTTGAGGTAACGCAAGTCTATAGCTACATTTCCTACCTGGCCAAGAATTTGAAATGGACCAATAAATCGTGGATTCGAGCTTTCTCTCTTCCCAAATCTTGTAATCCCTTCCACGGAGCAACTCGCAACACAATACATGATCCCCTACATTAAATTCCACATCCTTTCGATGAAGATCCGCATAACTCTTTTGTCGATCTTGTGCCATTTATATACGTTGTCGAATCATTGGATCTTTTCTAGAGTCATACATTTTAACTCCTAGTCCCAACAATGTTGCTTCACCCACCTCATCCCAACATATCGAGAAACTACATTTTTGTCCATATAATGCTTCAATGGAACCATGCCTATATTTGTTTAATAACTATCATTGTATGAGAATTCCACCAATGGCAAGTACTTATCCCAACTTCCTTTGAAATCTAGGACACGTAGTTTTAATATATCTTCAAGAGTTTGAGTAGTCCTTTCGATTGCCCATCCGCTTCGAGGATGGTATGCCAAATCGAATCAAATTGCGCTCATAGCTTTCTAACCCAAAATCATGAAGTGAATCTTGGGTCACTATCCAAACTATGGATACAGTATGCCACGCAACCTCACAATCTCATTTACGCATATACTAAAGAAGACGCTCAAGGAATAAGTCTCCCAGACGGCAAGAAATGAGCAGATTTGGTTAATCTATCAACAATAACCCAAATAAGATTGATGCCTTGAGAAACCGTAGGAAGACCCGTAACTAAATCCATGGTAATGTGTTCCCACTTCCATTCCTAATCTCAAGTGGTTGCAACGGACCCTTAGGTACTAGATGTCCGCCTTTACACGCTGACAAGTTAAACACATCGAGATAAACTTTGCAATCTCTCTCTTCATATTGTTCCACCAAAATGTACGTCAAGATCACGATACATTTTAAGATTTCCGTGATGGATTGCAAAATGGTGTATTGTGTGCCTCCATCATAATCTTCAGACTTCAAATCGAGTCGTTTAGAACACAAAGTCTAGAGTGGACTCAAGTATTCCTTCTTCATCAATTCTCGCCCTAATAGCTCCTTCTTCAGACTTTCTTCTTCATACGATCATCTCCCGCCCTGGGCTCGAGTGTTTTTAACTTTTAACTAAAGTCGATTATACTCAGATATCATCACGTGGGTACCTAGAGTTTTCATCTCCATCTCTATTATTTGTAAATTATACTAAATTAGTCTTTGACAATATCGCACTCAGATTCAGATACGATCTTCTACTCAACACGCCACCTACCACGCTCTTTTCCAAGATGGTATGGTCGTAACACGTGTTAAATGAGTCTCCTCTCGAGTTCTTCAAGCTCTTCCCACATTCCTCGCTTCCATTCGAATTTTGTATCTCTACGAGTCACCGCGATAATGGAATAGCGATTCGAGAATATCCTTCAACTAATCTCCGATAATAACCAACTAAGCTTCTAAAGCTACGATTTCGATTATCGACTTAGGTTGTTTCTCAATCGCGACTCATATCCCAATCTTCGATAAGACGTCACAATGACACCTATCGCTTTACTATCGCATCTAATACGACGCCCCTACAGAGAGTCCGCTTAGTGAATTCCACAAAAGAAGTCACAAGATAAAGGCTCGTGTACCAAATTTATAGTTGAATTTTTAACTCCTCAAGTTCAATAGAGCCATTCGATATGAGATTTTAGAAACGATGAGTTTTGTACCGGTTCAAAGTCGATACAAAATTTAATATCGCTTTGGGAGTAAGCCAAGAAATTCTTCAGAAATACATCAGAAAAATCAATAACAACAGAATATTATTCAAATCGACGTGTCTTTATTCAAATCCATAACATGGACTAAGAAAACTCGACATCCGTAATAAACGAACGACTTCATGGCTTGATATGAAAATGTTTGATTACAATGGTTTGATTGCTTGAATTCGAATAACAAAGTTGCTTAGAATATGAAAACTAACAACCTTACAAAAGCAATCAATTTGGCAATGATGAGTAGTTAACCTTAAAATCACATCAAAAGCAAATATCTCTATGTAAATAAGGTTACTGTGTAATGTGATAAGGCCAACTCGAATCAAACAAGATTTCTAAACAATGTGATGTAATGAAAGTTTCTCCCTAAACTGATTCTCCATAAATAAAGTCAAAGTCTAATTTCTCCGTAGTCAAGTTCAAACGCTGAGCGCAAAGCAAGAGAGATAAAAGAACGGGTAGAACCCAGATCTAAGAAGGTATAAACTTCGCAAGAATTTATAATTAACTAACCCTGCTAACTTCGTCGTTCCTCGATTTTGACTGGCCACGACAAACGCTTCTTCCAAGAACCGCTGACTTTGACTTTTTCTCGACATCCTTTTCGAGTCACCATTCACGCTGGATCTGGTTTCGATATCGCATAATCTCGAGTTTATATGTCCTTCTTTTCACAATTTAAAGATACCTCGAAGGCTTTGAACAGCTTTGAATTTTATACGTCCCTCCTCTCCACACATCTCAGAAGATCTAACCGGCGATCGTTCTTCTTCCCTAGAATTTGTTGATGGTGCCGATGTTGTCGCCGACGCCTTCCCATCATCGTTAAATCTTCTTTTAGATCGACATCTCTTTCCATAATATCAACGCTGTCAGTGCAAATTTTTTACCCATGCATCACTCATTCTCACTGCTCGCTTATTTCTTCTTTCAAATTTCAGATTCCAGCTTTTATCATCTTATACTCGCCAAAGAGTGCTTCGCTCAAGCATCACGACGGGTAACACAAGCTTGAATCGTCAGATCCTTTTGCTCCACGATCGCCTCGCAATTCTTTAGCTCGCTTCTTCTAACTCATGAATACGATTTTGCAATTCTATATTTCGATCATAAAATACCTCTAATAAACTCTTCGTGTACCTCTTCTTCTTCCTCTTCTTCCTCACTCTCACTGTTACCTCTCGCGATTATCTCGTGCAACTATCAATTCTTCACTCACCACATGGATATCTCTAATTCTTCTTCACCGACATCACATTATCCCTCGTCATGTCATTACAGAGGTGTCTCCACGATCTCATTCACTCCATTGTTAACGCTCTCAAAAAGCCCATTCTAAAAAAAACTATCATAAAACAAGGGTTAATTAAATAAATTAACAAATCACATAATACCCCTATAATACGACTCAACCAACAAATAAGCTTAGTAGACACACTAGCTTAAGGATTTACTCTGCCTCCCTCCTAGTTTTATTCCCCGATCTCCGCCAGAGATCATATCCCTAAGCTCGATATTAACCGCGACGCCCCCAAAATAGGTATACACAACACCCATTCTCGAAGTCGCCAAATACATGGTACAAGAAACAAACTACAACTTCAATAATACAAATGTCAAGAAATACTAAGAAAATATATAATGAGTTTAAATATAATATTGTCTTCTAGACAATATCCACACGCAAATAAATCCCTCATCATAATTATCGATACATTATTTTACAAAATGGTGAGGACTACTAAACAACTCTCTAACCTTCATTCCATACCCCGACTAAGACTCGCCACATTCTCGCCTCCCGAGAAGAAAAATGGAACAACAAGGAAAAGGGTGAGCTCAACTAGCCCAAGAAGAATATTATGACTAAGATAATATACAACAAATTATCGTTAGTCTCCAACAGGAAAAACTGATGTAATACAATAGACAACAAGTTTTTGATCAATATTCGCAATGGAAATAATAATTCATGTAAGAGTTACGTAGAGAATGAAATCTACTATAATCTATGAATTTAACAACCATCATCAATATTTTATCCCTCGTAACATCAATCAATATTCATCTCAAATCAAATATTCATCTTTTGCACATGTGCCAAAGATATTCATCAATCGGCCATGTTCATCTCAACACTGCTCATCTTTGCACTAAAGGCCAAAGATATTCATCAATCGGCCATGTTCATCTCAACACTGCTCATGTTCATTTAAACACTCATGTTCATCTTCGCACTATGCACAAAGCCAAAGATATTCTTCAGAAATCATTCATCTTGCAGACTACAAAGCCAAAGATATTCAATAATATCATCATTTAAGACCGAGGATGATGAAAATATTTTTAAAGAACTAATCCAAAGGAAACAAAATGACAAGGATTAAGGATTAAGGATTCGTACTTTGGTTTTATCCACGCCCAAAAATACCTCAAAAATAATCATAGTGGTGTAAAATTCAAGAATGATCAAAACATGGATACAATCAAAGCTAGTATCCGTAATAGATATTTTGGATTTAAAAGAAGAAATTTTATTTTTCGATGAATAGTGTCAGATACGTGAATAAGGTCAGATACGTGAATAAGGCCAGATACGTGAATAAGAATCTCGACACCAAAAGATAGAAATTCCACAAAAAACATTTTCACGCTTCACTAATAGTACTCGTGAATAAGAACTCGTGAATAAGAACTCATGAATAAGAACTCGTGAATAAGAACTCATGAATAAGAACCCCGACATGAAAAAGTTCCAAATTTGATAAAACTTCAGATCAATATTTCAAAGATAATGATATCAAGAAATAATATCATTATTAAAAAAAAATAATATCCCTTACCTCAAAGAATCAAGATTTTAAGGAAAGGTCAAGTGATGTCGAATGAAACTCAGATCAATAAAGAACTCTCAAAGTATCTAAATACTCACAAAAATACTCAATAATATATAGAGAGAAAGAGAGAAAACTTTGTTTCGTGTGATTTTCAATTCTAACTTAGCCTCTATTTATAGAAAATGTTAATTACCAAGGCATTTCGACTCGCCACCGATGGCTTTTACTCGCTACTATTGCCACCCACCACATTTGAAATAAAATTCAGCACATTTTTTCACCAACCACAAGTGGGCCCCACTCAATTCTAGAATTTTCCACCAAAATCAATTATAAACCTAATTTTCTAATCCGACACCTCTTAAAATTCATAACAAATCATTCGCATTTTAATTCGCTCAAAATTTGTGGACATATACTCAACTTATATATGTATAACATACCCAAAAATTACACAATCCAACTATTTGATTAAAAATTATAACCCCGTAATATATCTCAAAACCCCGATTTGATTTTTAACACCTCCAATCCGATAAAAAATACCGATAAAACACCTCAACATTAATTCCTTCATTAATAACCACATAAATAAATCCATCATTTATATTCATATAAAATAAATATTTCTTTATCATATGAATCAATAATTAATTATTCACAAATAATATTATGTAATCACATTTATGACAACCAGCCGCTCCTGTGAAAGAGGGGCTTTCCAATAAGGATTTCTCCTCATCGGGCGCCGCAATTAGTGACCAAACCTCTCCTTGATGTAACTTTCTAGACATCGCCAATAATGTTATCTAATAATATTATTCAAATAATATGAATTATCGATCCGATAATGGAAATATCATGCAAGTTGACAATTATCAAACAATAATAATATAAAATATCAACGCAAACAATTATCAATCAATAAAATAAAATATCGAATAAAGAATTCATCGTGGAAAATTATCGAGTAAAGGCCATCTCACGCATTTAATCAATAATTCAACAATACGCGTAATACCGCAAAAGTGCCATCGCAAGCAACCACGCCAGACATCAGATTTTAACCACCGGTATTCCAACAAATTTTAATTCAGAATAACTACGCCTGCTATTTATAACCACCCAAACTTTGTTGCTTTTCTCATCCAATCGCTTCACATGGGCCCACACACGGTCGCTACTCATTGCATTTAATATTCCCCGACAAAGATTTAATATTCCACGCACCAAACTAATATTCCCCGACAAAAATGAATATTTTATAACCACTGCTTATTTTGAAATATTTCATGATTTAACCCTTAACTATCCACATTAATCAAATCAACCCTTACTATTTCAAAATAATAAATAAAGGAAATCTTTTTATTTAAAAAAATTTTGGTCTTACAATATAATATTATCTCAAAAGATTAAAATACCAAAGATAATTGTGTATTCATTAAGATTCGACCACAAATTATCCATGCATTGATAAAAGATAATTGTGTATTCAAGATAATTGTGTCATTAAATTCATTAGATAATGGTATTATTAAGATAAACACAAATTATCCATGCACTTACTACCAAAGATAAGTTCATGTATTCATTAATATTAAGATATAAATTATCCATGCATCTTTCACTACCAAAGATAATTGTGTATTCATTAAGATCATCTTGCACCACAAATTATCCATGCACTACGGCCAAAGATAATCGTGGTATTCATTAGTATCACGACCAATAATTATCCATGCACTACGCCAAAGATAATTGTGGTATTCATTAAGATCATCACCACAAATTATCCATGCACTACTACCAAAGATAATTGTGTATTCATAAGTATACCACCACTTAATTATGCATGCACTACTACCAAAGATAATCGTGTATTCATTAAGATAATTACCACAAATTATCCACGCACTACTACCAAAGATAATTGTGTATTCATTAGTATCAATGCACCAATAAATTATCCATGCACTACTACCAAAGATAATCGTATTCATTAGTATCAATGCACCACAATTATCCATGCACTACTACCAAAGATAATTGTGGTATTCATTAAGATCACCACCACAAATTATCCATGCACTACTACCAAAGATAATTGTGTATTCATTAAGATCACGACCACAAATTATCCATGCACTACTACCAAAGATAATCGTGTATTCATTAAGATCACTAACCACAAATTATCCATGCACTACTACCAAAGATAATTGTGTATTCATTAAGATCACCACCATTAAATTATCCATGACTACTACCAAAGATAATTGTGTATTCATTAAGATCACGACCACAAATTATCCATGCACTACTACCAAAGATAATTGTGTTTTCAATTAATTGCTATGATTATACCCAACAATCCTCGGTCATAATCATACCAAGTCCATCTACGCACCACAACAGCCACGTATGACTTTCAACATAATATAAAATATTTGAGGATAATGATATAAAGAATCAATCAAATGAGATAAAGGATAAATATTAAACATTTATAATATAATTTATCCAGATTCAAGAATATCCCCATGTTATCAATCACTTAATAATCTTATAATCTAATATCATTAATATTATAACAATATTTTAATCACTTCTTAAATTTATAAACAATTTATCTTAATTGTTTACGCTTTACCATATAATGCATTTAATCATTTCAAAATGCCATACTCATAAAATATCATCACCAATTATCAAATCCTCATCAAAAAAAATATGCATATACTCTATATAGGATTCTCTAGCCATAAAATCCTATTTTCAACTTTCATATTTCACATAACATATTTAACTCATATGTTCAGAATTAAACTATTTTCATGAAAAATACCAAATCAGTCCCAAAAATATTTCTTTTCTGGGATTTAGCATAATATAGTCCCATAATGAAAATATATTTTCTCTAAATTTTAAAATTCATTTACTATTTTTCAAAAATCAATTTCTAATTAATTCCTTAAGAAATTAGCTACCTCAAGTTTAACTCCAAAAATTCCCAAATCTTGGCAGGATCTTACACATGTTAACGTGAGCTTCTAGTTTAAATTTCATGGTCATCTGAGTTATAGAACTCCGATTATAGCATTTTTTCATTTTAAAAAACCTAAATATTGAAATAGTCATAACTTGCTCATTTTAAGTCGAATGAGCTCATTTTTGGACAGGAGGTACTTTATACCATATATTTTCATGTCCCAAAAGGCCAGAATTTTTCTCATAATTTAAGTGGCCGAAACAGTCCCTTAAAGTTTCATGGGCAAGTAGCATTTTTTGAAATTTACAGCTTTGGCCTCCTTTTGCTAAAATCAGTCCACACAAAAATCTACAACACCTTTTCCAGTAATTCCACTTGGATTAGTTAGGTAACTCATAGATCTAACTCTAGGACTTGACCACATTCAAAAATTCAAAATATAATAAGAGATATGGTCAATTGAATTTCATGTTACGCTTTTTCACCAAAATCTGATTTTCAACTCTTTGTGATTTCTAAGAAACTTTCATGTTTTCACATACTAACCAACATAACTCATCATAAAACTTACTAATACTTCATATACCCATGATTTTCATTATTCCAATGCTTTTATTATGACTTTCATCATAAACCACGTAAACTGCTCATTTTAGTCAAGAAATATTCGAGGGTTTAAGAAATGGGTTTCAGATCGGGTCAATACAAAATTCGATTTCACGCCTAGGTAGGCTAGAAATCTTCAAGAATACGCCAAGAAATTTATTAATGATAGAAATATCATTCAAATCACATATTTTATCCAAGACTTGGATAAGACGTTACATCGATACCAATCGTGACTTCTATCCCTTAACCTAGATAAGACCTCACAATGATACCTATAAACTTGCCATCTTCATTCACGACGTCGCCACGTAAGAAAGTCCCGCTTGCATTCCACACAAGGAAGTCAACAACGAAAGGATCGGGCTCTTTTACTTATGGCTTGATATAACAAAATGATTAACTTTAGGTTTGGTTACTTTGAATTCAGATAACAAAGTTGGTATAAATATAAAAGCTAACAACCTTTATTTAAAAGAATAATGAGTAGTTAATCAATCGATTTCAAAAATTACCTCAAAGGCAAGTATTTTCAAAGAGATAAGATCGACAGTAACGTGAAAGTGTTTATTTGAAACAACAAGATTAATAAATAAAGGAGGTAATCTAAGGTTCCTACTAACTAAGTTTCAACCAATAAGTCAAAGTTTAACTTCTTCTGAGTCAAATTTAAACGCTGAACACAACTAGTGAAATAAAAGAGTGGGTAGAACTTGTATTGAATAAAGTATAGACTTCAGATTAATTTATAATTAACTTACCCGTAATAACTTCGCTCGTTTTTTCTAATAAACGCTTCTCGCTTAAATTATCGAAGTTCGACTTTACTATAGGTACATTCCACCCTTAAGTGCTTCTTCACATTCTCGATCCATGATTTGATTTGACATTATTCTCCGATCCATATCGAATTCGGGTTGACCGCCACGCATGTGGTAATTCAATTCGATGTTGGGTTCTCCCAATTGTTGTCCAAAAGCAAAGTCCATTTCATCTATTTCGCTTTATCGATCTGGACGCTTTTTTTTTCTACACTATCAACGCTCAGTGCGCTTTTTTACCCACGATCGCCTATTCTCCTTCGCTCGCTTGTTTCTTCTTCAAATTGATCCTTGATTTTTAAATTCTCGATTCCAACTTTAATATTTACACACCGCCAAAGCGTGATTTTGTTCGAGCATCACATATCGGGTAAAACCCAAATTTTGAATTGTCAGATCCCTTTGTTCCAAGACCGCTTGTCGCTCTTCAACCTCGTTTCTTCTAATTTCATTTAACACGATTTTGTAATTCTAAGTTTTGATCATAAATTTCTTCTAACCAATTCTCCTCGTGTTCCTCTTCTTCTCTTCTTCCTCTTCTTCCTCACTTTCAAACCGCTACCGCAACTACTAAGTGCAACAATTAGTTCTTCATTCACTACGTGGATATCTCTAATTTGTTCCTCGTCTCATTAATCGCATTAACTCGATTAGTGATTAAAGGTGTCACAATCATCACATTCACTCCATTGTGAATATTTTCACCGCCATTTCCAAACACCGCCACAACACAAAACAAGGGTTAATTAATATATCAAATATTATCCCTATACTCGACCGACCAATTAAATACCAAATAAACTTAGTAGGTCATACTAGCTAAGGAATTTCCCCGCCTCCCCTCCTAGTTCTTATCTCACATCTTAGCTGTGGATCATATCCCTAAGCTCGATACCAACCGCGACGCCCTAAAATTAGGTATACGCCACCCATCTTGGGTCGCCACTTACATGGTACATAAATTCAAATACAACTTACTAATATAACTGCCGTGGTACAATATTTACATAAATCGTGAGTTTGAATACAAATATTGTCTACTAGATATTATACAAACTCAAAAGGAGTCCTCATTACAACTATTATCACACTATTTCACTGTAATAAAGTGAGGACTACTAATGCTATCCTCTCGACCATTACTGCTCCCCGACTCGTCTCCAAATTTATGTTCTCATTTCCTCAAGAGAACAAAATGAAAGAAAGGGTGAGCTCAACTAGCCCAAGAAGAAATATTACGACTAAGATAATGCGTAATAAATTATCATTAGCCTTCAAATGTTGTTAAACCGATAAAATACAATAGACAACCGCTTTAATCAGCAAATGAATAAGCAATCCATTAAAAGAGTCAAGTAGAGAATAAAGTCTACTATCTTTTAGGTTTTAAAAGGTTTTCATCAATTTTTATCACGAGACTCAAATTTTAATAAATAAACCACCACATCTAATCATCCTCGCATTCACTGGCCAAGGATTTTCATCAAATTATCAATGGTCATGACTATACCGAATCACCCCCGGTCATAATCATACCAAAACTATCCATCATCGCATTACATGTGCCATCGAGGACTTTTTTTGTCACATCATTTATATCAAGTCATGATTATACCGAATGATCCTCGGTCATAATCATACTAAGTTCATCTACGCACGTAAGCCAAAGATAACATAATATAACATGAGGATGATGACAATGACATAATAATTCAATAAAACAAGTTCAAGAATTATTTAATCCATGAATTATTAACGCCCAAATTGTCAACACGACATCGCTTTCAGAGAGTAAAATTCAAGAATGATCGTAAGAATATTTCCATGAAAAGATATCGATGAAACGCAAATATCAAGGATATTCTACTAATTTCATGGAGTATAAGTCAAAGTTTTAACCAACCGGGTATAATAAAGAATGGAATAACAAAAGAAATCACCACGCATGCGCAGATCAGATGTATAAAAGTTATTCCAATGTAATAATAATAACGGAACCAAAGTCGTGAAATTCACAATCACTGTGATGTTCCAATGTAATAATAAAGATGGAATCCCGTAAAACACATGTATAGATATTCCAAATGTAATGATAAAGATAACCAGTCCTGTGTAAAACACATGCATGTGATGTTCCAATGTAATAATAAAAACGGAACCAGTCCGTGTAAAACACATGCATGTGATGTTCCAAATGTAATAATAGAAGAATGTCACCAAGTATAGGTAAATCATAGATACAAAGTTATTCCAATGTAATAAATAAGAATGGAATAACATAAGGATTTCACCAAGTATAGGTACGCCACAGATACAAAGTTATGTATATAGGTATGCCACTTTTTACAAAAGTTATTCCAATGTAATAATAATGAATGGAATAATGTAAGTTCTTCTTCAAGAAGAAAGAATAACACCCTCACCGTAAAAGAACCTAATATGTAAAGTAAAGGAAGTAAAAGGTAATACTCTTCTTCTTTCTATAATTTTCTCTATAGCTTCTCTCTATAATTTCTCTCTCTGTAGTTTCAAATGAATTCGTAAGAAAATAATGAAGGAACGAGCTTCTATTTATAGAAAATGGAATGCATAAGAATTAATCCATGAACTATCCGTATTGATTTATTTTAACTGACTATCCATATTTAAAGAAAAATCTTTTAAATAAAATATAATATATTCTATTTATATAAAAACATTTTACTATGCAAACACTATGCAATACTATGCAAAACACTACGCAAAACACTACGCAACACTATGCATAATAAAATATAATATATTCTATTTATGTAATAACTTTAATAAAGTATTCTATTTTATATAAAGATGTTTCGCTTTTATTACGCTAATAATACTTAATAAAACAAAACGCCATTATCGCTATAATAATTCATATTATTAATCGACAATAATGGAATCAAACCGAGTGACTTTCACATAAAGATCAATAATCAATACCGCAGTGCTACTACGCAACCACACGACATCATTATTTTTACTACCGAAAGTAGTTCAACAAGAATCACCAGAAAACTTCCGCCGTTATTTCAATAAAATATTTTTGTCGCTTTTCAATCCGATAATAATTTCGCCAGGGTCCACCAATGATTGAGCTCATTGCATTTAATATTCCCTCGCTAAACCGAATATTCCCCACCAATCTAATATAATATAACCACTCTGATACTTTGCAAAATTTATAAATACTACCCACAACTATAATATTATCTCAAATTCACACCATAATATAAAAAATTATTTTCGACAAAATTTAAATCTTTATCGATAAAACTGGGTCTCACAATCTCTCCTCCTTATGGAATTTCGCCTCTAAAATTAGGTAACGACTGTATGATAAAGAGATGAGGATACCTTGAATACCTTTATCGTTAAAAATATTATTCATCATCTTTTGCAATCCTACCAAAGATATTCATTATTAACAATTCATCTTTGCACTATGTAAGCCAAAGATATATAACTCAGTCAACAAAACCAATAATATCGAGTGATATATCCATATATTAAATTAATAAGATCGTATACATCACCCATTCTCGAAAGTGTCAATACACCACAAATTATCCACGTAAACAACTACAACTTTATTATTACAATTAAGAAAACCAAAGATAATCGTGAGTTTGAATACAAATATTATCTTCTGCATAATATCTATACTCAAATAAATCCTCATCACATTTATCGATACATTATTTTACAAAATGGTGAGGACTACTAAACAATACAACTTTTCAAAAACCTTCATTCCATACCCAATATCTATACTCAAATAAATGCATTATTTTCGCTCGCTAAATATTCTTCATTCCATACCCCGAGAAAAAATGGAATTCTCGCCTCCCGAGAAAAATGGAACAAAAAGGAAAAGGGTGAGCTCAACTAGCTCAAAAGAATATTACGACTAAGATAATATACAACAAATTATCGTTAGTCTTCAACAGGAAAAATCTAATGTAATACAATAGACAACAAATTTTAAATCAATATTCGCAATGAAATAATAATTCATTGTAAGAGTTAAGTAGAGAATGCAAACTACTATCTTCTATGTATGAATTTAAAAGTTCATCGCTCATCTTTTATCCCTCGTAACATCAATCAATATACATCCGAATCAAATATTCATCTTTGCACTATGTGCCAAAGATATTCATCATTGGTCATGTTCATTTAAACACTGCTCATCTTTTGCACTACAGCCAAAGATATTCTTCAGAAATCATTCATCTTTGCACTATGTGCCAAAGATATTCTTAAGAAATCATTCATCTTTGCACTATGTGCCAAAGATATTCAATAATATCATCATTTAAGACCGAGGATGATGAAAATATTTTTAAAGAAACGAATCCAAAGGAAACAAAATGACAAGGATTAAGGATTAAGGATTCGATTTTGGTTTTATCCACGTTCAAAAATACCCTCAAAAATAATCATAGTGGTGTAAAATTCAAGAATGATCAAAACATGGATACAATCAAAGCTAGTATCCGTAATAGATATTTTGGACAAAAAGAAGAAATTTTATTTTTTTGAATAGTGCCAGATACGTGAATGAATAGTGTCAGATACGTGAATAAAAGGCCAGATACGTGAATAGAAACTCCGACACCAAAAGATAGAAATTCCACAAAAACATCTTCACGCTTCGCTTAATAGTACTCGTGAATAAGAACTCGTGAATAAGAACTCATTAATAAGAACTCGTGAATAAGAACTCATGAATAAGAACCCATGAATAGTAACCCCGACATGAAAAAGTTCCAAATTTGATAAAAACTTCCAATCAATATTTCAAAGATAATGATATCAAGAAATAATATCATTCGAGAAAAAAATAATATCCCTTACCGAAAAAAGATTAAGATTTCTAAACCGAATACCGTATATAAGGTCAAGGAACTTGCACCGCCTAACAATACTCAAAGTATACTCAAAATACTCACAAGAATACGCTCAATATATCGAGAGAGAAATAGAGAGAAAACTTCAGCTTCGTGTGATTTTCAATTCTAACCCAAGACCCTATTTATAGAAAACGCTAGAACACCAAAGCGTAAAATTTAATATAATATTAATATATATTATACAAATTTTCCTTAGCCCACCTTTTTGGTCTGATCTCAAATTTCAGCCACACATGTTAATGATGTCCAAAAAAATACAAAAAAACGTTTTTCTTAAAAAAAATAATTTAAACTCCCAAAATCAATTATTTTGAGCTTCTAACTTCAATAATTCATAATAAATAGCCCTTTCATCAGAAAATTTGAATCTCATGAGTTTTTATAGGAAATTCAATTTCTACAACTTTGCGTAAGAAAGTTTTTCCAAATTCCAAATAGAAATTGACCAAATCCACAAACAAGTGATTTTACAAGCTATAATCAATTTCACCAATAATTGGGTCCACCAACACACAAAACATGTGTTTAAACATTTAATGCCACAAAAATACTCTTCCTCCTCATATACTCATATATCCCACATTCATTGTAAAAATATCACAATTAATATATTATTAAAATAATATATTTAAATGAATTATTTTATCGTAAAAAGATAAAATATTAATTTTCAACAATTGTCATTTTAAAAATTTTCTCCATCTATATCCACATAAAATCAATATTTTCCTCATCATATAAATCAATAATTAATTATTCACAAATAATATTACGTAATCACAATATCGACAACCGTGCAGCTCCTCAGAAAGAGGGGCTTTCCAATAAGAATTTCTTCGGGCGCCGCAATTAGTATGACATCAAACCTCTCCTTAGATGTAACTTTCTAGACATTGCCAATAATGTTATCTAATAATATTATTCAGATAATATGAATTATTGCTTCGATAATGAAAATACTCGTAAATGACAATTATCAAAACAAAAAAGAATATAAAATATCAACGCAAAGAATTATTAACTCAATAAAATAAAATCGAATAAAGAATTATCGTAACCATTATCGAGTAAAGGCCTTCACGTAAGAATCAATAATTGGTGCAATACCGTGTGCCATCGCTCAACAACGCAGACAGTGTGTTTTAACCAACCGGTATTCCAACAAAAGATAATCTCAGAATAACTACGCTGCTATTAAAAACAACTTATATTCGCTGCTTTTTTCATCCAATCGCTCACATGGGGCCACACATGGTCGCTACCGCCGCATTTAATATTCCCGACAAAGCATTTAATATTCCACGCACCAAACTAATATTCCCGACAACAATGAATATTTTATAACCACTGCTTATTTTGAAATATTCATGATTTAACCCTTAACTATCCACATTAATCAAATCAACCCTTACTATTTCAAAATAATAAATAAAGAAAATAAATTTTATTTAAAAAATTTTGGGGTCTTACAACCTCCCTCCTTATGAAATTTCCCCTCTAAATCGACGACGCACTGTGTGTTTCAAAAGGTGAGGATACTCGCTTTCATTTCCGCTTCCAATTCCTGTGTCATTTCCTCTATAAGATGATTCCTCCACAAAACTTTAACTTGTGGTATGACCTTTCATGCAGTAGGACATGCTCCTTCCTATCCAAGATCTCGACAGTACCTCCTCATACGCTAAGTCTTCTGGCTATCTCGTCCTGCTCTAACTCAATAACGTGGTTCGGGTCTTTCACATATTTATTTAAGTACGATATGTGAAACACATTATGAACATTTAGACATATTTGAGGTAACGCAAAGTCTATAGCTACATTTCCTACTCTGGCCAAGAATTTGAAATGGACCAATAAATCGTGGATCGAGCTTTCTCTCTTCCCAAATCTTGTAACTCCCTTCCATGGAGCAACTCGCAACAATACACGATCCCCTACATTAAATTCCACGCCCTTTCGATGAAGATCCGTGATAACTCTTTTGTCGATCTTGTGCCGCTTTGTATACGCTTGTCAATCATTTCGATCTTTTTCAGTAGTCATACGCATCAACTCGGGTCCCAACAATGTTGCTTCACCCACCTCATCCCAACATATCGAGAACTACATTTTCGCCCATATAATGCTTCAAATGGAGCCACACCTATACTTGCTCGATAATCGTTGTTGTAGGAGAATTCCACCAATGGTAAATACTTATCCCAACCTACCCTTGAAGTCTCAGGACACGTAGTCTTAATAAATCTTCAAGAGTTTGAATAGTCCTCTCGATTGTCCGTCTGCTTCGGGGATGGTATGTCAACTAAATCGCAAACTGCGCTCATAGCTTTTTGCAAGCTAACCCAAAATCTTGAAGTGAATCTTGGGTCACGATCCAAAAACTATGGATATGTGCATGCCATGCAACCTCACAATCTCATTCACGCATATACTAGCAAGACGCTCAAGGAATAAGTCTCCCAGACGGCAAGAAATGATGAGACTTGGTTAATCTATCAACAATAACCCAAATAAGATTGATGCCTCGAGAAACCGTAGGAAGACCCCAGAACTAAATCCATGGTAATGTGTTCCCACTTCCATTCCTAATCTCAAGTGGTTGCAACGGACCCTTAGGTACAAGATGCTCCGCCTTTACACGCCTGGACAAGTTAAACACATCGAGATAAACTTTGCAATCTCTCTCTTCATATTGTTCCACCAAAATGTATGTCAAGATCACGATACATTTTAGTACTTCCGTGATGGATGCAAATGGTGTATTGTGTGCCTCCATCATAATCTTCAGACTTCAAATCGTAGTCGTTAGAACACAAAGTTCAGAGTGGACTCAAGTATTCCTTCTTCATCAATTCTCGCCCTAATAGCTCCTTCAGACTTTCTTCTTCATACGACGCCCCGGCCTGCTGGCTCGAGCAACCTTAACTTTTTCTATTAAAGTCGGGCTCTACGCGATACTTGACATCATCGCACTCTGCTCCTCAGAGATACGATCTTCTACTCAACGCGCCAACTACCACGCTCGCTTTTCCTGTGATGGTATCAATAAGGTGGTCGTAGTCTTCAATAGTTCGAGCCAACGTCGCCGCCAGATGTCGAGTTCTTTTTGAGTGAAGAAATATTTAAGCTTTTTACGGTCCCAATATATCTCCACTTTCTCCCCATATAGATAAGGCTCCATATTTTTAGCGCTGAAAACGATCGGGCCGCTAACTCTAGATCACGAGTAGGATAATCCTCTCTCATACTTTTAAGTTGTCGCGAGGCATAAAGCTATGACTTTCCCACGCTGCATGAGAACACATCCTAACCCTTTGCTCAAGCATCGTCAGAGATAACAAATCCATCCCAACCAGATGGTATTGTTAGAACAAAGTCAAATAAGTCTCCTCTAAGCTCTTCGAAACTCTTCTCGCATTCTTCACTCCAAACGAATTTTGTATCCTTCCGAAGTTAGTCGAAGTTAATGGAGTAGCGATTCGAGAAAACCCTTCCACTAATCTCCGATAATAACCAAATAAGCCCAAAACTACGATTTCAACCACCGACTTTATGCTGTTCCCTAACTTCAGATTGCTTCAATCTTCACGATCAACAGATACTCCATGTTTCGACACCACGCGCCCAAGGAATGCTACTTCCTCAAGCCGTAACTCACATTTCTTCAATTTGGCATATAGTTGGTTTTCACGGGTTTTCGAGTACCAAATTTTAAATGGTGCTCATGATCTTCACGACTTTTTGAATATACGAGGATGTCATCAATAAAGACAACAACGAATCGATCCAAATATTCCTCGAATACTCTGCTCATCATATCCATGAAAGTCGCAGGAGCATTAGTTAGTCCAAAGACACGACTAAGAATTCATAATGCCCATACCGAAGTTCTCAAGGCGCTTTGAATATCCTCGCTCTAATCTTCAAACCGATGATATCCGTAATCTAAGATCGATTTTTGAAAAGAATCAGGCCCTCAGAATCGGGTCAAACAAGTCATCAATACGAGGTAGAGGATACCTATTCTCGATGGTGACATGGTTCAATTCCCGATAGTCAATATAAAGTCGCGATACTCCCGCCTTTTTCTTCTTTACTTAATAAAAGAGAGCACCCCAAGGAGATGTACTAGATTTAATGAAACCGATGTCCAACAATTCCTCAGAGTGGACCTTTAACTCCTCAAGTTCAATAGAGCCATTCGATATGGGTTTTAGAAATGGGCTTGTACTGTGTTCAAGATCAATAAAGAATTCAACTTCACGCTCGGGGTAGACCCGAAGTTCTTCTAGAAATACGCCAGAAAGTCAATAACAACAGAATATTATTCAAATTCGACGTGTCTTTATTCAAATCCATAACATGGGCTAAGAAAGTTTCGACATCCGCTTTTTAATAAACTAATAGCTTTATGATTAGATATGACATGTTGATTGATTTTAATGGTTTAGTTGTTTGAATTGCATAACAAAGTCAAGTTAGAATATGAAAACTAACAACCTTATTTAAAACAATCAATTTTGGCAATGATGAGTAGTTAACCAATCAATCCCTAAAATCACATCAAAAGCAAGTATCTTTAAAGAGATAAGGTCAATGTGTAAGGTAATGGTGCCAACTTGAATCAAACAAGATTTATAAATGTGGATGTGATGAAAGTTTTCCTAACTGAGTTTCCACAGATAAAGTCAAAGTCTAATTTCTCCTGAGTCAAGTTTAAACGCTGAAAGCACACGCAGAGAGATAAATGAATGGGTAAAGACCCAGATCAAGTAAGGTATAAACTTCGCAAGAATTTATAAATAATTTTACCCGTGATCACCTCGCTTGGGGGTTCTCGATTATGACCAACCACAACAAACTTCTTCCCTAATCGCTGACTTTGACTTTTTCTCGGGATGTTTTTCGAGTCACCGCCCTCACGAACTAGGTTTCGCCATCGCATAATCTCGAGTTTATATGTCCTTCCTTTCCACAATTATATATATACCTTAATGCTCAGGGCGCTTTGACCGATATGTCCTCTTTTCCCCAGATTTATAGAAGATACGACCGGTGGTCGTTTCTCCTCCCTTAGACCCTTGTCGCCAAGACCGCCATCTTCATACGGGTCGTTAAATCTCCTCTTTAAAATCTCCTCCCGACTCGCTTTTTTCTATTTTCACGGCTATGATTACCACCCAGAGTGGTTACCATTTTCGTCCGTCTCGCTTTTTTCTCCGCAGTTATCATTATTTCGCTGATCGCTATCTCTCGTACGATCCTCGTCAGGGTCCTCGCCGACCGCATCAAGTATCTCGCCTAATAATCGAGCCCTGCTTACAACATCCGAATAGAGAGAAAATTTATGAGAAATGAGATATCGACGACGCCGGTTTCAAACCTCTAAGAAACATCCGCCACACGCTGCCTCATTCTCCACCAAATGAGGTGCAAACTCGATAACTCGCAAACTTTGCCTCGCATCGAGACACCGCCACGTTGTTTTGTTCTAATGATGAACTCCACTTCCTTCATACGATTTAACACTTTCGTGAAAGTATTTGTCATTAAATAGTTTCAAACGCTCCCAAGACACGCCGAAAAGTACCGGATGGGTACGCTTCACGCACTCCCACCAAGAGTCCGCTTCGCCACTTTTAACATAAAGGTGGCGAATGGAACCTTCTTCGTTTCTCCGCATCCCAAGACATCGAATATCTCGTAATTTGTTTCGACCCATGTTTCCGCCATGATCGGATCCGCTTTCCTTAAATTTCGTGGTCCCAACTTCGAATCGCTGGGTCAGGATAACCCGTGAATTGCTATCATTTCTCCTCAGATTTTGAACACGAAGTCTCCTCGTTCGATTTTGTATGAATCGCAAAAACTTCTAAACATCCCCTCGCTCATCATCTCGCTTCAATGGTGTTGTTCACAGAGGAACATTGCCACTCACAGACGCTTTCTCTCCTCGCTGAGAGAGTACAGCATCTCCACCTGGCCTCATTTCCATTGTTAATATTCTCAACGACATTCTCAAACACCGCCATAAAACAAGGGTTAATTAAGGAAATCAATATATCACATAATATCCCTATATACCGACTAACTAACAAATAAGCTTAGTAGACACACTAATAAGGATTTACTCTGCCTCTCCTCCTAGTTCTATTCCCCGATCTCCGCCAGAGATCATATCCCTAAGCTCGATACTAACCGCGACGCCCCAAAATAGGTATACATCACCCATTTCGAGTTGTCAATACATGGTACGTAAACAACTACAACTTTATTATTACAACAAGAAACTGTGAGTTTGAATACAAATATTATCTTCTGCATAATATCTATACTCAAATAAATCCTCATCACATTTATCGATACATTATTTTACAAAATGGTGAGGACTACTAAACAATCCTTTCTAAAACCTTCATTCCATACCCCGACTGCACTTCGCTATATTCTCGCCTCCCCGAGAAGAAAAATGGAACAAAAGGAAAAGGGTGAGCTCAACTAGCCTCAAGAAAGAATATTACGACTAAGATAATATACAACAAATTATCGTTAGTCTTCAACAGGAAAAAATCTAATGTAATACAATAGACAACAAATTTTAAATCAATATTCGCAATGAAATAATAATTCATTGTAAGAGTTAAGTAGAGAATGCAAACTACTATCTTCTATGTATGAATTTAAAAGTTCATCGCTCATCTTTTATCCCCGTAACATCAATCAATATACATCCGAATCAAATATTCATCTTTGCACTATGTGCCAAAGATATTCATCACCTGGTCATGTTCATTTAAACACTGCTCATCTTCAGACTATGTGCCAAAGATATTCTTACCAAATCATTATCTTTACAGCCAAAGATATTCTTAAGAAATCATTCATCTTTGCACATGTGCCAAAGATATTCCATAATATCATCATTTAAGACCGAGGATGATGAAAAATATTTTTTTTTAAAGAAACGAATCCAAAGGAAACAAAATGACAAGGATTAAGGATTAAGGATTCAGATTTTTGTTTTATCCACGCAAAAAAATACCTCAAAAATAATCATAGTGGTGTAAAATTCAAGAATGATCAAAACATGGATACAATCAAAGCTAGTATCCGTAATAGATATTTTGGACAAAAAGAAGAAATTTTATTTTTTTGAATTCAGATACGTGAATAAGGTCAGATACGTGAATAAGGCCGACACGTGAATAAGAATCTCGACACCAAAAGATAGAAATTCCACAAAAAACATCTTCACGCTTCATTTAATAATAGTACTCGTGAATAAGAATCGTGAATAAGAACTCGCTTAATAAGAACTCGTGAATAAGAACTCATGAATAAGAACCCATGAATAGTAACCCGACATGAAAAAGTTCCAAATTTGATAAAAGTTTCAATCAATATTTCAAAGATAATGATATCAAGAAATAATATCATTCGAAAAAAAAATAATATCCCTTTACCTCAAAGATTAAGATTTCTAATTGAATAACCTACATATAAAGGTCAAGGAACTTGCACCGCCTAACAATACTCAAAGTATACTCAAAATACTCACAAGAATACGCCAAATATATCGAGAGAGAAATAGAGAGAAACTTCAGCTTCGTGTGATTTTCAATTCTAACCCAAGACCCTATTTATAGAAAACGCTAGAACACCAAAAGGTAAAATTTAATATAATATTAATATATTTATACAAATTTTTTTAGCCCACCTTTTGGTCTGATCTCACCAGCCACACATGTTAATGATGTCCAAAAAATATAAAAAACGTTTTTCTTAAAAAAATAATTAAAACTCCCAAAAATCAAATTATTTTGAGCTTCTAACTTCAATAATTCATAATAAATAGCCCTTTCATCAGAAAAATTCGAATCTCATGAGTTTTTATAGGAAATTCAATTTCTACAACTTTGCAGTAAGAAAGTTTTTCCAAATTCCAAATAGAAATTGACCAAATCCACAAACGGGTGATTTTACAAGCTATAATCAAATTTCTAATAATAAATGGGTCCACCAACACACAAAACATGTGTTAAACATTTAATGCCACAAAAATACTCTTCCTCCTCATATACTCATATATCCCACATTCATTGTAAAATATCACCATTAATATATTATTAAAATAATATATTTAAATGAATTATTTTATCGTAAAAGATAAAATATTAATTTTCAACAAATTGTCATTTAAAAATTTTCTCCATCTATATCCACATAAAATCAATATTTTCCTCATCATATAAATCAATAATTAATTATTCACAAATAATATTATGTAATCACAATATCGACAACCGTGCAGCCCAGTGAAAGAGGGGCTTCCAATAAGAATTTCTTCATCGGGCGCCGCAATTAGTGACCAAACCTCTCCTGTATGTAACTTTCTAGACATTGCCAATAATGTTATCTAATAATATTATTCAGATAATATGAATTATCGCTTCGATAATGAAAAATATCGTAATGACAATTATCAAACAACAAAGAATATAAAATATCAACGCAAAGAATTATTAACTCAATAAAATATCGAATAAAGAATTATCAGAACCATTATCGAAAGTAAAGGCTTCTTCACGTAAGAATCAATAATTGGTGCAATACCGTGCTATCGCTCAACAACGCCAGATAGTGTGTTTTAACCACCGGTATTCCAACAAGATAATTCAGAATAACTACGCCGCTATTTAAAAACAACTTATATTTGCTGCTTTCTTCATCCAATCGCTCACATGGGCCCACACATGGTCAGCTACGTCGCATTTAATATTCCCCGACAAAGCATTTAATATTCCACTTCACCAAACTAATATTCCCCACAACAATGAATATTTTATAACCACTTGCTTATTTTGAAATATTTCATGATTTAACCCTTAACTATCCACATTAATCAAATCAACCCTTACTATTTCAAAATAATAAATAAACCACAAATTATCCATGCACATATTAAAGATAATCGTGTATTCATTAAGATATTACAAATTATCCATGCACTACTATAATCGGTATTCATTAAGATCAATGCACCAATAAATTATCCATGCACTACTACCAAAGATAATCGTGGTATTCATTAAGATCAACGACCAATAATTATCCATGCACTACTACCAAAGATAATCGTGGTATTCATTAAGATCACGACCATTAAATTATCCATGCACTACTACCAAAGATAATCGTGGTATTCATTAAGATCACGACCACAAATTATCCATGCACTACTACCAAAGATAATCGCAGTATTCATTAAGATCACGACCAATAAATTATCCATGCACTACTACCAAAGATAATCGTGTTTTCAATTACTACTATGATTATACCCTAACAATCCTCGGTCATAATCATACCAAGTCCATCTACGCACCAGTGCCATGTATTGACTTTCAACATAATATAAAATAATGAGGATAATGATATAAAGAATCAATCAAATGAGATAAAGGATAAATATTAAACATTTATAATATAATTTATCCAGATTCAAGAATATCCCCATGTTATCAATCACTTAATAATCTCATAATCTAATATCATTAATATTATAACAATATTTTAATCACTTTAAATTTATAAACAATTTATCTCAATTGTTTACGCTTTTACCATATAATGCATTTAATCATTCAAAATGCCATACTCATAAGATATCATCACCAATTATCAAATCCTCATCAAAAAATATATGCATATACTCTATATAGGATTCTCTACCATAAAATCCTATTTTCAACTTTTTATTTCACATAACATATTTAACTCATATGTTCAGAATTAAACTATTTTCATGAAAAATACCAAATCAGTCCCAAAAATATTTCTTTTCTGGGATTTAGCATAATATAGTCCCATAATGAAAATATATTTTCTCTAATTTTTAAAATTCATTTACTATTTTTCAAAAATCAATTTCTAATTAATTTCTTAAGAAATTAGCTACCTCAAGTTTAACTCCAAAATTCCCAAATCTTGGCAGGACCTTACACATGTTAACGTGAGCTTCTAGTTTAAATTTCATGGTCATCTGAGTTATAGAACTCCTAATATAGCGTTTTTCATTTAAAAACCTAAATATTGAAATAGTCATAACTTGCTCATTTTAAGTCGTAATGAGCTCATTTTTGGACAGGAGGTACTTTATACCATATACCTTCATGTCCCAAAAGGCCAGAATTTTTCTCATAATTTAAGTGGCCAAACAGCCCCTCTAAAATCATGGCAAAGAGTTTTTTGATTTTTGCAGCTTTTGCACTCCTTTGCTAAAATCAGTCCACACAAAAATCTACAACACCTTTTCCAGTAATTCCACTTGGATTAGTTAGGTAACTCATAGATCTAACTCTAGGACTTGACCACATTCAAAAATTCAAAATATAATAAGAGATATGGTCAATTGAATTTCATGTTACGCTTTTCACCAAAATCTGATTTTCAACTCTTTGTGATTTCTAAGAAACTTTCATGTTTTCACATAATAACCAACATAACTCATCATAAAACTTACTAATACTTCATATACCCATGATTTTCATTATTCCAATGCTTTTATTATGACTTTCATCATAAACCACGTAAACTGCTCATTTTAGTCAAGAAATATTCGAGGGTTTAAGAAATGGGTTTTCAGATCGGGGTCAATACAAAATTCGATTTCACGCCTAGGTAGGCTAGGAAATCTTCAAGAATACGCCAAGAAATTTATTAATGATAGAAATATCATTCAAAATCGCTATTTTATCCAAGACTTGGATAAGACGTTACATTCGATACCAATCGTGACTTCTATCCTTAACCTAGATAAGACCTCACAATGATACCTATCAACTTGCCATCTTCATTCACGACGTCGCCCACGTAAAGTCCCGCTTTGCAGCATTCCACACAAGGAAGTCAACAACGAAAAGGATCGGGCTTTTACTTATGGCTTGATATAATGTTGATTAACTTTAGGTTTCGTTACTTTGAATTCAGATAATAACAGTTGTTGGTTAGAATATAAAAGCTAACAACCTTTAAAAAAGAATAATGAGTAGTTAATCAATCATTTTCAAAAATTACCTCAAAGGCAAGTATTTTCAAAGAGATAAGATCGACAGTAACGGAAAGTGTTTATTTGAAACAACAAGATTAATAAAAAAAGTGGAGGTAACGTAAGGTTTCCTACCAACTAAGTTTCAACCAATAAGTCAAAGTTTAACTTCTTCTGAGTCAAATTTAAACGCTGAACACAACTAGAGAGAAATAAAAGAATGGGTAGAACTCAGATTGAATAAAGTATAGACTTCGATTAATTTATAATTAACTTACCCGTAATAACTTCGCTCGGTTTCTCAATAAACGCCTCGCTTTAAATTATCGAAGTTCGACTTTACTACTATAGGTAATTCCAAAAGTGCTTCTTCACATTCCCGATCCATGATTTGAATCATTATTCTCCGATCCATATCGAATTCGGGTCGACCGCCATACATGTGGTAATTCCAATTCGATGTTGGTTCTCCAATTTCGCCCAAAAAGCAAAGTCCATTTCATCTATTTCGCTTTATCGATCTGGACGCCTTTTTTCTACACTATCAACGCTGCCAATAGTGCCTATTTTTACCCATGCATCGCCTATTCTCCTTCGCTCAGCTTATGATTCTTTCATTGATCCTTGATTTTAAATTCTTATTCCAACTTTAATATCTTTACACCGCCAAAGCGTGATTTTGTTCGAGCATCACATATCGGTAACCCAATTTTGAATTGTCAGATCCCTTTGTTCCACGATCGCTTTCGCGCTTCTTCAACCGATTCGCTCTTCTAGCTCACTAACACGATTTTGTAATTCTAAGTTTTGATCATAAATTTCTTCTAACCAATTCCTCCTCGTGTTCTCTCTTCCTCCTTCTTCCTCTTCTTCCTCACTCTCACCGCAATACTACCTCAAGAACTAGCTAATGTGCAACAATTAGTTCTTCATTCACTACGTGGATATCTCTAATTGTTGTTCGTCACCTCATCGCATTAATCTCGATTAGTGATTAAAGGTGTCACAATCTGGCCACATTCACTCCATCTGAATATTTTCAATGCCATTTCAAACACCGCCACAAACAAGGGTTAATTAATATATCAAATATTATCCCTATACTCGACCGACCAATTAAATACCAAATAAACTTAGTAGGTCATACTAACAAGGAATTTCCTGCCTCCTCCTAGTTCTTATCTCACATCTTAGCCAGGATCATATCCCTAAGCTCGATACCAACCGTGACGCCTCTAAAATTAGGTATACGCCACCCATCTTGGGTCGCCACTTACATGGTACATAAATTCAAATACAACTTACTAATATAACTGTCAGGTATAATACGACATAAATCGTGAGTTTGAATACAAATATTGTCTACTAGATATTATACAAACTCAAAAGGAGTCCTCATTACAACTATTATCACACTATTTCACGTAATAGTGAGGACTACTAATGCTATCCTCGACCATTACTCCGCTCCTCGACTGTCCCAAATTATGTTCTCATTTCAAGAGAATAAAGGAAAGAAAGGGTGAGCTCAACTAGCCCAAAGAAGAAATATTATGACTAAGATAATGCGTAATAAATTATCATTAGCCTTCAAAAAGTTGTTAAACCGATAAAATACAATAGATAAACCGCTTTAATCTGCAATGAATAAGCAATCCATTAAAAGAGTCAAGTAGAGAATAAAGTCTACTATCTTTTAGGTTTTAAAAGGTTTTCATCAATTTTTATCACGAGACTCATTTTAATAAATAAACCACCACATCTAATCATCCCCGCACTACCTGGCCAAGGATTTTCATCAAATTATCAATGGTCACGACTATACCGAATCACCCCCGGTCATAATCATACCAAAAACTATCCATCATCGCATTACAAAGCCACCGAGGACTTTTTTGTCACATCATTTATATCAAGTCATGATTATACCGAATGATCCTCGGTCATAATCATACTAAGTTCATCTACGCACGTAAGCCAAAGATAACATAATATAACACGAGGATGATGACAATGACATAATAATTCAATAAAACAAGTTCAAGAATTATTTAATCCATGAATTATTAACGCCCAAATTGTCAACACGACATCGCTTTCAGAGAGTAAAATTCAAGAATGATCGTAAGAATATTTCCATGAAAAAAGATATCGATGAAACGCAAATATCAAGGATATTCTACTAATTTCATGGAGTATATAAGTCAAAGTTTTAACCAACCGGGTATAATAAAGAATGGAATAACAAAAGAAATCACCATGCACGCAGATTTGTGATGTACAAAGTTATTCCAATGTAATAATAATAATCTAACCAGTCGTGAAATTCACAATTACATGTGATGTTCCAATGTAATAATAAAGATGGAACTGCATCCTGTAAAAACAATGATAGATATTTCAAATGTAACGATAAAGATTTTAACCAGTCCTGTAAAACACATGCATGTGATGTTCCAATGTAATAATAAAATAATTAACCAGTCCTGCAAAACACACATGCATGTGATGTTCCAAATAATAATAATGTAAGAATGTCACCAAATATAGGTAAATCACAGATAGATACAAAGTTATTCCAATGTAATAAATAAGAATGGAATAATATAAGGATTTCACCAAGTATAGGTATGCCGCCACAGACACAAAGTTATGTATAGGTATGCCACTTTTTACAAAAGTTATTCCAAATGTAATAATAATGAATGGAATAATGTAAGTTCTCTCAAGAAGAAGAAAGAATAACACCCTTACCGTACAACAAAAAGAACCTAATATATAAGTATATCAAAGAAAGAAGTAATAATACTTTCTTCTTTCTCTATAATTTTTTCTCTATAGCTTCTCTCTATAATTTCTCTCTGTAGTTTCAATGAATTCGTAAGAAAATAATGAAGGAACGAGCTTCTATTTATAGAAAATGGAATGCATAAGAATTAATCCATGAACTATCCAGATTGATTTACATTTTAATCTGACTATCCATATTTAAAGAAAAATCTTTTAAATAAAATATAATATATTCTATTTATATAAAACATTTTACTATGCAAACACTATGCAATACTATGCAAAACACTACGCAAAAACACTATGCAACACTACGATAATAAAATATAATATATTCTATTTATGTAATAACTTTAATAAAGTATTCTATTTTATATAAAAGATGTTTCGCTTTTATTACGCTAATAATACTTAATAAAATAAAACGTCATTATCGCTATAATAATTCATATTATTAATCGACAATAATGGAATCAAACCGAGTGACTTTCACATAAAGATCAATAATCAATACCGTGTGCTACTACGCAACCACACGACATCGCATTTTTACTACCGAAAGTAGTTCAACAAGAATCTACCAGTAAAACTTCCGCCGTTATTTCAATAAAATATTTTTGTCGCTTTTCTCAATCCGATAATAATTTCGTTGTGGGTCCACCAATGATTGAGTCATTGCATTTAATATTATTCCTCGCTAAAACCTAATATTCCCCACCAATCGAATATAATATAACCACTCAGATACTTTTGCAAAATTTATAAATACTACCCACAACTATAATATTATCTCAAATTCACACCATAATATTAAAAAATTATTTCAACAAAATTTAAATCTTTATCGATAAAACTGGGGTCTCACAATCTCCTCCTTATGGAATTTCACTTCTAAATTGGGTACGACCGATATGATAAAGAGATGAGGATACCTTGAATACTTTTATCGTTGAAAACATTAAATTCATTTTGCAATCCTACCAAAGATATTCATTAACAATTCATCTTTGCACTACAAAGCCAAAGATATACAATCAGAAACCAATAATACCGAGACTCAAATTTTAATAAGATCACAACCATGAATTATCCATGCACCATCGCTAAGGATATTCGTTTTTTTAATTACTACCATGATTATACCAATAATCCGTGGTCATAATCATACCAAGTCTATCAATGCACTACTACCAAAGATGATTTTTACCACATCCATGAATTAATATTTCATCACGAGACTCAAATTTCAATAATTAATCCACATCATCGAATCATCCCCGCACTACGTGCCAAGGATATTCATTAAGATTACGACCACAAATTATCCATGCACTACTACCAAAGATAATCAGGTATTCATTAGTATCACAGCCAAATTATGATTATAATCAATCCTCGGTCATAATCATACCACAAATCCGTAAAATGACTACTATGAATACCAAAGATAATTGTAGTATTAATTATATTCAATAATTATCCACATCATCAATCACTACCAAAGATAATGCCAAGGATATTCATTAAGATCACGACCACAAATTATCCATGCACTACTACCAAAGATAATTGTGGTATTCATTAAGATCAATCCAACAATATAACCCAAGTAAATTATCCATGCACTACTACCAAAGATAATCGTATTCATTAGAGATCAATAATTAATCCACATCATCGAATCATCTACTACCAAAGATAATCAGGATATTCATTAAGATCACCACCACAAATTATCCATGCACTACTACCAAAGATAATCAGGTATTCATTATTATGATTACCACAAATTATCATAACTACCAAGTCCATCTATGCACGCGTTAAATGTATACTTTGAACACATCCATAAATTAATATTTCATCGAGACTCACCAATAATTAATCCACATCAGAATTATCGCACTACTACTAAAGATGCCAGGATATTCATTAAGATTAACGCACCACAAATTATCCATGCACTACGCCAAAGATAATTGTGTATTCAATTACTACTACTATGATTATACCTAATAAAATCCGTGGTCATAATCATACCAAGTCCATCTATACACTACAGCCATGTATTTACTTTCAACATAATATAAACATAATGAGGATAATGATATAAAGAATCAATCAAATGAGATAAAGGATAAATATTAAACATTTATAATATAATTTATCCAGATTCAAGAATATCCCCATGTTATCAATCACTTAATAATCTCATAATCTAATATCATTAATATTATAACAATATTTTAATCACTTTTTAAATTTATAAACAATTTATCTCTTAATTGTTTACGCTTTTACCATATAATGCATTTAATCATTCAAAATGCCATACTCATAAGATATCATCACCAATTATCAAATCCTCAAAAAAAAAAATATGCATATACTCTATATAGATTCTCTAGCCATAAAATCCTTATTTTCAACTTTCATATTTCACATAACATATTTAACTCATATGTTCAGAATCAAACTATTTTCATGAAAAATACCAAATCAGTCCCAAAAATATTTCTTTTCTGGGATTTAGCATAATATAGTCCCATAATGAAAATATATTTTTCTCGAATTTTTAAAATTCATTTACTATTTTTCAAAAATCAATTTAATTAATTCCTTAAGAAATTAGCTACCTCAAGTTTAACTCC
The DNA here is from genome assembly GCA_020205615.1 of Panax quinquefolius. Taxonomy (NCBI): domain Eukaryota; kingdom Viridiplantae; phylum Streptophyta; class Magnoliopsida; order Apiales; family Araliaceae; genus Panax; species Panax quinquefolius. Next base: position 6,082,225 of record CM035163.1, on the reverse strand, counting down.
AAAATTCCCAAATCTTGGCAGGACCTTACACATGTTAACGTGAGCTTCTAGTTTAAATTTCATGGTCATCTGAGTTATAGAACTCCGTTATAGCATTTTTCATTTAAAACCTAAATATTGAAATAGTCATAACTTGCTTCATTTTAAGTCGTAATGAGCTCATTTTTGGACAGGATGTACTTTATACCATATACTTTCATGTCCCAAAAGGCCAGAATTTTTCTCATAATTTAAGTGGCCGAAACAGCCCCTTAAAGTTTCATGGCAGTAGCATTTTGAAATTTACAGCTTTTGGCCTCCTTTTGCTAAAATCAGTCCACACAAAAATCTACAACACCTTTTCCAGTAATTCCACTTGGATTAGTTAGGTAACTCATAGATCTAACTCTAGGACTTGACCACACTCAAAAATTCAAAATATAATAGAGATATGGTCAATTGAATTTCATGTTACGCTTTTCACCAAAATCTGATTTTCAACTCTTTGTGATTTCTAAGAAACTTTCATGTTTTCACATAATAACCAACATAACTCATCATAACACTTACTAATACTTCATATATACCCATGATTTTCATTAGTCCAATGCTTTTATTATGACTTTCATCATAATCCTCGTAAATGCATCCTTTTAGTCAAGAAATATTCGAGGGTTTAAGAAATGGGTTTTTCAGACTCGGGGTCAATACAAAATTCGATTTCACGCCTAAGTAGGCTAAGAAGTCTTCAAGAATACGCCAAGAAATTTATTAATAATAGAAATATCATTCAAAATCGCGGACTTTTATCCAAGACTTGATAAGACGTCACATCGATACCAATCCGTGACTTCTATCCCTTAACCCAGATAAGACCTCACAATGATACCTATAAACTTGCCATCTTCATTCACGATGTCGCTACGTAAAGTCCGCTTTGCAGCATTCCACACAAGGAAGTCAACAACGAAAGGTTCGGGGCTCTTTACTTATGGCTTGATATCACAATGATTAACTTTAGGATTTGGTTACTTTGAATTCGCAGATAACAAAGTTGGTTAGAATATAAAAGCTAACAACCTTACAAAAAGAATAATGAGTAGTTAATCAATCGCTTTTCCTAAAATTACCTCAAAGGCAAGTATTTTCAAAGAGATAAGATCGACAGTAACGGAAAGTGTTTATTTGAAACAACAAGATTAATAAAAAGTTGGAGGTAACGTAAGGTTTCTCCCAACGAAGTTTCAACCAGATAAATCAAAGTCTAATTTCTCCCGAGTCAAATTTAAACGTTGAACGCAAAGCAAGAGAGATAAAAGAATGGGTAGAACCCAGATCTAATAAGGTATAGACTTCGCAAGAATTTATAATTAACTAACCCCGCTAACTTCGCTCGTAAGTTACCCACTTTTGAGAAGTCATGAAAAACGCCTTCCTCAAAAACCACCGACTTTGTTTTTATCCAGATCCGCTTTGGTGCCACTATCCCAACTGGACTTCGACTTTGGTGCACAACAAAATCGAGCTAAATGACCTTTCTTCTTGCAATTTCCACTTTATTATTCTTGCCATGATTACCAATCAAGTGGTTACCATTCTTGCATGATAATTTCCCCACGATGGTTATCATTATTTCGATATTGTTGCCACCAAAGATGATTATTATCGTATTGTTGGTCGTTACCTTTTGTTCGAATGAATCAACACTCTCATGTGCTTCATTGCTTATCTCAAAGATTTTCAGATATCATTCTCAAACACCGCCACAAAACAAGGGTTAATTAACATATCACATATCAAATAAATATTATAGTATATACCGAAGGAATTCTGCCTCCAAGTTAAATCTCAAATAAACTTAGGATCAGTCAAGCTCGATACTAAGGAATTCGACACCTCCCTCACAGTTATATTATTCACATCGAAATGCTGCGCCCCTACGGAGAGTCCCGGGCAGTGGATCATCAACAGAAGTCACCAAGGCTCGGGGCTCTTTCACACTTATGGTTTCGATACCAACCGTGACGCCCCAAAATTAGGTATACGCCACCCATCTTGGTCGCCACTTACATGGTACATAAATTCAAATACAACTTACTAATATAACTGCTGGTATAATACGATACATAAATCCGTGAGTTTGAATACAAATATTATCTACTAGATATTATACAAACTCAAAAGGAGTCCTCATTACAACTATTATCACACTATTTCACGTAATAGTGAGGACTACTAATGCTATCCTCTCGACCATTACTGCTCCTCGACTCGTCTCCAAATTTATGTTCTCATTTCCTCAAGAGAATAAAATGAAAGAAAAGGTGAGCTCAACTAGCCCAAAGAAGAAATATTATGACTAAGATAATGCGTAATAAATTATCATTAGCCTTCAACATGTTGTTAAACCGATAAAATACAATGTACAACCAGGTTTAATCGCAATGAATAAGCAATCCATTAAAAGAGTCAAGTAGAGAATAAAGTCTACTATCTTTTAGGTTTTAAAAGGTTTTCATCAATTTTTATCACGAGACTCAAATTTTAATAAATAAACCACCACATCTAATCATCCCCGCATTACTTGGCCAAGGATTTTCATCAAATTATCAATGGTCACGACTATACCGAATCACCCCCGGTCATAATCATACCAAAACTATCCATCATCGCATTACATGTGCCACCGAGGACTTTTGTCACATCATTTATATCAAGTCATGATTATACCGAATGATCCTCGGTCATAATCATACTAAGTTCATCTACGCACGTAAGCCAAAGATAACATAATATAATACGAGGATGATGACAATGACATAATAATTCAATAAAACAAGTTCAAGAATTATTTAATCCATGAATTATTAACGCCCAAATTGTCAACACGATATCGTTTCAGTAGAGTAAAATTCAAGAATGATCAAGAATATTTCCATGAAAAGATATCGATGAAACGCAAATATCAAGGATATTCTACTAATTTCATGGAGTATAAGTCAAAGTTTTAACCAACCGGGTATAATAAAGAATGGAATAACAAAAGAAATCACCACGCACGCAGATTTCAGATGTATAAAAGTTATTCCAATGTAATAATAATAACTAACCAGTCGTGTGAAATTCACACCCCATGTGTGATGTTCCAATGTAATAATAAAGATGGAACTGCATCCTGTAAAACACATGATAGATATTCCAATGTAATGATAAAGATTTTAAACCAGTCCTGTAGTAAAAACACATGCATGTGATGTTCCAATGTAATAATAAAACGGAACCAGTGTCCGTAAAACACATGCATGTGATGTTCCAATGTAATAATAAGAATGTCACCAAGTATAGGTAAATCACAGATACAAAAGTTATTCCAATGTAATAATAAAGAATGGAATAACATAAGGATTTCACCAAGTATATAGATACGCCATGATATACAAAGCATGATATGGTACGCCACTTTTTACAAAGTTATTCCAATGTAATAATAATGAATGGAATAATGTAAGTTCTCTTCAAGAAGAAAAGAATAACACCCCTCACCGTAAAAAGAACCTAATATAGAAGTAGAAGAAGTAAAAGGTAATACTCTTTCTTCTTTCTATAACTTTCTCTATAGCTTTTTCTCTATAATTTCTCTCTGTAGTTTCAATGAATTCGTAAGAAAATAATGAAGGAACGAGCTTCTATTTATAGGAAAATGGAATGCATAAGAATTAATCCATGAACTATCAGTATTGATTTATTTTAACTGACTCATCCATATTTAAAGAAAATCTTTTAAATAAAATATAATATATTCTATTTATATAAAAACATTTTACTATGCAAAAACACTATGCAAAACACTACGCAAAACACTACGCAACACTACATAATAAAATATAATATATTCTATTTATGTAATAACTTTAATAAAGTATTCTATTTTATATAAAGATGTTTCGCTTTTATTACGTTAATAATACGTAATAAAACAAAACGTCATTATCGCTATAATAATTCATATTATTAATCGACAATAATAATGGAATCAAACCGAGTGACTTCTCACATAAAGATCAATAATCAATACCGGTAGCGCTACTACGCAAACCACACGACATCGCATTTTTTACTACCGAAGTAGTTCAACAAGAACTACCAGAAAACTTCCGCCGTTATTTCAATAAAATATTTTTATCGCTTTTCAATCCGACAATAATTTCGCTAGGGTCCACCAATGATTGAGTAATATTCTTGCAAACCTAATATTCCTCGCTAAACCTAATATTCCCACCAATCAAAAATATAAATATATAACCACTATCTCAAATACTTTGTAAAATTTATAAATACTACCCACAACTATAATATTATCTCAAATTCACACCATAATATTAAAAATTATTTCATTAAAATTTAAATCTTTTAAATCGATAAACAATTTATCTCAATTGTTTACTTTTACCATATAATGCATTTAATCATTCAAAACCGCCATACTCATAAGATATCATCACCAATTATCAAATCCTCATCAAAAAAAAATATGCATATACTCTATATAGGATTCTCTAGCCATAAAATCCTATTTTCAACTTTCATATTTCACATAACATATTTAACTCATATGTTCGTAATTAAACTATTTTCATGAAAATACCAAATCAGTCCCAAAAATATTTCTTTTCCGGGATTTAGCATAATATAGTCCCATGATGAAAATATATTTTTTCTGGAATTTTAAAATTCATTTACTATTTTTCAAAAATCAATTTCTAATTAATTCCTTAAGAAATTAGCTACCTCAAGTTTAACTCCCAAAATTCCCAAATCTTGGCAGGACCTTACACATGTTAATGTGAGCTCCAGTTTAAATTTCATGGTCATCTGAGTTATAGAACTCCGCTTATAGCATTTTTCGTAAAAAAACCTAAATATTGAAATGGTCATAACTTGTTCATTTTAAGTCAGAATGAGCTCATTTTTGGACAAGAGGTACTTTATAACATATATTTTAATGTCCCAAAAGGCCAGAATTTTTTCACATAAATTTAGTGGCCAAAAACAGCCCCTTAAAGTTTTCAAGCAGTAGCGTTTTTGTAATTTCAGCTTTGGACACTTTTGCTAAATTCAGTCCACACGAAAAATCTACAGACACCTTTCCAGTTGATTTCACTTGGATAAGCTACAAAACTCATAGATCTAACTCTAGGACTTAACCACACTCAAAAATTCAAAATATAATAGGAGATATGGTCAATTGAATTTCATGTTACGCTTTTACCAAAATCGATTTTTTCAACCCTTTGTGATTTCTAAGAATCTTTCATGTTTTCATATAATAACCACATAACTCATCATAACACTTACTAATACTTCATATACCCATGATTTTCATTAGTCCCATGCTTTTATTATGACTTTCATCATAATCCTCGTAAACAGATCCTTTTAGTCAAGAAATATTCGAGGGTTTAAGAAATGGGTTTTCAGATTGGGGTCAATACAAAATTCGATTTAACGCCTAGGGTAGGCTAGAAAATCTTCAAGAATACGCCAAGAAATTTATTAATAATAGAAATATCATTCAAAACTATGACTCTCATCCAAGACTTGGATAAGACGTTACATCGATACCAACTCGTGACTTATATCCCTTAACCTAGATAACACCTCACAATGATACCTATAAACTTGTCCATCTTCATTCACGATGTCGCCTCACGTAAAGTCCGCTTCCGGTGCATTCCACACAAGGAAGTCAACAACAAAAAAGGTTCGGGGCTCTTTACTTATGGCTCGATATGACAATAATCGATTTTTAGTAGTTTGGTTACTTGAATTCAAGATAAACAGTCAAGTTGGTTATGAATATAAAAGTTAACAACCTTACGAAAAGCATGATGAGTAGTTAACCAATTGATTCCTAAAATCACATCAAAGGCAAGTATTTTTAAAAGATAAGATCGTGAAAGTGTTTATTTGAAACAACAAGATTAATAAATGTTGGAGGTAATGGGAAGGTTTCTCCCAACTAAGTTTCAATAGATAAATCAAAGTCTAATTTTTTTTCTGAGTCAAATTTAAACATTGAACACAACTAGGTAGAATAAAAGAGTGGGTAGAACTTGTATTGAATAAAAGTATAGACTAATTTATAATTAATTTACCCGTAATAACTTCGTCGTTTCTCGATAAACGCCTCGCTTAAATTACCGAAGTTTGACTTTTACTATAGGGTACATTCCACCCTTAAGTGCTTCTTCACATTCCCGATCCATGATTTGAATCATTATTCTCTCGATCCATATCGAATTCGGGTTGACCGCCATGCATGTGGTAATTCCAATTCGATGTTAGGTTCTCCCAATTGTCATTCAAAAAGCAAAGTCTATTTCATCTATTTTGGCTTTATCGATCGGACGCCTTTTTCTACACTATCAACGTTACAGCCTTTTTACCAATGCATCATCTATTCTCCTTCGTTCAGTTGTTTCTTCTTTCATTGATCTTTGATTTTAAATTCTCGATTCCAACTTTAATATCTTACACCTCGCCAAAGCGTGATTTTGTTCGAGCATCACATATCGGTAACTCAATTTTGAATTGTCAGATCCCTTTGTTCCACTAATCGCTTGCCATTCTTCAACCCTTTTTCTAGCTCACTAACACGATTTTGTAATTCTAAGTTTTGATCATAAATTTCTTCTAACCAATTCTCCTCGTGTTCTCTTCTTCCTCTTCTTCCTCTTCTTCTTCACTCTCACCGCTACCTCTCAGAATTAGCTCTAAAAACAATTAGTTCTTCATTCACTACGTGGATATCTCTAATTTGTTCTTCAATCGACATCGCGATTAACTCGACAGTGATTAAAGGTGTCACAACGGCCACATTCACTCCATGTGAATATTTTCACCGCCATTTCCAAACACCGCCACAACACAAGCGGTTAATTAATATATCAAATATTATCCCTATACTCGATCGACCAATTAAATAACAAATAAACTTAGGTAGGTCATACTAGCGAAGGAATTCCGCCTCTCCCTCCTAGTTCTTATCTCAAGATCTTCGCCAGGATCATATTCCTAAGCTCGATATCAACCGTGACGCCTCTAAAATTAGGTATACGCCACCCATCTTGGGTCGCCACTATATGGTACATAAACTCAAATACAACTTATAAAACATAACTGTCGTGGTACAATACGACATAAACCGTGAGTTTGAATACAAATATTGTCTACTAGATATTATACAAACTCAAAAGGAGTCCTCATTACAACTATTATCACACTATTTCACGTAATAGTGAGGACTACTAATGCTATCCTCTCGACCATTACTCCGCTCCCCGACTCGTCCCGGCTATGTTGCGACGCCCCAAAATAAGTCCATTCCATCCAACCCATTCTCGAGTTGTCACATACGGTACGTAAACAACTACAACTTTATTATTACAACAAGAAAACTATGAGTTTGAATACAAATATTATCTTCTGCATAATATCTAAACTCCAATAAATCCTCATCACATTTATTGATACATTATTTTACAAAATGGTGAGGACTACTTAAACAACTCATGAGACCCCAGATTTTATCAATAAAGATTTAAATTTTGTCGAAATAATTTTTTAATATTATGGTGTGAATTTGAGATAATAATATAGTTGTGGGTAGTATTTATAAATTTTGCAAAATATGCAAGTGGTTATATTATATTCGATTGGTGGGGAATATTCGGTTTAGCAGGAATATTCGCATAACTGGCTCAATCATTGGTGGACCATAATGTAATTCATTGTCGGATCGAGAAAACGACAAAAATATTTTATTGAAATAACTGGCGGAAGTTTTACCGTTGATCATTGAAGTACTCGGTAGTAAAAATACGATGAATACGTGTGTGGTTGCATAAGAAAGACACGGTATTGATTATTGATGCTTATAAGTCATCGGAGTTTGATTCCATTATCAGTCGATTAATAATATGAATTATTATAAGCGATAATGACGTTTTGTTTTATTCGTATTATTAACGTAATAAAAATGTAAAACATCTTTTATATAAAATGTAATACTTTATTAAAGTTATTCTATAAATAGAATATATTATATTTTATTACGCATAGTTTTGCATAGTGTTTTGCATAGTGTTGCATAGTGTTTGTGATATAGTAAAATGTTTTATATAAATAGAATATATGATATTTTATTTAAAAGATTTTGCTTTAAATATGGACCGTCCGATTAAAGTAAATTAATCTGGACCGTTTCATGGATTAATTACTATGCATTCTATTTTCCTATAAATAGAAGCTCATTCCTTCATTATTTTCTTTTAATTCATTGAAAACTCTGTAGAGAGAAATTATAGAGAGAGAAGCTATAGAGAAAATTTATAGAGAAAAGAAGAAGAGTATTCTGCTTTCACTACTTTGATATCCAAAGGTCTTTTACGGTAAGAGATATTATTCTTTTGTATTCATGAAGAGAACTTGATTATTCCATTCCTTATTATTCTGTTGGAATAACCAAAGATACGTGGACTACCCTATACTTGGTGACATTCTTCTATTATTCATTGGAACATCTCATCATGTGTTTTACACAGGACCGGTTCCGCCTTTATCATTCGCTGAATATCCTATCTCGTGTGTTTTACACCGGATCCGGTTCCATCTTTATTATTATTGTTGGAACATCCCGCTTGCGTGTGAATTTCACCCCGACCGGTTCCGTTATTTATTATTCTGTTGAATAACCGCATGCAAGGTCTATCGCATGCATGGTGATTTCTTTTGTTATTCCATTCTTTATTATACCCGATTGGTTAAAACTTTGACTTCTATACTCCATGAAATTAGTAGAATATCCTTGATATTTTGCGTTTCATCCAAAGATCTTTTTCATGGAAATATTCTTCCGATCATTCGTGAATTTTACTCTACAAAACAAAGATCTTGTTGACAATTTGGACGTTAATAATTCCCGGATAAAATAATTCTTGAACTTGTTTTATTGAATTATTATATCATTGTCATCATCCTCATGTTATATTATGTTTTCTTTGGCTTACGTGCATAGATGAACTTAGTATGATTATGATCGTGGATCATTCTAAGATAATCATGGCTTGTTATAAATGATGTGATAAAAGTCCTCGGTGGCTCGTAATGCGTTGATGGATAGTTTTTGGTATGATTATGACCGGGGTGATTCTGGTATAGTCATGACCATTGATAATTTGATGAAAATCCTTGATCGCGGTGAATACGAGGATGATTAGATATTGTGGTTTATTCATTAAACCGAGTCTTAGTGATAAAAATTTATGAAAACCTTTTAAAACCTAAAAGACAAGTAGACTTTATTTTCTACTGACTTTTTTAATGGATTAGATATTCCACCGCAGCTTAAACCGATTGTTCATCAGTATTTTATCGATTTAACATCATTCAAGGCTAATGATAATTTATTCGCATTATCTTAGTCATAATATTTTTATCAGGTTAGTTGAGCTCACCCTTTCTTTCACCGTTCTCTTTAGGAAATGAGAACATAACAATGGGATTTAGCCTCGGGAAGCGGAGTAATGGTCCGAGAGGATAAGATTAGTAGTCCTCACTATTCTGTGAAATAGTGTGATAATAGTTGTAATGAGGACTCCTTTTGAGTTTGTATAATATCTAGTAGACAATATTTGTATTCAAACTCACGGTTTTATGTCAGATTGTACACCTACAGTTATATTAGTAAGTTGTATTTGAATTTATGTACCATGTAAGTGGCGACCCAAGATGGGTGACGATACCTAATTTTGGGGCGCCACAAACTCTTTCTAAAACCTTCATTCCATACCCGACTGCATCGCTATATTCTCGCCTCCGAGAGAAGAAAAATGGAACAAAAAGGAAAAGGGTGAGCTCAACTAGCCCAAAGAAAGAATATTATGACTAAGATAATATACAACAAATTATCGTTAGTTTTCAACAGGAAAAATCTAATAGAATAAAATAGACAACAAATTTTAAATCAATATTCGCAATGAAATAATAATTCATTAGAAGAGTCAAGTAGAGAATGCAAACTACTATCTTCTATGTATGAATTTAAAAGTTCATCGCTCATCTTTTATCCCCGTAACATCAATCAATATATATCCGAATCAAATATTCATCTTTTGCACTACGAGCCAAAGATATTCATCATTGGTCATGTTCATCTAAACACTGCTCATCTTTGCACTACGGGCCAAAGATATTCTTCAGAAATCATTCATCTTTGCACTACAAAGCCAAAGATATTCAATAATATCATCATTTAAGACCGAGGATGATGAAAAATATTTTTAAAGAAACGAATCCAATTGAAACAAAATGACAAGGATTAAGGATTAAGGATTCGTACTTTGTTTTATCCATGTTCAAAAATACCTCAAAAATAATCCTATTGGTGTAAAATTCAAGAATGATCAAAACATGGATACAATCAAAGCTAGTATCCGTAATAGATATTTTGGACTTAAAAGAAAATTTTTCATTTTTGATGAATAAGGCCGTGATTCGTGAATAAGATCAAGATACGTGAATAAGTCAGATACGTGAATAAGAACTCCAACACCAAAAGTTCCAAATTTGATAAAAACTTCAGATCAATATTTCAACATAATGATATTGAAAAAATAATATCATTATTCTGAAAAAATAATATCCCTTACCTCGAAAGATCAAGACTTTAAATTTGAAACACCGGATATAAAGCTATGACTTGGACTTGCAAGATATAGAATACTCAAAGTATACTCAAAATACTCACAAGAATACGCTCGATAATATAGAGAGAAAACTTCAGTTTCGGTGTGATTTTCAATTCTAACCCAAGACCACCTATTTATAGGAAATTGCTTAGAACACCAAAGCGTAAAATTTAATAAATTAATAATATAATTATATAAATATCCTCACGCATGCCTAGAATCGATTTCAGCCATCAAACACATGCCACATTCTAGAAAAAGTAAGAAAAACGTTTTTCTAATTTAAAATAATTTAAACATCCAAAAATCAATTATTTTTGAGCTTTGAACTTCAATAATTCACAATAAATATCCCTTTTATCAGAAAATTCGAATCTCACGTGTTTTATAGGAAATTCAATTCTCTACAACTTTTGCGAGAAGAAAGTTTTCCAAATTCCAAAATGTAAATTGACCAAATTCACAAACCAGGCGATTTTTTACAAGTTATAATCAAATTTCAAATAATAAATGGGGTCCAACGACATGTTTAACATGTTTTAAACATTTATTGCAACAAAATACTCTTCCTCCTATACTCATATATCCCACATTCGTTGTAAAATATCACAATTATTATATTATTAAAATATAATAATATATTTAAATGAATTATTTTATCGGGAAAAAGATAAAATTTCAATTTTCAACAATTGTCACATTAAAATTTTTCTCCATCTATATCCACATAAAATCAATATTTTCCTCATCATATGAATCAATAATTAATTATTCACAAATAATATTGAGAATCACAATATCGACAACCGTGGAAGTTCGCAGGAAGAGGGCTTTCCAATAAGAATTTCTTCACTCGAGAGTAGCAATTAGGTGACCAAACCTCTCCTTAGATGTAACTTTCTAGACATTGCCAATAATGTTATCTAATAATATTATTCAGATAATATGAATTATTGCTTCGATAATGAAAAATAATGTGTAATGACAATTATCAAACAACAAAGAATATAAAATATCAACGCAAAGAATTATTAACTCAATAAAATATTGAACAAGAATTATCGTAACCATTATTGAGTAGTGTCTTCTTACGTAAGAATCAATAATTGGTGCAATGCAGTAAGCTATCGTGTGTTTTAACCAACGGATATTTTAACAAGATTAATGTGAATAACTACGCCAGCTATTTTTAAACCACTTATATTTGTGCGTTTTCTTCATCCAATCGCTTTTTCAGTTATGGGGCCCACACATGGTCGCTACCGTCGCATTTAAGATTCCCGACGAAGCATTTAATATTCCACGACCAAACGAATATTCCGAAACAACAATGAATATTTTATAACCACTTGCTTATTTCAAGTATTTGCGTATTTTACCCCTAACTATCCACATTAATCAAATCAACCCTTACTATTTTAAAAAATAATAAATAGAGAAAATTAAATTTCATTAATAATAAGTTGGGGTCTTCACATATGTTCTCATTTCAAGAGAAAAAAGTGAAAGAAAGGGTGAGCTCAACTAGCCCAAAGAAGAAATATTATGACTAAGATAATGCATAATAAATTATCATTAGCCTTCAACAATGTTAAACCGATAAAATACAATAGACAACCGGTTTAACTGCACATTTGAATATGCAATCCATTAAAAGAGTCAAGTAGAAAATAAAGTCTACTATCTTTTAGGTTTTAAAAGGTTTTCATAAATTTTATCACTAAGACTCAGCTTTAATGAATAAACCACAATATCTAATCATCCATGTACTACCTGGCCAAGGATTTTCATCAAATTATCAATAGTCACGACTATACCGAATCACCCCGGTCATAATCATACCAAAAACTATCCATCATCGCATTCACAGGCCACCGAGGACTTTTATCACATCATTTATAACAAGCCGTGATTATACCGAATGATCCTCGATTATAATCATACTAAGTTCATCTATGCACGTAAGCCAAAAGATAACATAATATAACACGAGGATGATGACAATGACTTAATAATTCAATAAAACAAGTTCAAGAATTATTTTATCCGAGAATTAGTAACGTCAAATTGTCAACAAGATACTCGCTTTTGTAGAGTAAAATTCAAGAATGATCGTAAGAATATTTCCATGAAAAGATACTTTGGATGAAACGCAATTATCAAGGATATTCTACTAATTTCATGGAGTATAAGTCAAAGTTTTAACCAACCGGGTATAATAAAGAATGGAATAACAAAGGAAATCACCACGCATGCGGTACTCAGATGACGTGTTATTCCAATGTAATAATAATAACGGAACTAGGTCGTGAAATTCACAACTGCTGTGATGTTCCAATGAATAATAAAGATGGAACCTGGATCCTGTAAAACACACAGATAGGATATTCCAATGTAATGATAAAGATTTTAACCAGTCGGTGTAAAACACATGTACAGATGTTCCAATGTAATAATAATAAAAGACGGAACCAGGTGGGTGTAAAACACATGCATGTGATGTTCCAATGTAATAATGAAGAATGTCACCAAGTATAGGTAAACCACCTATACAGATTATGTATAGAGTATGCCGCCATGATACTGAGTTATTCCAATGTAATAATAAAGAATGGAATAATGAGAGGATTTCACCAAGTATAGGTATCTGGCATGATACAAAGTTATTCCAATGTAATAATAAAGAATGGAATTACGTAAGTTCTCTTCGTGAATAAGAAAGAATAACACCCCTTACGAAAGTAAAACAAATAATATCCCTTACCGTAAAAGACCTTTGGATATCAAAGTAGTGAAGTACCAGAATACTCTTCTTCTTTCTCTCTATAGATTTTCTCTCTATAGCTTCTCTTTATAATTTCTCTCAGAGTTTCGTTGAATTGTAAGAAAATAATGAAGGAATGAGCTTCATTTATAGGAAAATAGAATGCATAGTAATTAATCCATGAAGCGGTCAGATTGATTTACTTTAATCGACGGTCCATATTTAAAGCAAAATCTTTTAAATAAAATATCATATATTCTATTTATATTAAAACATTTTACTATGCAAAACACTATGCAACACTATGCAAAAACACTATGCAACACTATGCATAATAAAATATAATATATTCTATTTATGTAATAACTTTAATAAAATATTACATTTTATATAAAAGATGTTTCGCTTTTATTACGTTAATAATACGAATAAAATAAAACGTCATTATCATTATAATAATTCATATTATTAATCGACAATAATGGAATCAAACCGAGTGACTTCTCACATAAAGATCAATAATCAATACCGTGTGCTACTATGCAACCACACGACATCGTATTTTTTTACTACCGAATAGTTCAACAAAGATCAACGGTAAAACTTCCGCCAAGTTATTTCAATAAAATATTTTGTCGTTTTTTCAATCCGACAATAATTTCGCTTGTGGGTCCACCAATGATTGAAGTAGTTGTAACGAATATTCCTCGCTAAGTTTAATATTCCCTAACCAATCGAATATAATATAACCACTTGCATACTTTTTACAAAATTTATAAATACTACCCACAACTATAATATTATCTCAAATTCACACCATAATATTAAAAATTATTTTGACAAAATTTAAATCTTTATTGATAAAATCTGGGGTCTCATAGTATGGCAATAAGATAATTAGTCATCATTCTAAAATAAGAATTAATTGCATATTTTTTATATTATCCTTCAATATTAAATATTAATCTATTTCTCTATCATTTTTTCAACTAATATACTGATTTTTCTATTTATATCTCTCATCATTTCAATGATATTGAAAAAAAAAATTAATACGGTTGTGGATGTATACCGTTGCAATCGGTTCAATGACAGTATGAATATGGCTTCTTTTGAACAAGGCAAGTTGAAAATTTAGGCTCCTTCATGATAGTCATATTAAAATGCAACTTGATCAACTGGAAATATTTCACCATCTCCGGTTTTCACTTTCTAAAAAGTGCATTTTGCTCCCAATCTTAAATATTAATTATCTAGGTCTAGGAATCTATTTATCATGTCTTTCCAACTAATATTTTCACATTCTATCTAACCTAAGCTAACTTTATAAATAGAAGAACAACTCTTCAAAAATATTTTGACCTTCCAATTTCAAATACAACATATATAATAATGTAGCTCAGTTGAATCAAGATATTTATCAAGCCAGTTGCATATAAGATCATATTCCCCTGCATATACTAGCATCTTGATTCCATCTTCTAAAAGTACAGGAATGCTAACTTCAAGATTCCTCATCCAATCTATAACCATCACATTATACACTATTGAACTACGTGAAACAAAATCATGAATCTCTCCAACACCTAGAGCATCCCTAACTAACTGTTGGTTTAAGAAATTTTCCATGTTTGAGAAACCGTAAAGACGTGGTCCCTTCACATTCCTTTCTCGATATCATAAGATCGCAAAACCAAATATAGTACAAATTCAGTATATACATTATATCCTCCAAAATCAAAATCAAGTTGTTATTTTTCATTTCTTATATTCTATTTTTGATTCCTTACATTTTTATCCCCGATAAGCCCCATGATATTGTTAAATATGTTATTATAGATGGAAAATACAATAACAAGAACGCCACCATCGGTGGGTCGATACAAAAAGAAAGAAAACGTAAACAAGATATACATTGATTGCATTGTTACATCTTTGCCTGTATATACAAACTTTGAACATTATTATTAAAAAAAGACGCTTTGAATAATGTTTAATTTTAAAACAAATAAAAAAAAATTTAAGTTTAATTTTAAAAAACTTGGTGAATTATTCTCTCACAAAATTTGAATAATGTTTTGCAATAAAATCCTTTAATTGTCCACTCATGAATCTTAGATGGCAGAGTACACCAAAGCAAGAAATTCCTTTAGGTGATCTCTTAGATTTATAACCTCACGATATTGACAATCTTAGATTTAATTATGTATCTCGATTTTCGTTTCTTAAATAAGTATCTCCTAAAATCACTACTTTATAATACCACATAAATATTTTGAATAATGTTAATAAGATAATGGTATGATATTATCCTTTGTAATTTAATTGTTATCTATTAATTGATGATATTGATAATAGCAATGTGGTTATTGATGATAACAATGTGGTTTTCATTAATGTGTATTTAGCTTGATTCAAGCTTCCTCACACATTTTGCAAAGAAACTTTTGTAGTAAGCATAATCTTACTTCACGTAACAAATATATATAGTTTGATCCTTTTATTAATTGATTATAGAATGTCGCTACCTACTCAGCTTTTGTGGATTTGAAATATGTGAATCATTATATCGATTTTTTCCTTCTTCTCTCTGCATTAATTATATATTTTGTTTGATCTCTCTTGGTAATCTTTTAAGTTCATGTCAGTCATTGAGTTATTTATATATTTATAACTTTTGAGTCGAGTGGCATTCTGAATGGTGCTTTGGCAGATTTTGGGAGGTTTGGTGAGCCTTCTTCCCAGTAGGTTTGCTTTAAAGCTTATGTACCTGAAGGAATTATGCTGAGATAACTACAATTTGACACGGTGTTAAGTGATGTATATTGGTTTTCAACAGAGACATGAATAGACCATCATCTTTGATTTTGTTTTCAAACCCGTTCTAAGTGAGAGGAGATAAAATTAAAACCTGTTTTAAAAAATGTTCGTTTTTTTAATTTTGTTTGAAATACATGTGAGACCCCGAATTTTATGAAATAAAAGTATTCAATTTTTCTTATAATTATTATTCAGTAAATGGTTAAATTGATAAAAGGTTAAAGTTAAGGGTGATATATGAATTTTTTTCAAAATAAGCAAAGTGGTTATAAAATACTCATTGTTGTCATTAAAGGAATATTCGTTTGGTCGTGGAATATTCTTTCCGCTTGGGAATATTCGCATTTACGCCATGCACCCATTTGTGGGCCCCATAATAGAATAAAGCATCGGATGAAGAAAAAGATAAATTAAAGTTTTTATGAATAATCTACAGAAGTGGTTACCGTTAACATCATTGGAATACCCGATTGGGTAAAGTAAAGTAATACGCGTTATTTGCAGACAAGACTTTTACCAGATTGCACATGATATTTTGAATTATTGATTCTTACGTAAGATGGCACTACTCAATAATTGTTACAAGAATTACCGCTCAATATTTTATTTTGATTCAATAATTGCTGCGTTGATATTTTATATTATTGTTATTTTAATAATTGTCATTAGACAAGATTTTTCATTATCAAATCAATAATTCATATTATTTGAATAATATTATTAGATATCATTATTGGCAATGTCTAGAAAGTTACGCTCTAAGGAGAGGTTTGGTCACCTAATCATACACAAGAAGGAGAAATTCTTATTCGAAAGCCCCCTTTCCTGGGAACCGCTTGGTTGTCATTATTGTGATTCTCAGTAATATTATTTGTGAATAATTAATTATTAATTTATATAATGAGAAAAATATTCATTTTATGTGGATATAGATGGAGAAAATTTTAAAGTGACAATTGTTGAAAATCGATATTTTATCTTTTCTCGATAAAATAATATTTTTTTATATTATTATAATATAATAATGATGATATTTTTATAATGAATGTGGGATATATGAGTATATGAGGAGGAAGAGTATTTTTGTTGCATTAAATGATTAACACATATTTTGTGTGTCAGTGGACCCCATTTCTCGATCGCAATTTGATTATAATTATAAAATCGTCTGTATGTGGATTTGGCCAATTTCTATTTGAAATTTGGAAAAACTTTCTTATGTAAGTTGTAGAAAATTAAATTTCCTATAAAAATTCATGAGATTCGAATTTTTTGATAAAAGGGCTATTTATTATGAATTATTGAAGTTCAAGTTCCGAAATAATTGATTTTTAGAAGTTTTAATTATTTAAATTAAGAAAACGTTTTTAATGTATTTTTGTCACATGGTGGTGATGTCTTGGACCAAATTAGGGCGAGGAAATTTGAAAAAATAATATTATTAATTTATTAAATTTTCTGCTTTTGGTGTTCTAAGATTTTCTATAAATAAAAAGTGCTTAGGTTAAATTGAAAATCACACCGTAAACCAAAGTTTTCTCTTTTTCTCTATATTATCGAGTGTATTCTTATGAGTATTTTGATATCTTGAGTGTTGCTATACTGCAAGGCAAGTTCAAAGTTACATTCCGTTATTCAAGATCGCTTTTCGAGGTAAGATACATTAATTTACAAAAAAAGTTGTAGGATGTTATTTTCTTCTCGAATGATATTATTTCTTCAATATCATTATGCTTAGAAATATTGGTTGGAACTTTTTATTAAATTTGAAACTTTTTCATGTCGGGGTTATTATTCATGAGTTATTATTCATGATTTCTTATTCATGAATTACTATTCACGACATTTAGTTCTATTCACGAAGTTACTATTTACGAGTTCTTATTCATGAGTTACTATTCAAGACTATTCACTACAAAATTTTTTTTCTAACCAAATTATAGTTGATTTATGAATATTACTTTTGAGATTAAAACTATATATTGATTTTATTATCATATATAACATTTTATAACCACGATGTTGAAATTTCTCTTTCCGGAGTGTAAAGATGGGTAGATTATTGGTATGATCATGACTAGGGTTCTCTTTGGCCAAGTAGTGAAAAGTTGAATTATGGTATGATCATGACCATTGAATTTATAATTGAATATCTTTAGCTTAAGTAAAGGTGAATCGATCAACATGGTTATAATTATTGTTTATATAAATTACGAAATGATTATATATTTCTTTGAGAGATATGAATATCTTTTAGCAAAGATGACTTATTGATGAATATCTTTGGCTCATGAGTGCAGCAAAGATGAATGATTTCGATGAATATTTGGCATATATAGTGCAAAGATGATTCTGTTGATGAATATCTTCGCCCGTAGTGCAAAGATGAATTTATTAGTATGATTATGAACATACGAATGATTTGGTATAACCATGATCTTTGATGTTTGGTGATGAAAATTATCTTTGTCTGGATGAAAAAGAATTTAGAACAACAATTATACGATTATGAGTTATACATTATGATTTTGTGGATGGAATTGTTGATTGATTACAGTGGATAAAACATTGTTGTGTGACTTTTAACATGGATAAGAGATAATAGACTTTATGTTTTATTTATTCTTCTAATGGATTCGTTCGTTCATTTCAACTATGGTTGAAAAGTTTTATCATCTACCATATCGTTCTAAATCTCGATTTATTATGATGAAGGCTATTGATAATTTATTTATCTTTAGTCATAATATTCTTTATCGAAAGCTAGTTGTGGTCAATTCTTTCCTTTTTCACAATTCCTTTAAGGTAATCTGAAAGTGTAGTTTGGGTTGGCGAGGATAATTTAGAATAGAATTTAGTGGTCATCATTTAGTAGTTATATTTGTTGAATCAAATAGGGTGAAGTTTAACCCAACGTTGAAAGGGTGTTTTGCCACTTTATCATACATGTAAGATGTCTAATGACGACATACAACCTCGTATCATCATAAAGACAGAGGTGGATATGCTCATCCACACTACGAGTAGTATATATAATGACAAGCACTACTTATATAATCTTGGAGTTTAGTTCAAGTATAATTCTCAATTAGAGACGGTGGAGATAATGATATGTCAAGAGAAGACACACCATCGGGAAGAATATGATAGTAATCTTCTCGCTTTTTTCTTTCAGGGGTCTATTAGGTCAACCAAGGATAATTTTGTGGCCATATGATATCTACTATAACCTAAAAGCATGGCCTCCCGTGTACGAAGGTTTCTCGAGCACTTCCCAAAGATTCTAATTTCTAAAACAGTTTTCGACTATACCTTTATGTAAGGTGTCATTATGAGGTATTGTCCACGGTTGGGACATGAGTCATAGTTGATATATATTTATATCCAAACTCACAGCATATGTGTTGTTGTATTTTGCATGATAATTGTTGTAATAAAGTTGTAGTTATTTTCTGTACCATGTATTTGACGACTCAGAATGGGTAGGATGGAATGGACCTATTTTGGGGTCGTTACAATACATACAAAAATTGTATTTTTAAGAGATTTTCTAAACCTTCGCATACCCTTTTCTTCTCTTTTTGTTATGGATTGTAAAAAGTTAAGTTGAGACAACCCTTTATTTGTAGTAAACAAAATACAAAAGTAATAAAAGACAGGAAAAATAAATCAGTTGGCTATATTTTGGTCAAAAAAAACTGGAAAAAAATAAAATAAAAAGGGAAGAGTAGAAAAATGATTTGTCCATTTAGTTTGAGGTCACTTAATTTGCCACTAGCTTTAAAAAGCAATACATACATACTTGAAGTGTAATGCATAAACCGATAAACTCTCACCACTACCCCTATAATGTATATTCATTTATTTTTTCGTGTAAAATTTGATCATCACACAATAATATACTATTTTCTTATCAGTATTTTAATTTATTAATTGTATGCATTATATTTATTATTAAAAATTTCAATAATCTCTAGTTAATTTAACTAAAATAAAGAAAATAAGAAGATTAAAAATAAATAAATAAACTCCTTTTAATTAAGGATCATCCATGTACAATGAAGAAGTAATTTAATCTACTTCTATTCCTAATCTAATACTTAATCATCTCTAAAACAATAGACCTATTTACATGGAAAATAATTTTGGACCATAATTTAGATTTATTGAACTTTGACACTTTTGTTCCCTTTTCATGTAGGTTTCAACTTCCTAGTGTCAATCAACTTCTCAAATAGATTTTCTAGATATACTTTTATTTCTCTTGTTGGATTTAACTTGCACACCAATATTGTTCCACCTCATTCCTTATCCTGATTCTTCTTGGATATTCTTACATGAATAAGAGCATTAAATATCGCTTAATCACCAAAATTTTAACTTTATTGAAACAAATATTAAATCTTACAAAATAAAATAAAACATATTAATTTAATAAACTAATATAATTAACAGAACAAAATTAAGAATAATAAAATATATGAATTATATGTCTATTATATATCATTACTATTTTTTAATTAGCACAATAAAAGTCAAAATTAAAGGGAATAAAAGGGAAAGAAGAAAAGAAATTACCACTACTCAAGTAATGGGCATAAACTATGAATATTTATAAACCAACCTAAAATAGGTAAAAGGTGAGGATAAGTACAAAGAGGTAAACGTTTGAGGGTGTTTTTGTAAATAGGTAGAAAGAGGAGGGTTTACATTTGACAGTCACAGTATTCCATACAAATCTTTGTCGTCACTGAGGCGCCACATTGAGCTCTTTAACGTTGCTTGAACACCTACCGGCAGTTAACATTTGTACCCTCCCTCGATACCCGAGACTGTTCCTATATTGCCCTCCTTTTTTTTTTTTTGCTTAATCTATATTGCCCTCCGTTCTCCATCTTAATTACCAATTTGTCTGCTTAGTGTGTTTTACTAGTATATATATTTGTATGCCTAGTTGTATCGTCACTGTTAATCAAAGCTCTCGGACTAAAACCCCTTCAAGTTCTTGGAGTCTCTCCCTCCTCCTGCTGCAGCTGCTGCTCTAAACAGAGTTTCTTTCTCTGTTTAAGAGTTTCACTCCGGGAGCAAAGTAAGTGATTTCTTTATTTATCTGTTTATTCCATTATTTTTTTTAATGTTCGTAGTTTTGATTTGGGTTTGTTTCTGCATGATCATTGTGGGTTTTCTTGATTTGGGTTGTTTTTGTTTCACCATTTGATTTGCGCGATTAATGTGTTCTTTGATGGGGTGTTGTTAATTTTGCATATTATGATGACTTTGGGGGTTTTGAAAGGTTAGAATTTGAGTGTTTATGCAATGTGGTTGAGAAGTCTGTAGGGGTTTATGGTTTTGATTGGTGGTGTTTGGTGCATGAGCTTCTGAGCATTTATTAGAGAGAATGTTCAATTCATTGAGAAGCTATGCTCCCAAGCCTCCCACATTTTGCCTTGTATGAGCTATACCAAATGTAAGTTGTGATTAATGGTTTTTACTAAACGAAGTTCTTAGCTAATGGAAAGTGGGAATCTGAATTATCTTGTAGAATTGGCAATATTCAATAGAATGACTAAAACTGGGACCCACAAATTCAATGCAAGTACCCATGCTGATTAATTACAAACCCCACAAAATATTTCCAACGGTAACTATGCTCACTACCAACAAACATATTATCTTTATTAGTTTTCTAAATCTGAAGAGAAAATTATTAGACACAAGTGACCAATCACATTTGGCATAACATATGCTTAGGTAACAGTAGCAACTCGACAATTGATTTCCACAACGGAGTATTGTGTGTCTCCTAAATACATTGCCTAAAGATCCTATATTGATCCCTGCTAGGCTGTTAAAACATATCAACCATCAAGTTTATGTGCAAAATAGTAAAGTTTATTGCACCAGTTTTAATCATTCATTGGAATATCTACAACTCTATAGATAATTAATGTTCCCACCTTTTTCAGCTAAGAACTTTCTAGTGGTGTGACATATAATTTTTCAAGCCTAGGGCTTGCATATTTAACTCTGGTGAACTGTGGAAACTGATGCAAATTTCTCTTTAAATTGTTACTATAGTATTTCATTGTTTGTTATTCATATTAAGCATGTGTTTTTTTAGATTTCCTTATTTTATTTTTTAGGGCATATGTTTAGTTTGCTTAATCTGTTTCCAGGAGATATCAAGTTCCCTAGTTTCAATGGATAATGAGTATGTAGAGCAACAAGTGCCATTGGGGTTCCTGACTGGCATGGAATTTGATATTGTAACTGAGGAAGATGCTGTAAGTATTGTTTTTTGATTATCTAAAATTAATGAAGTGGGAGAAAGGGTTTAGAGTTGCACTTTATTGAAGTTCTATCACAAATATGCCTCTTAAAAACATAGGAAAACTACCCACCACTCCTAGTTCTCTCCAAATACTTTTAACATACAGAATGTACACACTTATATGTGTGCCACATACTCTAGCATGATATATAATCAGCTTGATTATTCTTGCTTAGATCTCAAGTTAAATGAAGGGGATTGATATGTCAACAAGGTCCTCCTCACATGTATAGTAAGTGGGTTCAACACATTTGAGAGAGAGCTTGTGGAAATATCATTTTTTTACTTGTGGAAAGAACACTTCTCTAAATGAACAAAAGTTCACATTAGTTAACTTTCTGTGTCTTAGTTTTTTTTAGCTGTATTCATGATTTGCAAATCAATTGCTTTAATTTATATAAATATCACACTAGGTGTCTTAGTTTCGAGCATATCATGAATTCATGATCCATTCCTTTAACCGTCATTACCTTTTGAAGCCCCTTTCTCAGTAAGATAGTAACGATACCTCTCAAGTTGATTTTTGTTCTTTATAAGTTACTGTGAAACCAATGAAAGAGATATGGTTGTATTGTAATTTCTTTTTAAAAAATTATATGTTGCTTTTGGAACGTCTTTTTCTTTTGCAATAATTTGCACAACAAGACAGAAACTCATACTAAAGAATTTAAGCCATCAAGGTGGTATGACTTCTGTCACTGTTAATTCAAGGACATCTGATGATGGCTTTTGCCACAGTGCTTCTGGCTGGCTCAGCTGCAGAGAACATATACTCATATAGGCTATCCTTGCAGTTGACCAGTTTGTGAAATTCAAAATATTTTGATGGGTCCTGCCTTCTTAATCCTCTGCAGTTCTTTGTATTATTCAGTCAGTATGTTCAGTGTTCTGTCAGATGCTTTCTTTTGTCAATATTTCGTCTTTTAAATATATTAAGAATTTAAGATGCAATGTTCTACATGCGCACATGCTTGTGTGGGGTCCAATCACATGATTCTATTTACTGTTTGTGAATCCATTTTTCAATACCAAAGAAATATGTTATATTATCTATACATATATCCAGGAAAAAATATCTGTTAAAGAAATTGGAGCAGCCAATGACGTGACACATCCTATGTTGGGACTGCCCAATCCAACATCTTCTCAGTGCCTGACATGTGATGCAAAAGATGTAAAAACTTGTGAAGGTGCAAATAAAAAGTTATCTTGTTTTATTCGGTTACCATCCTTCACATTGTTAATTGAATGTACATGTAAAAACATTTAAACATTTGCAGGACACTTTGGGTTAATCAAATTTCCATTCACAATACTCCATCCATATTTTATATCGGATGTTGCAAAGGTTTTGAATAGAATCTGCCCCGGATGCAAATCTGTTCGACATAGGGTCAAGGTCAGGTACTTACACCCTTTGTGTTTACTTTAGCAAGACAGTTGCAGTTTCTGCTGCATATTGTACTTTGATACTTGATGTTCATTGGAAACACATTTTAAGTAGTTTTTATGTTGTTTTACTAATACTTAACTATTTGTGGTAAGCGTGCTTACCATTTTAGCAAGTATCAACAAAAATTAAACCATGAACTGGGAGAAAAAGTTCCCAAAGAAACAGGATTACATGTATTACCTTTTTTGCATTTAATGTATGTTTCTCCTGAAGCTATCACTCGAATAAAGTAGTTGCTGTTTCTGTTTTATGAAGGAATAAGGATGTATATGTTCTAAGTTATTAAAGAGATTTGAGGAGGTTTATTGAAGCTTAGTTTGTTATGCTTAATGTGTCAACAACACACATATCAAATATTATCATTTCTGACTAAACAATATGTATTTGTATCTGAGTGATTTTTGAGTAACATTTGTGTGGAGACATGATCTAAATTTGAGCTAACCTTCTGCGTAACTATATTTTTGACTTCCCTTTTTCCAAACTAAAAGTAAAAAGAAAGACGTCTAATTCTGTGCATACTGCATAACTGTTCTGATCCATTTGTATTTCCATCATCAAATCTTATTGAGATTCTTATCTTGAATTCCTGCATAATTGTTTAGGTATATTCATTTGAACGTCATTGTAAGTTTCAATTTTAGCAATTCTCTTCTCTAGTTATGAACATGAGAAGTGAGATATTGATTCATTTTAGTTGTGTCCACTATCCATATAATTATGGGACAAGAAAGAGAAACTGTATGACTTGGCGATCTTTTAGGGCTCCAATGGACTATCTAACATGATAGTTAGTAACCAGAAATTAAATGAGGAAGTAGAAGAAATAAAGAGAGAAATAGAAGATTTCAGAGTAGAAGAAATATATATGCAGAGAGCCACAAAATGTGGGCTCATTCTTAGTTTTCAGTCATAATTTGCTTACATCTTGCACCACATTTATATAGCTATATTTCCAACCAAAGACTAAACTACCCCTCCTAGATAATTCTCTGGGAGTCGCATGCAATAAGCTCCTTCTTAGATACAAAATACTACGATACTTTATTTACTAAAATACTGCTCAGCTACGATACTGACTTGACTCAAACCATGTGACTTCTACTTTCTAGAATCTTTTAACTTTTCTAAACAGTTCCTAAATTTTTATTTTATTTTTTAAAAATTAACTTTGCTCAAGCTTCCCTCGGACACGATCCCTTGACTAAACCAAGAAAACTGAGAGAACGAGAAGAGCTGTGTTGAAGTTTCAAAAATGAAGCTCAAATTCAATATTGATTTGTTAGCGGAACATCACCTAATAGGGAAAGTAACATTACTGTATCACTCATCTATAATTCAATTTCTTATAGGAAAACTTTACTCCTTCCAATCATAACTATAATAGAAACTTAATGTTTCCACTTCAGTTTCTTCTTTGAGTGTCCAAGGGTGAATTAGTTATGGACAACATCTTGAAAAGATTATTTAGTGGTTATGGCTGTTTTAGTTGTTCAGCATAACACTGATGTGATGTTCTAAAATGTACAAAACAATGTGTACAGATTCCTATTGTGGAACAAATAATTTCCACAACTTAATTTTTTTTTTTTTTTACCATCTATATGGTTAATCTGAATGACGTTCTTGATACATGTTAATAAAACCAACTTCAGTTTTGTTGATGTGATATAACATTTCTGTTCAGTTGAATGCTTGTCTTCTAGATTTTACTTGGTGATGATACTCGTCTTTCTCCTTCTTGCATGTACCAGAGTGCTAGTCCAACATCCACACATCATCGTCCTGTGCCTTGCAAGTACTGTGATGTAAGTTCTTTAGCTGTTTTTTTGTGTTCTTTGTTTTATCTTAATAATATCTTAAAGAATTTTCTACCCAATAACAGGTACATTTGAAGAATAAATATCCAAGAATGAATTTCAAAGTATCCACTAAAGAAATATTTGGAAGGACAGCAATATTAGCCCAAATAAATGAACGACTGTGGATAAAAAGTTTAAGTTTGGCTTCTGATTATTGGGATTTTATTCCAAATGATCCACAACAAGAAGAAAATTCATTACAGCCCAACAAAAGAGTTCTATCACATCTCCAGGTTACATTCTTTACAACTTATTCACCAATATATATGTTTAGTTGTCACATATTCCTGTATCTCTAGTTTTTTTTTGGTTACCATAATGAATTTTTATATTCTTCTTATAATTGGAAGGGAATAAATAATTAACTTGCATTGCAAGTCCATCTGGTCAGTGGATGGTGCTAATAATTAATCATGTATCATATAGTGTAAAAAATGGAGATATCAAAATGATATGTACGCTTGCTTGGTCTTTTATTCCAAACATGTTTTGATGTTACAGATGAATGCCTTAACATATGAAAAATGTTGGTATAGTTTCTTTTCTTGGATGTTTATAATGCAAGGAGGTTTCTATGATGTGAGATGAAAGATGACATTTGGATGCATACTCAAAATAACCTGAGAACAGTTATATTTAAATGTTGTAGATAAAAAACATGTGCACATTTTAACTTTTAAATATGTGGGTTCTAATACATTACGTGAATACAGAGGAACATGAAGAGAGTTTGTTCGTATGTGTGTGTATGGTGTTCTGCCAAGAAGATGAAGAGTGCAAACTATATCTTCATTCTCTGTCCTTTGTCTTGAGACTTGTGGAATTCCTTGTTTGCTTTCTTTGGTAGAGTTTGGTAATGCCAGGAATGTTAAAAATCTGTAGTAATTGCAAAAAAGAAGTGGATTTTGGTTCCTGTGGTGTTATGCATCTCTGTGGAGGGAGCACTTGACAAGATACTTTGAACTTTCAAGGGTTGAATGTTCATCATCAAAGTGAGGTCTTTGATGCTGAGTTTCCTATTTTTGTGGGTAAAATGAGGTATACTGAGAGGATTACTAATGTTCTTAGGATCAGGCACTTGAATAATTATTTGATTTTTTTGTGTGCGTTTGAGTTGCAAGTCTTTGTTTTTTAGGGGCTTGCCCCCCTGTAGGAGGGTTTTCTGGATTGTATCCATTTCAATTTGTCCTACCCAGTTTGATTGTTATGTTGGCTCTTGTTGATCTGTAGTGTTGCCCACTCAGACGGTTGTAATTAGTATCTAATGGGAAAAAATACATGGTGTGTACACACACATATATATATATGGGAAGAGAGAAAGAGAGAAAAACGAGTGAATTAGTATTTATATAGGTTAATGATGATATTATGGTTGAATTAAATTGATATTACTCATTGTGAGTCTAAAGAAGGTTTACTGGAGTTAACAAGCTGGATAAATGGAAACAACGACGTATTACTAGTGTGAAAAAGGTTGGTTCTCCTGTTCACCTTTCTTTCGTTTAACTTTTATGGCCCTTACTAGACTATCACACGTACAAAAAATCAAGTAGGCTGTATGATGTGATAGCTCTTTGACTTCTTTCTATGATTAGAAAACTTCAAATAGACACCGTTCAAGAATCAAATATAATCAAATATGTTGGACCCTTAAAAGTAACTGTTGAACTGGGGCATATATGGATTCCGGCCTTCTGGTTGATATGCATCTGCAATTTGGCTGTACATTGGGAACAATAACTTGTGTAATTTTTATGAGAAGTTCAGTATAATGAAGCTTATTAGACCTAAATCTAAACTGCTGGTTAAATGATTTGTGATTTTGAATGGCGCAGGCAGAAATTATTCTGGCTTTTGGAGCTTGTGTTTTAATGTTGCTAGAACTGATATCAGCAATTGATGTTTAGTGCCTCCTGGATCAGTTGCTAACCAAGCTTTCACCTTTAAAGATATTGCTATTTCATTTCATTTTTTTTAATAAAGAAATTGATGTCACTGAAGGCTGTTAGATATTGTTTTTATATTTAATTTCCATGAGCTATTGAGGTTTTTCCTGCTTTACCACATTGTTCATTTTTATAATCTAACATATTTGATGAGCATTCGTGTTGTTATCATTTTTAGGTTTATCACTTACTTAAAGATGTTGATCTGAGGTTGCTTAAAGACTTCGTTCAAGACAAAAAAATCAATGTTCCTTAGCAGTTTTCCTGTGACTCCCAATTCCCATCGCGTCAATGAGTTTGGACAGCATATGAGATTTGTGAGTAAGCTGTAATTCTTCAATGGTATTCTTGTCCTAATTAAAATAGCTATCAAGTAGTATCTTGTCTGAATCCTTCTACTTTCTTCTACTGCACACTGTTGTTGATTGGTCAATGGTCTCAGGATGAACGCACAAGGGCTTACAGAAAACTGGTTGATTTCAGAGGGTCAGCCAATGAGTTGAGTACTCGCGTTCTTGATTGTCTCAAAATTTCCAAGGCAAGTAAAAGAACATGATTTCTTTTATCTTGCTTATATCAGTTATATAATAACTTTCTACTTATTGCCTGTTATTGAACAACTTATGCTTCAGCTACGATCGGAGAAGTCATCCTCTAAAGCATATGCTCCTAAGATGTTTATACAAAATGAAGATGCTGTGCCAAAAATGTCTGGTTTAAAGTATATCAAAGAACTTATTCTTGGGAAGCGAACGGATCATGCTTTCCGCATGGTTGTAGTTGGTGATCCTAATATAAAGGTGGACGAAATCGGTGTGCCTCGTCATATTGCAGAAGCAATGCAAGTTTCTGAGCGGTTGAATTCACGGAATTGGACAACTCTTGGTGTAAGGATTCTTGCCAAGGGGAGGACATTTATACGTCGAGAAGGTGGTCTAGTTCGTGTAACTTTGCAGAACGATACGTTGCAGGTTGGAGATACTATATATAGGCCTCTCCGTGACAGAGATATTGTTTTGATCAATAGGCCTCCATCTATTCATCCTCACTCCCTAATTGCTCTTCATGTGAAAATTCTTCCAATAAATTCAGTTCTCTCTCTTAATCCACTAATCTGCTCCCCTTTTCGTGGGGATTTTGATGGTGACTGCTATCATGGTTATGTTCCACAGTCAGTTGACTCTAGAGTGGAGCTTCATGAGCTAGTTGCGTTGAACAAGCAGTTGATTAATGGCCAGACTGGTCAAAATCTTCTGTCACTAAGTCATGATAGTTTAACTGCTGCACAATTGGTCATTGAGGATGGGGTGCTTTTAGACCGCTTCCAAATGCAACAGCTGCAAATGTTTTGTACTTGTCCTCAGCAGTTGCAGTTTCCAGCTGTCGTTAAGGTACCTTCACCAAATAATTATTCTAATGCTACTTCATCAGATTCCTGCTTGTGGACTGGAAAACAATTATTCAGCCTGCTCCTACCTCCAGATTTTCATTATGATTTTCCATCATCCGGTGTGCATATTAGTAAAGGGGAAGTCATATCTTCTACTGGTGCATCTTCTTGGCTATGTGACACTAATGAAAACCTTCTCTATAGGCTAGTCAAACACTGCCAAGAGGAGTTTCTAGACTTCCTAAATGCTGCTCAGGGAGTTCTCTGTGAATGGTTGTCAATGAGGGGACTGAGTGTTTCACTGTCCGACATTTACCTCTCTTCTGATTCAGACTCCCGAAAAAATATGATTGATGAAGTTTCTTGTGCTTTGCGGGAGGCCGAGCACGTATCTCATATAAAACTATTGATGGTGGATTCCAATCAGGATTTCCTTATTGGAAGTTTTCAAGAGAGTGAATCAAGCAAGGATTTTGGAGTGGATCACATGTTTTATGAACGGCAGAAATCGGCTGCCCTCAGTCAAGTCTCTGTTTCTGCCTTCAAGCAAGTTTTCAGGGATATTCAAAACTTATTCTATCAATATGCAAATGAGGACAATTCATTTTTGGCTATGTTAAAAGCTGGAAGCAAGAAGAGTAATTTAACTCGAGCAGTCCAACATGGCATGTGCCTTGGCTTGCAGCATTCATTGGTACCATTATCGTTTCGAATTCCCCGCCAGCTTTCCTGTGCCGCATGGAATAGTCAGAAGACACTTGACTCACTAAATATAGCTCATGATCATCCGGAATATACAAAATCTTACATTCCATATGCGGTGGTTCCTAGTTCTTTTCTAACGGGATTGAATCCCTTAGAGTGTTTTGTTCATTCGTTAACAACTCGAGATAGTTCTTTTGGTGGTCATGCAGATATATCTGGGACCTTGACTCGCAGGCTTATGTTTTTCATGCGTGATTTATGCATTAGGTATGATGGAACAGTGAGAAATGCCTACGGCAATCAAGTTGTTCAGTTCTCTTATAATAGCAAGGCCAGTTCTCCAAATAATAACCCTGATGGGTCCCTAAATGATAGTGCTTATGGCTTGTGCTATGGGTGGCCAACCTGTTGGCTCATGGGCTGCTTGTGCTATTTCTGAAGCAGCATACAGTGCTCTGGATCAACCAATTAGTGCACTTGAAGCCTCACCTCTCCTAAATCTAAAGGTTCTCTCTCTACACACACACACACACACACACACACACATATATATATATATATGTAAGTCTCTGTCTCTATTTAACAATCTATTTCTCCACCCCATTTGAAATATATCCAAGTTTGGGTTGCTCCACATAATTCTTTTGCAAAATAACCAGGTTACTTATAGGTTCAAGATTTTGATCAGTATGTCCTACAAAATCTTATGGTAATCCAATTTGATTGTGCAGGAAATACTAGAATGTGGTGGGAATAAAAGGAATAATACTATCTCACTATTCTTGTCCAAGAAGCTTCGAAGATGGGCCCATGGTTTTGAGTATGGAGCTTTGGAGGTTAAAAGTCATTTGGAGAGAGTACAACTTTTAGACATTGTTTCTACTGTCATGATAATGTAAATTTCACCCCATTTTAATTGGCTGGCTTCTTCTTTTTCCCTTTGGCAATCATATTGGTTTATATAATTGCTATACCTCAATTTATATATAAAATTTGTGCTTTATGAATTTCAGGTTCTCCCCTAAGACCAGTAGACATACACTTCCATGGGTTTGCCATTTTCATATAAGCAAGGTGATACAGTCTTACAATATATAATATTATTGTTAGTTCTTGAGGCCTTTTGAATGTTAGTTTCTGACATAATTTCATGTTTTTTGCAGGACATGGTAAAGAGGAAACAAATAATAGTGCAATCTATCATTGATGCCCTCTGCATGAAGTGCAAATCCACTCAACTGAAATCAAAAGTCTATTTTCCAAACTTGCAGATTACAAGCAAGTAAGATATCTCTTTCTTAGGAGTCTTTCATTGATTTACATGTGTTCTGGGTCTTGTTAGAGCAGTAGAGGCTATAGAAAGAAGCATGAGTACACCTGAGAGATGGACTCATAGTGGATTTATTACCTCATAGTGTTAGTTAGGTCTGAAAATTGAATTGATTTGGGTCTCGTCTGAGCACAGGAGATCCGAGTGGATTTCTGTTTAGAAATTTCAAGTCGGAGCTGATCCACTAATTTGGTGGATTGTAAGATCTGAGTCCACTCAGTGCAGATATGTTTATTATCTGATATCCTATCTGATAATATGTGGATATTATAAACAATATAACTATACTAAGTAAATAATAATTATAAAGCATATACACTACTTGTTGTTATGTTTTATTCACAAATATTAATATTTAAATTTACTCGATATCATTTATAATTTTCAGTACATTTAATATAAATCGATTACTTTTACCCTGGCCAGATCGACTCCCTATTCATATTTGGTGCAGTTGATATTAGGTTTATAAGATCAATCTTGCTACTTCATATCAGGTTTTAGCAGTGTGTATTTGATTAAAATTCGATGCATCTACAACTACCTCTATTATTACATGAATATAATAGCGAGTTTCATATTTGTGCATAGTACATATTAGTGCTAAACAATGTGTAGCTGAAATTGGGATCTTATAGGTCCATAATTTGCTATGTAAAAACTCAGTCTAGTGGTTTTGATCTGCAAATTCAGTATTTATGCATGAACTTTTTTTGCTTGCCTGGCCACGACTACACTTGTGTTCATCAACTGATCATTCTTGCATGGAGCTTTGATGTATTCCTTCTGATATTACTGCTTGATTGGCAGGGACTGTTCTGAAGGAAATGATGCCATGATTTGCATCACCATCTCCATAGTCAGAAGCTCCAAGAACTCCAGTATACAGCTCGACACCCTTAAAGAGACGGTGATACCGTTCCTTCTTGGAACTGTCATAAAAGGTAATATTCAGAATTGAATATTACTACACCCATTAATTTTGTAGCGTTGGTTTCTTGTTAATTTCTTTATTCTTCAATTTAATGTATAGTCTTATAGTTGTGGCTGAGGCTTATGCCTGGAAAAATATTATTTTGGATATGTCCCATTAACTGGGAGAGGTTTACTGAAGGGGTGGAGTGAAGAAGGCAGTTGGCCTCTCTTCCTAACAATTATACTATCACTTTAGGAGATGAGAAACAGTCAGAAACAATCTATCATTCTCAATTAGGATATATATATATATATATATATATATATATATATATATATATATATATATATAGAGGCCGGATCCTGTCCGGGAGCCCGGACAGGTTTAAAATCCGGACCTTTTTTTTTGTTTTTTTTTAAATCAACTAAATTTTTTTTTTAATATTTTATGAAACTAGAATTTTTACATAATGCAGTGTTTTGGGTGTGATTTTGATACATATAACAAAACATGTATGTACAGACTGTACTGTAAAAATTCCAGTTCCATAAAATATTAAACTTTTTTTTAGTTGTTTTTTAAAAAAAAAGCAAAAAAATAAAATAAAAATGGGGTCCGGATTTTGGTCAGGTCCGGGCCCGGACCTGATCCATCTCTCTCTCTCTCTATATATATATATATATAGATAGATAGATAGATAGATAGATAGATAGAGAGAGAGAGGTGCATCATCATTCTCTTGAATTACCATGAGAATGTGAATTGAAGCAATGTACCACATTTAAAGACTCTAAATCTGGTGATTTCTTTATTAAGTTGTAGTTAAGACATACTTCGGAGTTTCTTGGAGTAATGAACTGATAATTTTTGTTACACATGCTTGCAACATGAATATTTTGTTTCTGAAGAACTCGCCACATCAGTCCCCTTTAAGGATTTTTAATTTGATCACTCATCATGTAGAAGTTGGGAAGTTAACAAAGCCGTTGATGGGTGCAAGCGTGCACCTATTTCACGTTGAGTCATATTGATATATATATATATATATATATATATATATATATCACATGTACACACACAAATAAAAGAACAAGAATCAAGGAGGGGAATTACAATGCTATCTGGTTGCGTTGGCAGTACATTGATGCGTTTCCCAAAGGTGATGTTAATAATGAGGTTAATGGGGTGGCTTTGATGGAGCTGGAGTTTATGGATGGGATGTGGTGGTGTATTGGTGCCAAGGTGTTGGCTGTTGTGAGTGGTAGTTATTGGGTTTGGTATCGGTTTGATGGTGACAAGATGAAGGTGGAAGTTGGCCTTGTATAGACTCTTGTGTTTCTTTTGATCACATTTTTTAGTGTCCTCAATTTGAACCAGTTAATCTGAGATCCTATGTTGCGGTGTTTCTTTGCTTCACTTTTTATCAACTATAAGGTAGGGTATTGGGGAATTTAACTAGTGAAGTTTGTTAGTTTTGGTGATGTTAGAGTTAATAATACTTCCTCCTTACGGAGATTGCAACAATTGATAATGAGGAGGAAGGTGTTTAATCTGATGACCTTATTGGTCGCTGCTCGGAGTTGAGGAAAGATTTTGAAGAAGAAATTGAGTTTTCCCTTCCCTATGTCATCTGACCATCAACTCTTTTTACGTAGTAGGAAAGTTTGGTACTAAATAAAGGATTCCATTGTCTTTGGGTCGTCAATAAAGATATTCACCAGTTGCTTAGGAGTCAGGCCTTACAAGCACATTTCGTCAGTAGTTTCGTGTCTCTGACGTATAAGCATAATGGTGAGTTTTAGTTTTGTTGTGCATCTGCTAGGTGTGTGTGGATTATTTTGCTTTAGGTTTTTGTTTACGATAGAGTTGGACGTTAACCACTTTTAAGGGGTTTGATATTGGAAAGTATGGGAAAAATATGCGATATTGTGCACTTCTTTCTACCTCTTGGGTACATGGTTAGAAGAATTTAGGATTTCCAAATATAGTTTTCTCCTTGTTATGGACGGAATTTATTGGTTTCACTTTAAATTTCTCTGTTGGTCTCGACCATAAGGAGCGGTATGGGCTTCAGCATTCAGTATCAGTTGTGCACAGGCGATAGGAGGGTTTGACCTATATTTTGTATTATTGTTCTACTTTTATTTTTCTTTGGAAGACAAGTATCTTCAAATTCTGTATTCCTTTATAACAACATTTTTTCTTTTACCTTGAAAAAAAAGCAATAAAGGTTGTATGGAGATTATTGACTATTATTGTCTTATTGGTCTTTATTGGAGTGAAGGTTAGCACTTCAACGGCATTGTCTCCAAGAGTCCAAGTGTAGGATATCCAGTGGTCTACTGTTAATTCCTTAAGTTTAGGGGAATCATGTCTGCCTGTACCAAATCCAAACAAAATAGTACTGATTTTTAAAATTTTTCTTTTTGTAAGAACTCTATTTATATATGTATATTTATATGTAGTCTCCCTTTTGTAAAATTAATTGTGGAGGTTGTAAAATTATTAGTTATTAGAGCTATATCTATTGATAAAAAAAAGTTCCATATAAGTCTAATTCTATACAAAAGAAGAGCATGTACATATCTTTCATCTATACTATAGGTCTTTATACCAAAGTTTCCTAATATATTTAAGTAACATGGAAAACACTCTCAATACATTTTTAAGAATAAATAAGTTGTAGAGTCTTTATTCAAGTTCATGATTGATTTGTGATCTTATAATTATTAGTATATAAAACACATATTCAGTAGTATATGAAAAATATATTGATTCTTTTTCATTCATCTAATTAGTACTACTACATGATTTTTAAATAGATGTTAATTATGAAATAGAATTTATTAATTATAACATGTGGAACAACGTTGGTTCCTGAATAAACAAAAATACAAAGTATAAAAATATTAATTATTAGAGGATTCACTGTATACTAGATGCAAAAATATTATTCTGGATTTCAGCCATTTTTATCCGACACATTTAGAACTTAAACAAATTTTGTTATATATGAAAATACTTGTATATGACAAACTATTAATCGGCTTTCTAGAGTTATTGGTTGTGATGTTCCTTGTATTTTTGCCTCCTGGCCTCCTTCTCTTTTTGCTTTTTCTTTTGTGAATTCTAGTAAAACATTTCAATCTATGAATATTTCCTTTATATGTTCAGTGTGAATATTCATTGATATCAATTCTGGTTGTTTTATTTATGACGTATTGACATGTTCAGGATCCTCAAATGTGAAAAAGGTGGATATCTTATGGAAAGATCCACCAAATGTATCAACCTCCCATAAAGGTTCGTCCGGTGAGCTTTATTTGCGGGTTTTCATGTCAGAGACCTGCGATAGAACGAGATTTTGGGGAGTTCTAATGGATGACTGCCTACAGTTGATGGATATGATTGACTGGAAACGCAGTCATCCTGAAGATATTCATGCTGCGACCTTGGCCCTTGGAATTGATGTTGCAAGGAAACTTTTTTTAAGCGTGAGTTCATTTAACCTTGTTTCAAGCTGCATATCAAAACTCGATTGAGCAATTAATACTTTTAATCAGTGTTCATAGCTTTGGGCCTTGGTTAGAATGTTAGGTCTAGTTTCCCTGTGTAGGTCTTGGGTTTAATAGTAGTAAAAAATGAAAGACATCAAATAGTTAACTGCATGCACTTTTGTTGCAGAAACTGGAATCAGCAATATCTGATACTGGAAAGACTATACTTCCTGAACATTTGCTTCTTGTTTCTGACTGTCTCTCATCTACGGGAGAGTATGTTGCTTTGAGTGCCAATGGGCTGGCCCGGCAAAGAAAACAGACATCAGTTTCTTCACCGTTCACACAAGCATGCTTTTCCGTAAGTAGAACTTAACTTTTTTGTTGTTATATTTCTCCTTGGGTTTGTACAGAAATTGAATCTGTGTTTGCACTATGGAATGTTTTGCAGAGTCCCGCTGATTGCTTTGTTAACGCTGCCAAGATGGGTATTGTGGATGATCTTCAGGGTAGTCTAGATGCATTGTCATGGGGAAATACTCCTTCTTTGGGAACTGGTGGACAATTTGATATCTTATATTCTGGGAAGGTAGATTTAGTTCTGTTTTTCTTATTAGATGATTTTCTAAATGTGAGAAAGCCAGTGATCCAACCAAATATTTTGATAGTAAACTGAGTAGTGGTGGCATAAGGCAGTTGACAGATTTAAGAATCTGGATTTCTATGCAAAAACATTAATCTGCACCATTATTGTGACCTTATCCAAAAGATCAATTAATTCATACTGAAAATGTTAGTATCTTTAATTCTGAGATTTAACAGAACCTTAATTACTAGTCCATATGTTTGAATTACAAAACTATAAAGAAAAGAAAAGAAAAGAAAGGAAAGAAAAGAAAATTCAGTGACTTTATTTAGGCATAACTGACATGGCGAGAGAATTGATGCAAACAATGAATTGGTGTCTTGGGGCCTTGTTGCTTGTGGTAACTTGAAGGGTACAATGCAGTCGATATCAGGGTTCAACCGTCAATGGTATAGTTTTTTACTGTAAAGAAACCAAAATGCAATCAATGTGAAAAAGAACACTTTTGTTTTGGTAAGGTATTATACTAACTCACATGAATGAGTCATTTAGGTTAATACAACCCAAACATTGCAAAGTAGGCTAATGCTAACTGGTTAATATTGTTTCTGCTGAAACTTCCTTATAAGGAATTGTAAACTTTGTACTTGTGTAAATATTACATTTGGGTTTTTGAACTAAAGAGAAGATATGAAAGATTAAGTTATTGATTGAACATTTAGTTGCTTCTTCCTTCTACATATATCTTCCATCTTTAAAATCTGCAAGTAACCACATGATTGTTAAGTGTCAGACGGGTTAGTTTTTCTGTTTAGTTATGAGCGTGCCGGTTCTGGCATGACCACGATCACATTATTAAAATGTTCTATCTATTACTGAGGCCCAAGTATCTGCACATTCACATGAAATTCGCTAGTTATCAATTTTTAGACTATTATTTTAGTCTTAAAGTCTTGACATATTTTCCTACTGTTATCTGCACATCTGTAATTTGGTGAATTTAATTAATGTTCTTGGTAAGATGATGCATTTTTTCCATGATCTAATATTTGTTCTCTCTTGTTCTATGTTTTATTTCCATGATCTAATCTTTGGTATATCTTGTTTAATATTTCATCAGGGTCATGAACTGGATAAACCTGAGAATATCTATAATTTGTTGGGTAGCCATATTAATGGTCATGAACAGAATGTCAAGTTACCTGATGAAGGTAACAGTATGTCCATCAAATATCTTGCCAAGGAAGGGGAAATTTTGAGAAAGCACTTTAATGCAAACCACTTCTGGTGGATGTCTAAAAAACTGAAGGATATTTTACGCAAGTACGTTGCTTCAACACGGAATGATTTCTCTACTTTTTACTTTCTATATAATATTGAATATAGTGAAATTGCATATTTGTTAGTTATTATTCTACAGATGGTCAAAGTCTCATCATTGAAAATAATTAAATACATATTATATGTTTTGTCATTCCATGTTGTTTCTTAATATGCGTGAAAAGTCTACTGAGGGACTTGTTACATAATATTGAATATAGGCTTAACTGTAATATTTGTTCTGCTTTTCCCTCTTTGGCTGCTCCAGCTTATACATGTCATAGTCAAATATATGTTTCTACCAAAAATCGAATCATACTCCCTCCCTCCATCCTATTTGTTTCCTTTAATCAATATTAGTGTTTAAGGAGAGTAAATTGATTATTGAAAAAATGTAAAAGTGTGCCAGATGCATGACCTTAGTATTAAAAGAGGTCAACAAATAAAGTTGTACTCTCTTTAGGATACAGGGAGTTTATATATAACCCCCCTGCCGGAAGAGAATGGTGCAAATTGGCTTCTTTCTGCTTGATCTTGTGGTCAAATAGCTTAATAAGATAGAGTGTCTGAGGTTTATAAATGGTCCGCATGCTAAAGGATAGGGGCTTAGTTAGAGAAGGTAAAAGGGCTTACTACAACCTCTTTAGGTAAGGTAATAGTTTCACTTCAAGCATATATAAGGTAGAAATAATAATTGGTCTTTGTGATTAGCTAAACTACATGACCTTATAAATAGATGAAAAAATAACTTCCGTAGAGGACACGTAATGGATATGGTGAGGTCTGACTTGTGTCTTTCTTGTACTGACCGAACTCCTCAATGAACTAGGACTCCTCTATTCACTACTAAATAAATAGTAACATAGAAAACGTTACCACTAGGAATATTTTACTACTAACTACTTTTCGCTTTGTCCCTAGCTTGCCAGACCAAGTGGCACATTCAAGTGGTTGAATGAACTCAGTTTAAGAGGCCACCCATTGTAGGTGTGCTAACCTTGAACAATAATGTGAACTGATTAGTTAGATTATTGGGAATTTACCATTTTTTATGGAAAAACATCTACATATCTTAACAAGCAGTCTAAGCTATATATGACCTCATAACCCATATAACAAAGTGATTCGAGCAAGGCAGAAGGCCGAGGTCTTCAAACTTGATGAATCCCTTGAATTTACTAGGACTGAAAACTCAATTTTTATTTATTAATCAGAATCCAATGAATGAAACTTTCCAATCACATGCAATCAAGTCTTCAATATATTTGGGTGAACTTAATAAAACAATTATGGGAGGATTCATGGGCATAATTTGTTGGATTTCTGGATAGATTTGATGGTATAATTTATGGGATTTCTGAGAAAGGATTCATGAGCATAGTTCTGGGAAAAGTTGTCAGAATCTTGGCACACATTATGAATATCATTTGTAGGAGTTCTTACGATCCTAGTTATCATTTGTGGGTGTTCTACATCACCATATACTTACTGAAAGAAGACATGGATCATAACAAGTATCATTGTCCAAAGTATTATACAAATGGGAAATGGGTAATACTACGGGCCTCATACTTTTGGGTCTCAAATACACATGTCATCATTAATTGGTTGTTCATATTATAGTTGGTCCTTAGCAATCATTACATCCCAATGCGATGATGACATATATATTTGAGACACATTTGAGACCCATAGTATTATCCATTAAAAAATACTGCTCAACTCTTAAAACATAGAAAACATAGTTAAAAAAACACTGAAATGCAAAACGAACATTATACACCCTAATGTATATTCAATTATTCAAAAAAAAAAAAATGAAGAAAAGAGAGTTTGCTACATTAAAAATAGAGTTGTGAACGAACCGAGTTGTTCGAGAACAAAGCTCGACTCGACTCAGTTGTTTAACAAGTTGAACTCAAACAAATTCTTTTGTTAGTTTACATCTTTGTATTTCTCTACGTATTGAGCCACTACATATTTACCATACTTGCATGTTGATTGTGTCAAGTCGTACTTTATATATTATTCATAACTTTTGTTGAATCCAAAGTTATTCAATATAAGCAAGCCAAGCAAAAAAAAACTACAAAATTATTCCTTCCTTCAAAATCTTTCGAGGTCCATATGTGATAACAATCAAGATCATTTTAATAATAACAAATTGATTTAAAACAAATATGGACACTTCCTCGAAAGTTTTGAATTTGGGTGGAAGGATTTTCAAGCGCCATGGATGAAAAATAGGGGGTTTAAGGTTTTGAAATGTCACAATTGGGTGAAGACTGAAGGCTTTGTGTATGGTTACATAAGGTTAAAGGGACTTGGAAGCTGGCCTGGATGCTCTAGACAGTACCATTGACCCTTCGAGTGTGTTCTAATTTTCGGTTGTAGGGTAAAGTAAAAGATTTCCTGATTTGCTATCAAGAAAAAGTGCAATAAAAGTTGGGAAGGAAAAAGGAAAAAGATAAATAGTTTTAGGCATGAACCCTAGATTCTGATGCAGGCCAGAAAATCCTTGTTCTGATTCATGTTGAGCCTTTTTGAGTGTAAGGGTCACTATTTTACCTCAAGTTGCACGCTGCGTTTTATTATTAATCTACTTGTAGGCTCTAATGCTCAAAAGCACATATTTTTGCCATGTGCATGCTTGAAATGAACGAGAGAACCTACATAAAATTTTCAGGTTATTTAATTATTGGGTTGCTCTTCACCCAATATCTGTTCGAGTGCAAGGGTCACTATTTTACCTCAAGTTGCATGCTGCGTTTTATTATTAATCTACTTGTAGGGTCTAATGCTCAAAAGGACATATTTTTTCCATGTGCATGCTTGAAATGAACAAGAGAACCTACATAAAATTTTCAGGTTATTTAAATATTGGGTTGCTCTTCACCCAATATCTGTTGATTTTTTTATTTTAGTTTTTGAATATTATAGAATTTGATTTTAATCTTATTGCTCTTTTTTATTCCCCCTCTTTATTATGTAGTTATGATATTAATCAGCAGTTAAGTGACCTGGATGAGAAAATGGTGACTGTGGCGCTCTATTTTCATCCTCGATCAATTGAAAAGATTGGAAGTGGACCTCAAGAAATTAAGGTAAGTAGAAGCAACAACCACAGAGATATTGAAAATGGGAACTTTGATTTTGATTATTTAATATTTAAAAGGAAGAGTTTTAATAAATTTGTCTGAAATGTCCTCTTCAAATTACTCCCTTTGTTTCAGAGAAAGATTCCCATTTGCTAAATTTATGAACTTTTAGGTTCTACTTTTATTTCATGTTTACCCTTATATATTGGG
This sequence comes from Panax quinquefolius, assembly GCA_020205615.1. Taxonomy (NCBI): domain Eukaryota; kingdom Viridiplantae; phylum Streptophyta; class Magnoliopsida; order Apiales; family Araliaceae; genus Panax; species Panax quinquefolius. The sequence continues at coordinate 6,041,270 of CM035163.1, read as the reverse complement.
TGTTTAGCATAGTAGTGATAGAATGATAATGGAGTTTTAATTGTAAACTTGAGGACATTGTGTCATTTATACTAGCATCAATAGAAATGGGACTCTTTTTCAAAATATCTTGGCAAATGGGACTTTTATTGTGGAATGGAAGTGGTATAAAAGCAAGCATTGTTCAGTCAAGATGACTTGACATATCAATATGCACATACCAAATAGTAAATTGGACTGTTTTCCTGTGAAGTGCATTAACTTGAGTAACTTTTCTTTGTTTAATTTTTCATTGTCAATTTTAAAAGGTTTAGTATGTTATTTGGACTTTTGACAGTCCACAACAGTAAAAGCTGAATGGCAGTTTTTTTTTCAATAATAAATTTTAGTTTTAAACTAAGAAAGATCATCAAAACAAAATATATACATCTCCTAAAATCGCACCTCCCTAAGTTTTTCCTACTTATAATCAGTAACAATTTTTATGTCTCTTGTTCATAAAGGATACTCTTTAGGAAAACAAGGAAATCATATTTTTTTCATGATCTTTTAGGACCGAGTAGTTGTTGATATATGTATTCTTATTTCTATAAAGTTCCAGTATAAAAAGAAAAGTAAAGATAACTAGAAAAGCGTGATCTTTCAGGAACGAGTAATAGACTAGCTGTTGATATATGTATTCTGATTTCTATAAAGTTCCAATATTTGTTTTATGCAACTGTGCAAGTAATTTCTGCATAAATAATGTGTGCATAATGGCTAAAATTGCCGACGTGCATATTTTTGTACGAAGACAATTGAAAGTGCCTGAGTAATTATTTTCTCCAGTTATAGTTACTTGAATTTTTCTTTTTTATGATTCCATAATGGTCTAATCCCTTTTTTCCTTTGATCTCTTCTTTTAATGTCCCAACCTATTACAGATTGGTTTAAGCTCAAAGGGTGGAAATAGCCGCTGCTTTCAGTTGGTAAGAACTGATGGCTCTGTAGAAGAGTTCTCGTACCACAAGTGTATACATCACGCTCTGGAGCTAATTAATCCTGAAAGTGCGGCGGAATATCAATCACTGCGGTCAAGGTGGTTGAACAGAAGAATTTAATCCAAGAGGTACTAACTATTATGGGAGGATAAGGTTTTGGACTAAGATGATCTTTTTCTGAAATGTTAGAGAAACTTGGGAGATCAATTGTTGAACTACTTGGTTTTCAAATCTTTTGAGGAGACATTTTGATTTCGTTTGTGTTACATACTCTCAGGGTGTTACCATAATGGTGGCGGTATCACTCCTTTTCCGAAGCACCATATGTTGTGCAGTAGCAGAATGTTGTGCAGTAAACAATAAGCAGTTAGACTGAACTGCATGATGTAAACACACACATCTTTTAACCCGACCACCATAATTACAGGAGGTGTTCTTAAGCTTCTTTTTGCTGCTTCCACTGAAAGTTGTTTGCCTGAAGTGAAAGTGCAGATAAGATTTAGTGGAAGTAGCAACGAGACGCTTTTAAGAGCAATTCCTTCTTTCTTCATGTTGTATTATTATCTGTAACAAAATCCTTCTTCCAATGGAAAGTCTACAGTGGTAGTTATTTTCTTTTATGCTTCATCTATTGAATTCTCCTACAGAAATACATGTATATGCATGGGAGTATTTTTATATGCACATAATTGGGAAAAAACAGTATCGGGTCCAATTCAGAAAGTAGGACTCTTGGTTTACGTATATGAAATTCATTTGATTTGATTTGATGATGATCATGGCTTGGTTAAGATTGGAGGATGGATTGCAGGTGGATGCTGCAAAAAATTGACTCCACCCTGGTCAAAATTGAGGTGGATTAAACGTGGGGTCAATTATGTTGAATTAATGGTAGAGAGGAAATAGTAGGTTGAAGTTTTGGCAGCCACGTACGTATTTATTCATACTCTACAACAATAAACGACCCATTCAAATTGAGTAAGGTGCGTACTGTTGCCATCCTGGCATAATAATATTGAAAGGCTATTCCCCTTCCACCATTGAACATTCCATTTATCGATGAGATTCTAAATGTGGTCATACTAATACTAATCCTGCTGCGTTTGGAATGACTCATTCCTATAAAATGAAAAAAATAAATTATATTTGGTTGCGATTGGAATGGTTTTTATTCTTTTCAAATTTATGAATTTTATTATTTGAAAAATAAGACTATGGAATAACTCATCTCAACTAAAATAGAATGAATCATTCTATTCTTTCGATCCCCCAAACGTAGCATAAAAGTCTAAAGCATTTCATTGTCCATGTGCCATAATTTAACGTTTTTGGAAGTTTATCTTTTCTCAAAGTTGATAATGCTGATAATTATTATTTTGACAACAAAATTATTTCTCTGACATTATTAATAGTTGTCGGAATAATTATTCTGTAATAATAATTTAGTCAACCTGATTCTACCAAGTATATAAAATAAAATTTATTTAATGAAAATTACTAGAGATATCGTAATCTTACTTCCCTTTGATTGTTGGTGTCGCATGTGACATCTGCATGCATCATCAGATTTAGATCATTTGAAGACAAATATAAATCATGTCAGACCAGCAATGCCATTACCATATGAAAAATGATTTATTTATGTTAAAATTAGATTGCAATTAATGAGAAGATAAATTAATAATAGAGTAATAAAATATAAATCATTTATTTGTTTCTCATATCACATAGATCAGTATACAAATTTGTCTAATGTAACAATAGTCTTGCCATATATTAACACTTGAAAAAGTAAGTCATATTTTTTATATTTTCATATGGTATCTTTCATGTTAAGTTAACATACAGTAAATTCTATCTTCATATAAAAAATATATATTAAAATATAAAAAATACATATGAAAATAATATTACTCTTAAAAATTAACAATAGTATAAAAGTATTTCATACATTTTAACACGGGAAAAATCTATAAGTAGAGGCACTCACTCCCCTCCACAAATAGGTAAAGGGTTCACAACTCCATCAAAAGTGTTTACAACTAACGAAATTTAAAATCTAAATTGAATATTATCTTTTTTAATTTGGTTAACAAAATTATGAATATTGTAAAATATATTAGGAGTCCTACTAATTGCAGTTATCAATTTATTTATTTTTAAATTTTACACATTAAAATAAACTTTTTATTGGGACCGAGGAGAGATGGTAAATTGGTCAATTGACCAATATAACCTGTGTGTTAATACTGTATTGATCAATTGATCAAAATTTAACTTCATGCTAACCACTCTATTATAATGTTTGAAGAGTCGAAAATATAGTTTAGAGCACAGGAATAGTACTATATACGTTTTGAATAAATATTTTTGTTCCTAAATATAAGTCGTTTGAGAATTTCAAGTAAGCATTAATTGATTAGTTTCTAATATTACCCCAAGTAATAAATATAATTTTGGTTTTCTCACTATTTTTTGATCAATAAATAATACTCTCTTTTTTCAATATAAGGTTAATATAGACAATTGATAGTATATTTACTGTTTTATAATCATTTTTTTAATAAGTGTGCATAACTTTAAAACCACCTGTGTCATGGAATGGAGGGAGTATTTATTTATTTATTTATTTTTTTTTTGTGCGGAGGTAATTGTATTATTATAGTAAAAAGAAACAAGAACTGATTTAGTAGACGAATACAAATTAACTCGCAGCCAGCCAAATGAAGCACGGTTCGTTATAGTCTGTCGTTAAATTTGGCTCCAGCAAATTTGAATCATAATTAAATTTCTTCTTCGTCCAAAGATCCGAGTTATTAGTGAAAAAGCCAGCTCAATTCCAGGTGGTCTCCACTATAATTTCATAATTTGGAAACTCCTGATTTTGAATCTCAAATCTCTTCGCTTTCAAGTTCTCAATTGGAGAACTCGAATCTCTCTCCTTCTGTTTGTTGATGCTCATCTAAGTCTTATTAGGAGTACGACTACACTTCGGTAATGTCTCTTATCTATAATTCATTCGTTCATATATATATAATATGAATCAGACACATGCATGTATTGGTCAATGAGGAATTATTAATCACTACTGCCGTTTTGTTTGGAATTTTAATTGTTTACTTTAATCATTTGTTTTTGAAATCTGTGGAATTATTACAGTAGTATGTTTTGCACTAGATTTATTGCAGTTGAATAAAGGTGAAGTTTTCTGGAGTGGAAGATTTGAGTGCTTGTGTTGTATCCGGAATATTGAATATATTTAGTGTTTTTATGCTATATAGAATAGTTAATTGCTGATAAGTAATTCCTGGACTTTTTTTTTTTTTTTGTGTGTTTTCAATAAGTAGAATTACTCAGTTATACATATTTGTATATAATTAGAGTACATTATGCTGTGCATCTCACTTATATGGACTGAGAGTGCTGCAGGGGCTAAGCCATTCATTGAAATTAGCATAGTTTTCTGAATTACTATGAGTATGAGGTATAACAACAAACATGATTCTCCCTACTTTAATGGAAAGAACTTTGGAAATTCCGTAATAGTTCTGAGATTTAATACAAAACCGATAATGCCAGTTTCAGCACTCGTGTCATACAATACAAAACTTAGATGAAGTTGATTCATGGAGATCATATACAAGTTTAGACCTACTTTTATATGTAATTTAACTCTTGCCCATGCCCCACAGTCAAAGAGTATGTATTTAACTGATTCTAAGGTTTATGATGGGATCAACAATACAAACAATATTGCCTTTTCACGGAGACTCAGTTATTGCCCTACACTGAAAAATGAAAGAGGCAGTTTCTAAAAAATTTTTATGATGGAAAATTGAAATGAAATTCTGATATATTAGCCAATTAGGACTTTGAAGATATGTGGCATTTGCTTATCACTGAAAAGCCTTGCTAACCCATTTATCTTATATTATAGATATGATTAAGTGATGATTTCTATTTTTCTTCCTTTGGGTTTGATTATTCTGTAAGCTGTTAAATGGTGATTGATAGTGCCATATCAGCTTCAAAAGTTCTTAAACCAATGTCACTATGATTGTGAAGAATCTGTCATTTAAACTTTTCCTATAACATCAAATCAAGAATCTGTCCAATTACACCCAAAATAACCACCCAAAAAGCCAAAATGGGTTCGCCCCCATCTGGCCTTCTGTTTTTCTCCTTTCCTTTTTGTGCGATTAAAATTTTCTTATCAAGCAATAGTAGTGGAACTTATTCCTACGAAGAATTATGGTAGTTGAGGTGTGGTAAGAAGTATTTATTTCGTCTGCATATCAAATAATCGAACAACTATGCTATATAGTACAATGGATAATTAAAGAATGCTTGATTTTCTTATATTTATCATACTAATGTTGATGCAGTGAGAGATGGTTGCTTTTGGGAAAAAGTTGAAGGAAAGACAAATTCAAGAATGGCAAGGGTATGCTTGATCTCATTTCATCTGTGTGCATTTTGCATCTTGCTTAAGATAATGATTCTTTTAATAATTTTAAAAAGAACAGGAATTGTTTAGTAATCTAGACGGGATTGTTGGTGAAAAGGTTTTTGCTTGATGATTATTCAACTGCTATGTTGTGAAAAAAAAATTACCTTAGTGAATATATATTGATATACTACTTATTTACCCAGCTATGACTAAAATAGGTTTAAATATGATACATTTAAAGTAACATGAATTACATGTTATCTTTAACATCACATGAAATTGAATGAGAAAAGCCTTGGTTGATGAAGTTTTCTAAGAGACTAGAAATGCTATTTGACTTGAAGAAATGCATTTGTCTCCCCAACGAAGGATGGAAGAGATCCTTCAAGATATATAACTATGGGTGTCCTGCAAAGTTTCCTACTCTTTGGATACAGAATATTGTGATCACAAATAAACATCCAAAAATACAGTAATTTGAACAAGACATGAACATGGGTGTCTGGGAGGAGAGAACGAGAGATTATTCGACAATCATGTCAAGTTAATTAATCACTCCTATATTGATTATGTCATCACTGTGGCACAACATGTTCTTTATAAATCTTTATGGTGAACATATCTTGTACTTTTCAGATATTACATCAATTACAAATTAATGAAGAAAAAGGTTAAACAATATGCCCACCAGATTGAAGTTGGAGCACTTGATCGTCGACATGTTCTCAAGGATTTCTCAAGAATGCTGGATAACCAGGTATGGTACAATGAAGATTGCACACTTCCATGGACATGTTCAAGATTTGATATGCATGAAGTGGTTCATGGTAATATCTCTTGCTTATTTTTATAATGTTATTGAACACATTAAAGTTAGTTAAACTAAGCTTGCTTTGCAAGTTCTAGTAGGCGCTTATAGTCTTCAAATCCCATATTCCCAATTGTGGGTTCATTAACAGTAGTTAGTATCTTGGAATTTAACCACTGGAAATCTATACCTTATTCTCTTGGCTGTTCAAACACATCGCTTGATTTAGTTTGCAACAACTGTATGTGGTAAAAGAAAATATCTTTATAAAGATCAGAAAATCTAGGTAAGTAATTTGATCCATTGTTAAGAATACGAGATTGCAAAGGTCTAATAGGACACGAAATACCACTGACAAGCATCCTAGTTCATGACCAACTATCATTTAGGTAGATACTTTAAAGCAATATTTCTTCCTTTTCTTCCTAATAGGAGGATTATTGAAGGTCAATAACGGTTTTTCGGCAATACACTAAGCTAAAATTAAAATATTGTTACATATATTATCTTTATTAAAAGTTATTACTCCTTCATACACATGTACATAATACACTTGAAATATATGGAAATATAGAATTTCTGCATAAAATGATCTTCATACTTCATAATGGAGAATCTAATTTCTTCTGTTCAGTGTTATTATTGTGTATATGATGGATTTCATTATTTTTTGTTATATCGATTGCAGATTGAAAAGATTGTACTTTTTCTATTGGAACAACAAGGGATACTTGCAAGAAGGATCTCCGAACTTGGAGGGCAGCAGGAAGCTCTTCAGGAGCAACCAGATATATCCAAAATCTCTGAACTACGAGAAGCATATAGGGGTGTGGGGCGAGATCTTTTAAAGCTTCTCTTTTTTGTTGAGATAAATGCCATTGGTCTGCGTAAGATCCTCAAAAGTTTGACAAACGTTTTGGCTATAAATTCACCAATTACTATGTCAAAACTCGTGCAAATCATCCTTATTCTCAGCTTCAGCAAGTGTTCAAGCATGTGGTAATATACTTTAGCCAATGTTTCAGGTTCTTTTTGGTAGCTTTATTTTTACTGTTTCACTCTTTATCAGTACTATATAGACTTAAATAGTATTCTTAAAGGAACTCTCTGCTTAGATGGAAAAATTATTCAAGGGGTAAAAAGGAGCTTTAGATAATGTGGCTTGCTTGACAAAGATAAATGCAAATCAAGCCAACTCTAACGACCAATGGAACTTGCAGGGGTTAGGGGCAGTTGTTGGAGCCATCTCTCGCAATCTTTCAGATCTGCAGGACCGCCAGGGGAGCTACTTATCAATTTATGATCAGCCTACTCTTCCCCTCCAGGTTCATCTGCGTTAGCTTCTCTTTCTCACTCTCCTCCTCAACCCCCCCCCCCCCCCCCCAAAAAAAAAAAAAAAAAAAAAAAAAAATTTAAATGTGAAGCAACTATATTATTTGCTAATAAGTAAGTTAATCTGCAGGATTCTGTAATTGACTCAATAAAAGCAGCTGCAGACCGTTTAACACACTCAACAAACTTCCTTCATTTCTTGGGTCAGCATGCACTTATTATGCAAGAGGAGTTACCCACTCCTGCTGAGGAACATGTTGATGATGAAAGATATCATTTTATGTCTCTTCTCTTGAACCTGGCCAATACATTTCTTTATATGGTCAATACATATATTATTGTTCCGACAGCTGATGACTACTCAATGAGCCTTGGTGCTGCAGCAACAGTTTGTGGGATAGTGATTGGTGCAATGGCTGTCGCACAGGTCTTTTCTTCAGTTTATTTCAGTGCTTGGTCTAACAAATCATACTTCAGACCCCTTGTATTTAGCAGCATTGTTCTTTTTGTGGGAAATGCCATGTATGCACTGGCTTATGACGTCAATTCGATAGCAGTTCTTATACTAGGTCGTCTATTTTGTGGGTAATCAACTTCATCTCTCTATCTCTGTCTCACACACAAAAAACACATACACTCATATGAGCTCAATTGCAGAATGCGTTTCATACTCTTTAGTTAAGGACTAGTTTAGTTTTTTGTTATTTTCTGATTGTTTTGTCTCATAGATATATTAATATATATAAAATTTCTGGAGTTTTTGTATTGTATATTTATTATTTCCACTGTTGGGTGAGAATGTAGATGTAATTGAGACATTTCTTTCTGTTTGGTTTTATTGTCATTTACCTAGTATTCTCATGTATCAAAGTCTGCATGTGCATCTGACGGTTTATTTTCCTAATGTTGCTTTTATTCCTGAAGGAGTAAAAACTGATACTGAGGTTCTAAGTACCTATAGAAAAGAAAAGCTTTTAAGGGTTAGATTTTACTGCACAAGGAAAATTGACAGCAACAGAATTAAGAGTCTCTACAACAGTAGAAATTCTATATAATTAATTTTTGGCATCAGAAGATATAAATTAGGAAAATATCCCTGAGCAATGTGTTTTTGCATATTAACTTACAGTTAATTTTGCTTCATCAACTATTCTTTTGAGACTCTGATTAGTGTCCTATGGCCAACATAAGTAAAATTTGTAGATGTACAGATTTCTTTATGAAGTGCACTATAGGTGGTAGGTTACTTGATTACTAAGTAATGCCACTATAAATAAGGGGGTCAGTTTCCCCGTATTCTGAAAAGGTAAAAAGCTCATGCATTAGAAGGTAAGTATGACAAGAATGAATGTGTTTGTGTTGACATTAAATTTTATTTCATGTAACTGATGTGTTTTGCTTAAATATCCCAATGTACACACAAACATAAGCGATTTAGATTTAGGCAGTCTGCATTGAATCACATCTATCATGTTGAGCAAAATTTTATATTATCCTCTTGACACTTTTTCTTTCTTCCATCTTTTATTTTTCCCAAATTTTCAGGTTGGGCTCTGCTAGAGCAGTGAACCGTCGTTATATTAGTGATTGCGTACCACTTAAAATCCGCATGCAGGCTTCAGCAGGGTTTGTTAGTGCCAGCGCTCTTGGAATGGCATGTGGTCCTGCACTTGCTGGTGTACTTCAAACTAATTTTAAAATTTACAAGATCACCATCAACCAAGATACTCTGCCTGGTTGGGTTATGTCTGTCGCATGGTTGTTTTATTTAGTGTGGTTATGGATTTCATTTAGAGAACCTGCTCAACAAACCGAAGAGAATCATATGCCACAAGAAACTAATGCTGGTGTGTTCAATTCTATCATGCTACTTAATTTAAGTTCATTTTTAAATACTGACAATACAATAATTTGTTGAAAAAAATTGGATTTCAGTAATAAAATTTCATTTAACCCAGTAAAGGCTCCCAGAAGTTACACCTGTAGATAAATTTATCATTAGACTATTATAGAGTACTGAGTGTCATTATCACACTGGTTTGACTATATCACTCATGATTGGTTATATAATAAAGTAATATAAGAATTCATGACAAACCATTTGAGACCCCAAACATTACTCTTCTTTTATATATAATTTCCTAGTTATTGCACAATTTGCTACTTAAATATATGTTAAATAGATACTCCCTTCATCCCACTTTAGTTGCTAAACTTTTTCTTGGGGGTAGCTGGCACAAATTTTAAGATATTTGGGAAATTTACTTAAATATGACATTTTTGACATATCTGTCAGTTGCACGAGTTAAATAATCAGATTGCATAAATATATAGATAAATTGGCGTTTTTTGCTTATTTCCATGTTTAACACATTAATGAGTGTACCAATGGTTTGACTTTGAAGCGCCTGTGTTATTGCTGTTGTATGGGTTAGTTCATTAAATCTATAATAAAACAACTTTTGCAACTTTCAAATGCTTCCACTAATCTAAACTCCTTGAATTGCATAGAAGTGTATAGCTCTATTTAATTAACAAGGTGTGAACACTTGAGTATCCAGGCTATAATTTCAATGATATGACTTATTGACTTAGAAGGGTAGAATATTTGGGAGACCTAACTAAGAGAATACAAAATGCATCTAGTATGTATAAAAATTACTATTACACCTGTTATTATTCTTAACAACTATATACGTCCTTGAATTGCAGTCACATCCTATATAGTTTTGCGTCACAACTCATAAGTTATTCAGTGCACTGCGTTGAGTGTTGACACAATGCTTGAACCAGAAGAAAAAACAGAGAAAATTGGACCTATAAGAATTGAAGTGTCAAATCCTCAAACTATAGGAAATAAATGTGATGTTCCATTAATCTTGTTTCACTTCTATGACTCCTCTCACAATTTGAGTTTCCTTCTCTTGTTATTTCTTCTTTTCTCTCAGCCGCTTTTTCCCTTGGTAATATTCTACTCTTTTTATCCATTCTTTTTCTTTTCTTTTTGTTTCTATAAAAGTGGTACTGCAGATAAGCTAAATTTATAGGCATATGAATAGAAGATTGGTTGATCTGTTTACCATAGTTTGGTTGGTTAAGATATCATATATTATGGCTCAATGAGTGTCACCTGAACTTTATTGATCCTTATTATTTTGTCAAATCAAATTCAACACATCACATATCTTGACTGCACTCCACAATGCATTTCTAAATAAATAGTAAATAGTTTTAGGTTAGTTAAAACATCATGGAAAGTGTACTCAACGATTTGCACGGCTGCACCTGGACTTGCTGAATGTCTCATTTGGGAAACTATATAGAAGAGATAACTGCTTTTTATCGGAAAAGTTGCAATGAGGTGATGTGTCAGTTCCTTGGACCATGCATAAACCTGGCCTGCAGATTGAAGGAACTTTATCATATGTCAATAATGTCTCGAGAAGAGTGAAGATCCCATGAATATAAATCTACTCTAAGATAAATTAAATGCCAGAAGTTTGGTAGTATTTCTGGAAAGTGTTGACTGTGTCCATATGTAGATGCATTCATGGCTATTCCACCTATTTTCAGAATCACTCAACAGGATACTGCTTAAGATTGTTAGACAATGATTTTCAAGTTTTAAATGATATGAACTAGGAAGTTGGGTCATTTGCTACAGGCCCAGTGGAGAATGATGAGCTTGAAAAAGGTCTTGCTCAACCATTGCTCTTGAGTTCAGAAGACAATCAAGCAGAGAGATGATGATGATGACCAAGAATGTGACGCAAGTGAAGAAGCTCTTGAGGAATCTCATGGACCAGCCAACTCTATAGGATCAGCGTATAGATTGCTTACTCCTTCAGTAAAGGTTTGTGTTTTAGTTCTTAGTTTTCACTTGATTTTGTCAATTCCAAAAATATCAAGTGTTATTTACTCATTTCATCATTTAATTTGGCAAATCAATACATTAATGGCCAAAGATTGCATTGCCCCATGTGATCTCTGTGTCTAGCATTGCAAGATATAAGCAGATGCTTGTAATTAGAACACAATTCAAAGCACATGCACATTCATCCCTTGGTCTTCGGTTTCTGTGGACCTTTCTTGTTCTTTATTTTGTACTTATATTAAATCTAAAATTAATTTAAGAGGTTCCATATCTAGCTAGAGAGTAATTTCTACACACGGATGTATGGATTACATTCCATCACTCTTGACATTCTTCCAATATAATAAATACATGTACAACATATATTTTTTCCTGCCCCACGTATCAAGCTGTAAAGTGCACTACAGCACTACTCTAATGTGCAAAATGTTTTTCATTAAATTGATGGGAGTGATCTATAATTAGTTATGATCACTATTTCAACTAATGCATCTCTCACCATCCATTAAAAGATTATATAGGTCAGATTAAAACAAAAAGACACCTTCCGGGCCTTAAAGATCCAGAAGTGAAACATTTAGTTCCGGAAGCATTTTATTTGCAAAAGTACAAATATGTCCTTAAAAAATAGCCATTAGAAACACAATTAAATACCTTCCGGGGAAAGACCGGCTGAAGGCAATCATTGAATATTTGAATGCAATAGTCAATTCAGATTACTTCCATTTGCATTGCTTTTAATTGTTGCCTACTCCCTAATCTGAACTGTCAAAACATGTTTTCATAACCAACATAATTTCAAAATATTTATAAATAAAATTCTAGTTTTCTCACTACAACTGCATTTAATTCTTCCCATGTCATAAAATTATATTTAAATTTATTGTTATACTTTTCTCCAATTAACTTTTATATTTTCTGATTATAGTTGTTTAAGAAGTTACTATTGATCCTTTTTAAATTGGCAATAATTTACCCTATTTATCCATTTCACTTTGTGGGGTTCTACTTATTAATAATTTGAGAAAAATGATATTGAAAAAAGTATAAAAATGATTTTAAAAATATAAATTCAAAGGTTAATGATTTTCTTACATATTAATTTTAGAGTCGGTGCAACTCTTTTTTCTAATACTCTTTTTAAACTTTTTGTTTTATCATTTTTAAAATTATTATGAAATAAATTAATAATCATTACATTATATCACTGTTTAAAAGGCTCTTCATTTATTACTTAAAAAAACCCTTCCTTCAATATTATTGAGATATAATATTTTTGTAGTTCAGAATAGGGAGGGGGGTATTAAAAGTAATGGAAACAAGGTAGGTCATTAAACTGACTAAGCAGCACAGTGAATTCATATGATTTTATACTTGCCTTCCAGAGGTCTTAGGCTTGGAGGTATTTAATTTGAGTTTTTCTAGGCTAAATTCTAGGGATGTATTCGTACTTTTGCAAATGAAATACTTCTCGAATTAAATGTTTCATTTCCGGAACTCTAAGGTCCTGAAGGTATTTTTTTATTTTAATCTGAGCCGTATAATAATCTTCTTATGAATGGTAGGAGATGCATTAGTTGAAATAGTGTCCATGCTAATGTTAGCTATGTATCACTCCCTATATATGTGTATATATATGTGTATGTTTATCAAAATCACATCTTCAATGAGATCAGAGGTTTTTTATATTCACCTTGTCACATGGAAGTTATACAACAAAGATAGTGAATAAATTTCCTTTATCATGCCTGTAATTTAGAAATTCAATCTTTTGCACTGAACTTCTGCAATTTTAGAAATATTTGTTTCTTCAAGTAACTTAACCGATATAGTTTTAACACCTTTGTGTTGCAGTTTGTACTTTAGTTTTGTCGATTTGATGTAAATTTGTAATTGCAAATTGTTTAATCGTCTCATCTTATGCTTATAATGCTATCAACTTTATACGGTCTCTCACATAAGATATTATGGTCTTATTAGGTTCAATTGTTGATATACTTCATGCTTAAATATGCAATGGAGATTTTACTCTCCGAATCCAGTGTCATCACCACATACTACTTCAGTTGGTCTACCAGCAAAGTGGCAATCTTTCTTGCATGCATTGGCCTAACAGTTCTTCCAGTAAATGTTGTTGTTGGGAGCTACATAAGCAACATGTTTGAAGACAGGTAACTTTTCAAACAATGCCTGCTTTGTATTTACTCCACGAAGTTGAATTCTCATTGTTAATGTTTGAGATCAAGTATTTTTATTTCATCTATAAGACTCTTAACTAATTGCTATAACAGCTCAAGTTCTTGGAGAATTAGTGCAACATTTGTACCAAACTTTAGCACCCTCCTCATATGAAATCTCCACTTGCACATAGAGAAGACAAACCAAGAGGCATCATAATGTCAAAACCAAACAAAGTAGAAGAACCAAATGAATGCAGGGACTTCAAAGAAATACCTTGTGAAAGTAGAACTCTGAAACTATGTAAAGTTACCATTTACTTTAAGAGCACATGTTAGAGAATGGGCACTAGCTAGAGCTGGCAAAATATAGTTATGGGTTGGTTTTGGTTTGTAAAATATGGTTATGGGTTGATTATGGTTTACTAACTATATTAAAATATGGGTTGTGTGGGTTAAAACCAAATAGTTATGGGTCCAATCTAGTCAACCCTATTTTTTAGGAGTGAGGGAAGGACATGGGGTAAACATTGAAGGCTTTTTTTTAAGCTGGGTTGAACAGCAGCAAATACATGAATGATGATAATACATCAGGAATTGGGCGTGCTAGTCTAGTAAAGAAGAGCAAATCCTGGCTTGACTTACAATATTCTGAGGAGGAAGATCATTATAATAAAGGACCGGACGTGGACGTGGTAAAAAAGAAGCAGCAGGGCAAATTGCTCCTGGAGGATGCTTCTCAGTGTATGTTGGACCCCAGAAATAAAGGTTTGTGATCAAGACCGAATATGTGATTCATCCTCTCTTCAAGGTCTGAAATATGGGTCAAAAATAGTTAACCGATTTGGGCCTGTATTTCTTTTTAGAAATATGGGTCCAAACTTTATCCAACCTAAATAAAAAAAATAGTTAACTGACCTAATTGGTTCCTATTAATATGGATCAACCCACGGTTAACTAAACATTTTGCCAGCTCTAGCACTAGCAGCAATGTATATATATAAGGCTTCAACAAAGACTACAATAGCATATTCCATGAGCGATTTTCCTCATGGCTAAGGAGAACAGTTACTTAAAGACGTAAATATATCTGGTTCAAGTGTGAAGTTTTTCTTGAAATGTCTACTCATCGAGCTTGGTTGTTTACGTTTTGATCAAAATTATGCATTCTTGCGTACTAAATGTAATTTGAATTGATGGTAATGCCACCTAAGTAGATCTGATTTGGTTCATCAGCTGCTGACCCAATTATTATAATCTTCTTGCAGGCAAATTTTACTGGCATCTGAGATTATGGTTTGTTTGGGCATACTCCTAAGCTTCCACATAATTGTTCCGTATTCTGTGCCACAATATGTCCTCTCAGGACTCATAATGTTTGTATCTGCTGAAGTTTTAGAAGGTAAGGAAAAATTATTTTATCATCAATCATTATGGAAATGAATAATACTGTCCGAGTATTAGATTGCTATTATCCATCCTATAGATCATTTTCACTTCAGTACTTTATACCTAATGATCTCGGTTTGGAATGCTCTAATTCTTGTAGATGACTGAATCAAATTTTCTGTTTAAACTTTAAATATAATTTTCTTATTTAAATCACCAGGTTTAATATAGTGGCGCAGTACATGTAGGGTTTCACCCATACATTACGTTATTTCGTATGATACCAGTGTTAATTTAGTGTGATTTCCATAGTTTGAACTCGTACTGTCTTGTAAGGCAAGGGCCACAACTATCTTTCTACAAACACTCGCACAAGTTCACTGATGCATTTTTAGTTGCATTTCATGGTTCTTAAAGGATGGCTTGGAGCCAATCATTTTTCTTTTCATAATGAATTATATGTAGGTTCTTAAAGTATACCCGAAACCTCCTCTCTCCTCTTCTCATCACCGTTCTCCACGGAGAAAATATGACAGATCTCCGTTAGACAGAGTATGTCCAAGTTAAACTAAGAACTGTATAATCAAGAAAGACTTTAACTGTCATACCCAGTTGCATTTATTTGGCCAGCTATTCTTGAGGCCGAGGAACAATCTCACAAGAGGATGATGAATTCATCACTAACACCTCTTTCGTGATGATTTGCTATAATACAACCAAGTAAAACCAATCTTTTGATTGGATCAAAAGTCAATATGGCAAGTTATTTCACTGATTATGTAATCAATCATCACCCGAGAGGTTGGTCATTAATATTTTAAAAAAGGGTTTAGGCAATCATTGATAAAACAAACATCCCCAAACATGATATTGTGTGAACAACTACATATAATTGCCTTTTCATCTTATATGCATGTTCGTTCTGGACACAATTTCTTCAATATATAAGCCTTGTTTTGTGGTTTATCTCTTTCCATTTTTTTCTCATATTATTTGATTTTCTATCCAGGTGTCAACTTGTCACTCCTCTCGCGGGTCATGTCATCGAGGCTTTCTCGTGGTACTTACAATGGCGGGCTGCTATCAACTGAAGCGGGGACAATTGCTCGAGTGATTGCAGACGCCACAATAACCCTGGCAGGGTACTTGGGTGAGAGTAGGCTTCTGAATGTCACCCTACTTCCTTCACTCGTCATTTGCATATCATCCATTGTTGCCACTTGCTATACGTATAATTCCCTATACTGAAGCAGTGTCTTGTATCAAGACAATGTTCTATGGTCCTAAACTATTCTTATTTCCTTCATTTTCTTTTTCCACAATTCTTTTATTTGTTACATCTACCTTGTGGTTCTAGATCCATTTTTTGACCTTCAAGTATTCATGCTGTACATTCTTGAAGTAAAATAGTTCATTGATTATCTTGTTCAATTGTATTCTTTTAAGTATTAATACAACTATACAAGTACAAAGCAGAGAAACTAAAGAATATATCCAGCTTGATGGCCAAGTTACGAACTGTTGTTAGCCTACACCTCATAATTTGAACAAAAGAATTGGGGGGTAGAGTGGCTATAGCAATTAGATGAGTGCATGAACATCTCTCGGACGTTGTACATCTTAAATGCTATAATAATTTCACCACCAAAAATTTTATGTGGACATGTAAATTAGACACGAGTGTATTTAAATTTTATTTTTTTATTTTTACTACTGCAAGTATTTTTTGCTAAATATTGATGTTTATAATGATTAGTAAATATGAATGACTGATTGATTCAGTCATTTAGTACGTTTGTTTCAAATAAAATTTGTCTGGTCAGTTATTCAGACGATTTGGGCTGAATGGATAAGTCTTATTTTTTTGGCTGAATGGGCTGAATGAATTTTTTTTTTTTACAATATTAACTATTATATTAAGTAATACTATTAAATAAATTTACAATAATTTTGAATTTTTTTAGAAGGGTAAAATAATAAAAATATGTTATTAAGATGTTTCAGTCATATCAATTATTAAAAAAAAAATTATTCAAATTCAGCTCGTTCAGATTAGGCCTGGCAAAATATGGTTATGGGTTGGTTTTGGTTTTCAAAATATGGTTATGGTTCCATTTAAGAACTAAAACTATATTAACCATTTTTAATATGGATAATATGGGTTGGAACCATATGGTTATGGTTAAAAATCATATTAACCATTTTAATATTATTATGAGTTATGGGTTTCATGAAGACCTGATTTGACACTAATATTATGTGATTATGTATATACCCCTTACCCTCACCCCATCCCACCCCACCCCAATCCCACTACTACTAAAAAAAATAATATTATGTGATTATGTATATACCCCTTACTCCCACCCCAACCCAACCCAACCCATCCCAACCCAACCCAACCCAACCCAATCAAAAATAATAATATTATGTGATCATGTATATACCCCTTATCCTCACTCTTACCCCCACCCCTACCTACCTATCCACCCACCCCACCCAACTCCTTACCCCCACCCCACCACCCCTACTACCACTAAAAAAAATAATATTATGTGATTATGTATATATCCTTTACCTCCCACCCCACCCCACCCCACCCCACCCCCACCTACCTACCCATACACCCCCACCTCACCCCACCCCACCCCATCCCATCCCATCCACCTACCTACCCACCCACCCAACACTCACTCCCAAAAAATGATATTAAGCGATATATATACCCCATCCACCCCACCCCACGCCACGCCCACCCACCCACCCACCCACCCACCCATCCAATACTTCCTCTCAAAAAATGATATTAAACGATTATGTATACCCCACCCATTCCCACCCCACCCCACCCCACCCCACCCCACCCCACCCACGCACTCCACCCACGCAACACTCTCTCTCAAAAAATGATATTAAGCGATTATGTATACCCCACCCACTCACCCCACCCACCCCTACCCACCTACCCCCACCTCACACCCCCACCCCACCCCCACCCCCACCACCACCACTCTCTCCCAAAATAAATTAATATTAAGCGATTATGTATCACTACTCCACCTCTACCTCCACCCACCCATCCAAAAAAATAATAATCGTGTTTAGTGCGAGCATCGAGAGAGAGAGAGTGCAAGAATTGAATAGAATATGAGTTGAAAATGGTAATCAGGTTAATTAACTATATTTATTTTTTAAAAATATGGGTTCAAACTTTAACCAACCTGAATAAATAAAAATGGTTAACCGACCCATTTGGTTCTAGTTAATATGATTTGACCCAGTAGTTAACTACTTATATTGTCAGGTCTAATTCAGATTCATTCAATTTTTATCAAAAAAAAAAATTCCATCTTAATAATTGTTTTGTAATAGTGGTACCGGTAGACGGTAGTAAAGTGCTTTGACATTGTTGGTCCCCAGTAATAGTGTCTGTCATCTTCAGGCAACTTACTATTGTTATTGAACAGTTATTAAATTATTGAGACGGTATACTGTATCCCAATTTTCTTTTTTGATATATAATTACTTGATATACCATTTTTATATAATATTTATAAAAATGATATTTCTTGCTACTCTTTTGTTGCGAGTTACGCAAATAATCATAATTGATAATAATTTAACGATATACAGTATCTGACAATATTATAATTTTCCTCAATCCTTATGTATTGATATAAAAAAATTTAAGTTAATTTTAAAAAGTCAACATTAATGAAATAATACGGAACGAATATAGTAATATAATAGTTGATGTAATATATTAATTTTAGTTTTAGGTCCTACATAGAAACAAAAGGAATTTATGAGCTTATTTATTCTCTCTTCCAAATCCCATCGACTAACGAAACAACTACTTTTATAAGAGTTGTTGAATCTCATTTAAAACCCTGCCAGGCTGCCATATATATATCTTGCTACTATACCAGTACCTTTATCATCTCATCAACTCATCATGATGATATATGTAAGGTATCAACGAATCTAGTCGATGCGAGTAGTGAGTTATTTAAATTTGATTCATAAATTTATTGAGTATAAAATAAGGTTTGATTGAAATTTCATTTAACTATTGAATCGAAGACGCGATTTGAATCGAACCTAAAAGCGAATTTAGATTTTTTAATCCGAGTATCAATAGAAAATTATAATTTGAGGAAGTTAGAGTAATTTATCGAACTTTAAAATGTGCTCATATTTGACTTATTTATATTTTGAGTCGAGCTCAAATCGAACTTTTAATCGAGCAAATACGAATCAAACTCGACTTATTTATTCATTTTAAACCCTTACATGTTAGATATATGACTAAGCTAGCTATATCTTTAATTTAATTCTAAAGATAGTTTTGCTTGCACAGTTGCACCACATGATTTTGGCTATCCGGCAGCTTAATTCAACCGACCGTTTTATTGATTGATTTAGTTAGTATTTCCTTTCTTTGTCCAACTACTAGTACTAAACTTGAAAACTAACACATTACTACATAAAACCTAATTAAATTACCCGAGTTCCTAATAAGTCTAATTCAAGTTATTATTAGTAATATATATATATATATATATATATATATATATATACCTGTCATATCATAAGTGAGTGAAACTGATTATCACAATTGTTAACGCCGGGATCTTCTCGCTACGTCCCCAATCACGTAAGACGCTCGATCTCGCGACAAGAAACACGATAAACACCACAAGCTTCGACGGGCGGTTCCGTCGGGGATAGCTCAGCGTGAGAGTCGATATACGTGTTCAAGGTTAAACAATGGAGGAATATAATGTTCAGTGTCTTGAGAGAAATAATAATTCTTCTGTGTATATGTGATTATGAATGAAGAAGTGTATGAGCGTCGCACTTTGTGAAGACTTCCTTTCTGTTAAGTTATACTCTCTTTACTTTCGGATTACTGTACACCCACTACTACACGACACACCCTTTTGATCGATGGGTTCTGCTGATCGCATGCGATTTATCCATCGCTTTTGGTCATCGTTATTACCACTTACTTAGGTTATGATCCCATCCACATTAATGCATGGCGGTGTTCTCTAGTCAACCGTCGTGCTTTTTCATCATTACAAATCAAAGATGTAGATATTTAAATATATGATGGGTCAAACCCAATCGATTGGGTCCGATATCTTGAAGGACTTAATAAAGATAATAAAGTGACTAGATCCAATAATGTCAACACCCAATAATGAAGACCCAATGGATTAGCTGAATATGTAGCCCAATCCATTCGATTCCAATAGAGAGAAATATCACGACCCAACATTGCCCCCTAGTTTTTTATTAAACGGGAGGTTTAATAGGAAACTATAAATGGCATCGGTTCAGGACAAAAGGAACTAATATAAGACCAATGAAGGCCCAAAATACGGCTTACCGAAGCCCATATGGTGAATATCAAATGGCAACATCAATTAAGATTGGAAGTCCATTTAAAGAGCCCGCTTCAGCCGAATTTAACATACAACAACAAATATTTCACCGCCTCTCGAACAACCCAAACCTTCGCCACAAAAACCATTCTCTTCTGAATCTAGGCCCAAAGCTGTGGCGACATCGATGATCATCGGTTAAGAATAATTCCATCATGGAACCGATGGGTGAAGGAGTGATATACCGGACTAAAGGAAGTTGAGATTTGACCATCAACTGAATCGATCGATTAATATTGGTCATCCGCAAGTAAACACTTTGTCTTTCGTGTGTTTCCGCCCCAAATACAAAGAAGCCGAAAAGGATACCGAAGATAATGCCGAAGAGAATACCGAAGATAATGCCGAAGGGAATACCGAAGATAATACCGAAGAGAATGCTGAAGGGAATACCGAAGATAATACCGAAGAGAATGCTGAAGGGAAAAAGCCATTTTGAAGTCTATGTTTGGCAAAAGGAAAGAAGCAACCTTGACATTGTTCTTCTCAACAATGAATGCCTTCGGAAGGATATCGACAAGGTCAAAGAAGAACTGAAAACGACCAAGGCCACTCATCGGGTCATCACTGATATAAATGACGATCTGTCGAGCTTAAAGGATCAAAGCATCCGTACATCGTCCGGAAGCTCGAAGAAGAGCTCAAAGAGCTTTCGCCCTTAGAGATTTGGGTCCGCCATCGATCAAGACTTTCGTAAGGAGAGATACAGCAGAATACGAGAAAATCCATGAAATTTGAACAATAAGATCGTCCATATGTATGCCAAAGGATATGAAATCTGCCGAAGTAAAGGCAAGAAAAAGCTCGGGCCAAGGTAGATCCATCTCTTCTAGACTCTTTAGATGGTGACGATGACAAGGAAGAAGCCTGAAGATGACCTCTCCTTATCTTTAGCTGTAGAACTTTCTGTAAAAATTCTAACTTGTTGTGAACAGTTAATATTTAAAATATCAACTTCATGCCTTATTACTTCTGAATGAACATTTCTTGTCAATAATTCAGTATCAATTAATCTGTATGAATTTAACTTAGGATATGAACTAGATAAGGCGATAATGCTTAATTTATGAAATGAAGTGAATCAATTTAATGGATAGAATTTAATGAACAATATTGAATGAACTGAACTCAACACTTGAACAAAATAAAGTAATGTATACTTATCGTTTCCAAGTGTGAGATCGGGCCATGTGAGGTGAATTTGGATGATCCTCCTTGCACCATCGAAATCTTGCTTACATTCGGGGTAGAACAAGTATATAAGGACCAAGATATAAGGATCAAGATATAAGGATCAATAGTGACCATCGATTTACCACCACCGATAAGATCAATATAGGATCATAAGGACCTTGGGCTACCATCGAATGGCCGTGATGAGTCCTACCATACCTCCTTACACCATAGTGACCTTAGGACAAATAGGACCGGGATCAATAGTGACCATTGACTTACCACCCCGATAAGATCAATATAGATCATAAGGACCTTGGGCTACCATCGAATGGGCCAATGAGTCCTACCATACCTCCTTACACCATAGTGACTTTAGGACAACAGACCGGGATCAATAGTGACCATCGACTTACCACCGATAAGATCAATATAGGATCATAAGGACCTTGGGCTACCATCGAACGGCCAATGAGTCCTACCATACCTCCTTACACCATAGTGACCTTAGACAAATAGGACCGGGATCAATAGTGCAAAAGTGAATGTGGATGAGCCACCAAAATCTGTCTGTCGACTTCTCGGTTCTTTCATGAATATCCCCGCCAAGTGCTTTATAGGCCAACAACTTGGTCAAATGATCGCCACAGATGTCTTTGTGAATTTCCAAGAACATACTCGCGCCGGATGGAACCAAATGTTTGAGTAATGATGACGAAAAAGGTCCTTTGATAAAGATTCTCATCAATGAGAACAAAGTCGACACTCTTGTAATTGGTTTTCGTTTACAAAGACTCGATCCGAAGGAAAGACGCCCATCCGCCATCAAAGTTATAAGCATCATCAGTAGTGGCCAACTTCGATAATGCATCAAGAACGGAATTGTTATTGTGATCGACCCTTGATACTTTACAGATCGATGTCCAAAATAGAATATCCATCTGCATGCAATGTCCACGAGCTCGCTTCTGGCGAAGAATCGCGAACGGCTTTTGTCATTCCTCGGCTTCTCTTTAACTATTATCGCCTTCGTAAAAGAATTGTCAGACCATAATGTCAACCGACTTTGGAAATATTTACCAAGTGTTGAATTTTCAAGAGGCGCTTATAGATCTGCTTTGGTGACGAGTCTTTCATGCATGAGAACACTCAAGGCATGAGTACCTTTTTGCATTCTTGGGTGAATATATTCTTGAATTGCTCCCTCATCCGTTTGTGCCATAGTCCCGAGAACCCACAGGATGAGGTATCTCTTCGGATGCTTAGGAATATGGGTGCATTTTGTGTTTGAATCGAACGATGTGCTTTAGGCAGGCATCTCGAAGAAAAGTATCTCTGGTGTGTGCCTCCGGTGGATTCTCTGGAGTGTGATTTCGGATATACTTGATTGAAACTCTCCGTCACGGTGATGAGGATACTCGAGGCAAGATGCCTTATTTGTATCTCGAGTGCATGCTCCCTGGATCGATCTCTTCGTCTGCTGCGACCATAATCCAAAAACCGATAGGTATGGATACCTCTTCATCAATCGATGAAAATGGTCATTAGGACTTTCATCTACTCGCTCACCATCATCCCAAGACCAATAGTAAGATTACCTCTTCGATCAAACAGAAACGGTCATTGGTCTTCATCTACTCGCTTCACCATCATCCCAAGACCAATAAGGCGATTACCCTCTTGATCAAACAGAAATGGTCATTGGTCTTCATCTACTCGCTACTCGACCATCATCTTTATCACCGACCACTTGGTGCGTCGAATTATGGGCGGGGTGCCTTTTACTTGCTTTTCGGCCATGATCCGCTCTTTATCAAAGAACAAAGACCAACCATCTTCGGGCTTTTGCGTGGGATCTCGAACGAGAACCCCCGATTGGTGCCATAACTTCCGGATGTAGAACAACCGGAAATATTGTGATTGATAGCTCAAGAACACTAAAAAGCCCTCCTCGCTTGGCCAATGTTAACGCCGGGATCTTCGCCACGCCCCAATCACGTAAGACATACGATCTCGTGACAAGAAACACGATAAACACCACAAGCTTCGACGGCGGTTCCATCGGGGATAGCTTTCAGCGTGAGAGTCGATATACGTGTTCACAAGGTTAAACAATGGAGGAATATAATGTTTAGTGTCTTCGAGAGAGAAATAATAATTCTCTCCAGATATGTGATTATGAATGAAGAAGTGTATGAGGCGCACTCTCTTTGTGAAGACTTCCTCTAAGTTATACTCTCTTTGCTCGGATTACCGTGCCACCACTACTACTACCGACACACACCTTTTGATTTGATGGGTTCTGCCGATCGCACGTAGTTTATTCAACGCTTTTGGTCATCACATTACTACCGCTTACTTGGGTTATGATCCCATCCACATTAATGCGTGGCGGTGTTCTAGTCAATCGTCATGCTTTTTCATCATTACAAATCAAAGATGTAGATATTTAAATATATGATGGGTTAACACCCAATTGACGTATCCGATACTAGAAGGACTTAATAAAGATAATAAAGTGACTAGATCCAATAATGTCAACATCCAATAATGAAGACCCAATAGACTAACTGAATATGTAGACCCAATCCATTCGGTCCAATAAGAGAAATATTACGACCCAACAACAATAATAATTTTATATTGCCACAACTACAAAAGTAAAAGTACGTAATAATAAAATTTGGTGGTGATCCTACAAACCTTTTTGTTGGTTATTGGTTGAGAAAATTAAGTTGTGAGGCGAACTAGCTTTAATTCTTTAAATTCGGGATCGGATACATATTTAATACTTATATAGCTAGCTAGCTAGCTTAGGTACCTGTCCTGTCTAGCTGCTACGACTACGAGTGATTAGAGCAATAACTATATGCATGCCAACAGAAAAATTAGATTTGAAGAATAAATTAAATTTGTTCTTATGAATAAATAGATCTTATTATTCATTTGTTTATAAGAATAAATTTATTTTGTTCTTTTGGTCTAATTTTTCTGTTCGCGTAGAAGTAGTCGTGAGAAGAAGAGAGGTTTGTGGGTGTATCACAATTCCAGCATTTTCTTGCTTAGAAGATGTTTTTCCTTTTTCTTTAAACATGGTTGAGTTTGAGTATTAATAGGTCGCCAACAAGTCAAGAGATCAGAAAAAGAATCTTTGTACTTTCAAAATTATTGCCGTCAATATAGCTAGCTACCTACACTCCTAGCTACTACCCTTCCTTTGTGTGTGTGTGTGTATATATATATATATATATATATATATATATATAGAGGGAGGTTGAATTGCTTTTTGCTTTGTATAACAAACAAAAAAAACCCAACTCACCCGCTCGCTCGCTCGCTCGAATTCTTGGAAGCAATTGGGTTGGTATATACTTATAATTGATGGGTTCCGCTGGGTGGTGGAGAAGATTAATTGCTTCTGCTCTTTTCGGAATTCTCTTCTTTCATGGCCTTTCTTTCTCCCAACAAGGTAGGTACCTCCTCCTATTACATTAATCCAATTCATTCTATTACGTACGTACCTTCTCTTTAACTTCCACACACACACACACACACACTCACTCAAAACATATACACACACACACATATATATATATATATATATATGCTTAAAATTTCCTTTTTATTTCTTGGGATGGATGTGTTCTATGCGTTGAGCAGATAAGATATTCGCGGTATACAACTGCAACTGACTTTATTATACTCCATGTAGTAGAACTATAAAAAACACTTAATACTGTTATACTCTTAACAAATAAGTACTCCACAATATTAGTAACTACATATAAATTTCTCATTTTTGACGACTTAAAACTTACTAGTAGGAGTACTTGTTTTTTCTCTGTTGTTTCTGCCTGCGCCAAGACAGAGTCGGATAGAAATGTATTCATAATTAATGGGTCCAAGTGTCGGTGGGCCGTTGGCATTCTGAAATAGTAATTAATGCCGTCTATCTAACTGTCCGTTTCCCTAAAATTAAGTAAAACTCTTCAACTCCCAATATACCAATTTAATCAATGTTAATATAGTCTTCTTCTTTCTTTTCTTTTTTTGGCTTTATATACGGATAAAATGTTATTAATATTTTTAGTATTTTATTCCTAAAATTATACTATTATTAATAGTATACTCTATTAAAAGATTATTTAAAATTTATATTTAATTATTATTCAATAATAATATTATTTATTTATAAGTATATAATAATTTTACCCGCTTAAAATGTCATGCGACTCCCTTATACAGTATATGAGGAGTTAATTTAGTTATGTGTTGTGAAAGTTTCTACTTTATTACAATTCTAACATAAATTAGTATAAGAGATTTAATAAAATTATAATGTTGAAATACTATATTAAATATATCATTATAATATTATCAAGTTATTTACGTAATACAAAAATCGACACACGACAACTAAAAAATTATCAATATAACACTTTTTTTATCTTAAAAATATAATTAACGACAACTGCAAAAATTATCAATTCTAAAAATATGTTTTTGTTTCATGTTTGTTTATTGAAAACTATTATAGGCCGGTTGACTTGTTTGTTTAGGACTGAATGGCTTAATCATTCAACCATTCAGACGATTTATGCTGAATGGTTTAGTGATATTTTTTTGACTGAATAGGCTGAATGAAGTTTTTTTTTTTATAATATTAACTTTTATATTAAGTAATATTAAATAAATTTACAACAATTTTGAATTTTTTTAGAGGAGTAAAATAATAATAAAATTTTATTCAGATGTTTCAAATATATTAATTATCAAACAACTTTTTTTATTTAGATTCATATTCAGCTCATTCAGATTCAGATTCATTCAATTTTTATCAAACACCTCTTAGTTTAAAAGTGATAAATAATAAACCTAAGAACATGCGGTTACCCATTTTAGTTTATCATAAAATTAATAATCATTAAATAAATAAATGGGACTATTTATAAAACAAAACAAAATAAGAATTTTATAGGACGCTTTTTTTCAAGGACATGCATGCAAGAGGGAGCAAGTATATAGAGACCAGTTACATAAAAAAAAAATTTAAGAGTTTTAATTTTTGATATTTATATATACTTTAGATCGAGCCCCAATCAATGGAAAAATAAAGTGTATATATATAATATTTTTTGAAAGTAAAATTAAGAATTAAAGTACTTCTTCCATACTGAATTGTATCTGTATAACTACTTTTTTTTTCACAGTTCCAAACTACACATTCATGCACCGTGCAACTACATCTCCAGACTTATCATATTACGACTACATTATCGTGGGCGGAGGCACCGCTGGCTGCCCATTAGCCGCCACTCTCTCTAAGAACTCCTCCGTCCTCCTCCTTGAACGAGGCGGCTCCCCCTACGGAAACCCTAACATCACCAACTTATCTGCCTTTGGCGTACCACTCGCTGACCTCACTCCGTCCTCCCCTTCTCAACGTTTTATCTCCGAGGACGGCGTAATAAGTGCACGAGCCCGCGTACTGGGAGGCGGAAGCTGCTTAAACGCTGGCTTCTACACACGCGCCGCCCCTGACTACGTTAGTGCTGTCGGGTGGGATGGGCGGTTGGCCAACGAGTCGTATCAGTGGGTTGAGAAGCTGGTGGCGTTTGAGCCGCCGATGAGAGAGTGGCAATCCGCGGTGAGGGATGGGTTGGTGGAAGCTGGTATTTTGCCCTATAATGGGTTTACCTATGACCATGTTTATGGGACTAAAGTTGGTGGGACCATATTTGATACCGACGGCCATCGGCATACGGCGGCTGATCTGCTTCAAAATGCAAACCCTAGCGGGCTCACCGTTCTTCTGCATGCATCTGTTTACAAGATCTTGTTTAGAACCAAAGGTACAAACGTACTTAATTTAGTAAATATATACATGCATGTAGGAAATACCGATTAATATTCTATTGAGATATGGAGTATAAGTTAGAAAATTTATATTTTTCCCAAAAAAAAAAAATAAATATAATTTTATATTACTAGTGTTAATGGTGTGTGGGATTGTGAGAAATTTATATAAAAATATCATATTTTTATTTGAAAAATATGTCATAAGTTGTGTAAATTATTTAATTTAAGAATTTTCAAACATACATATGGTACTAGTACCACACATTTTCTCTGTTCTAGCTGCAATTAATAAAGTGGTGCTGACCGGAAATTTGGTTAAGGTACGCGGGGAAAAAAATACTAAATATACATTTTTAAAAAAAATTATGGTGGGAAAATTTATACATATTTTTATCTTTATTTTTAAAAAATTATTATTTTTTACTATATAAGAAATTCCTCCAAAAATTACCTTAGCTTAGCTTCCTCCCAAGGCGGATCTTACCCTGGTCCTTCATTTTGATAAATAAGTTTATAGTGGGTACATTTGCATTTCTCAACCATATTGAATGAACCATCAAAGTGATCCATGCCATTACATTTACTAGTCTAAATAGATATGAGGTCTTTCTTTAATTCTTTAGTAGTGTCATGAACCATGGACCAAACTATCATGAGCCCAAAGCCTACTAATATTTGTATGGCCCCGGCCCCTTTGGCTACTAATGATGACACAGGAAAATCAAGGCCAGTAGCCCATGGAGTGATCTACAGAGATGCATCAGGGAAGAAACACAGAGCCTATTTGAACCGTGGATCGAAGAATGAAATTATTGTCTCGGCAGGAGCACTCGGAAGCCCACAACTATTGATGTTGAGTGGTGTAGGCCCATCAAACCAGTTGAAGGCCCATAATATCACGGTGGTGTTAGACCAGCCCTTGGTTGGTCAAGGTATGTCAGATAACCCAATGAACGCCGTCTTCATCCCTTCTCCCACCCCCACCGAGGTTTCCCTCATTCAAGTCGTTGGCATCACTCGCTTTGGTAGCTACATTGAGGCCGCTAGTGGCGAAGACTTTTCCGGGTCCGGCACAAGAGATTATGGAATGTTCTCTCCTAAGGTACAATTTACTTTTGGAAACATTAATGTATGTACGTCAATTCAACTTAATTAATCATACGTCGTCTAAATATAAATCATTTCCCTCCAATCCTAAAACCTAAGACGAACCTGACAAAGAAGAGAAACGTACGTACGTTCCTCGGAGATATATGTCTGTGTTGATTTTATGTTTGGTTCATTTTCTTTTGGGGCATGCATGCAGATTGGACAACTCTCAACAATGCCACCAAAACAAAGAACAGAGAAAGCTATAGCCAAAGCTGTTGAAAACATGAAAGCTCTACCTCCAAGTGCATTTGTTGGTGGATTCATCCTTGAAAAAATAATGGGGCCTCTCTCAAGAGGGCATCTAGAGCTCCGAAACCGGAATCCTAACGACAACCCTTCGGTCACATTTAACTACTTCAAAGAGCCAGAGGATTTACAAAGATGTGTTCAAGGCATGAGAGTCATTGAGACTATAATCGAATCGAAAGCTTTCTCAAAATTCAAATACCCAAATATGTCACCGCAGCAGCTTCTCAACATGACGGCGAGCTCCCCGGTGAACTTGTTGCCTAAGCATGCAAATGCTTCGACGTCGTTGGAACAGTTTTGTAGGGACACAGTCATGACCATATGGCATTACCATGGAGGGTGCCAAGTTGGTAGTGTGGTTGATCATGATTATAGGGTTCTTGGTGTTGACGCACTTCGAGTTATCGATGGTTCCACTTTTAATTACTCTCCTGGAACTAATCCTCAAGCCACTGTTATGATGCTCGGAAGGTACGTACATTTTAACTTTTAATGAGAATATAAATTTTAATTGATTAGTATTGTATATTATAGGGATTAATTAATTAATTAATTTTATATCAACTATATATTGAAATGGTGCAGGTACATGGGAGTTAGAATGCTGAGCGAGAGACTTGCAAATGATGCATCCAACTGATGATCATCAAAGTGTTAATTTGGTCAAGATTCAAAATATATATATTTGCAACATGCATGAGGGCCGTGTCTAATTCATGTTGAGTTTATGTGTGCTTATATCAACCCAAAAAGAAAAGAGCTAAGAGTTTAATTTATGAAAATTTATTTCTTGTAATCAATTGGAACTACAAATTTAATTGATTTACGGTTTTATTGACTTCTCTGTAAAATAAATAAAGTTATGTCAATTACTACTAAATGTGACATGTCGATCAATTATTTCTTTTTGATCAGGGAAATTGTATTTGCTAAACTTTTGGCAGTTATGATCTATATATACGTATATAAACTTGATGAGATCGAATATGACATAGAATGATAGAATATATATACCTCAATATTTAGCCTAGTTTTGAGCCACGGTCACCTCCAAATCCAATATGCAAAACTATGGCATCTCCCCTGGTCAGCTTAATAATCTTCTATCCTCTCCCTTCACTTTGAAACTTACGCTTAATAATCTTCCTCTCTCTTGATGGCAATCGAGATATAGTGTCCGATTATCTGTCAAAGGTGTAAGAACCCGAAATTTTTTTAAATAAAAAGGAATTTCCTTTATTTATTATTTTGAAATAGTAAGGGTTGATTTGATTAACGTGGATAGTTAAGGGTTAAATACTTAAATATTTCAAAATAAGCAAGTGGTTATAAAATATTCATTGTTGTTTTGAAATATTCGTTTGGTTCGTGGAATATTCGCATGCTTTGGAGAATATTACGATGCACAAGCAAATATGTATGCCCCATAACGGAAAGCGATTGGATGAGGAAAACGACAAATATAAGTTGGTTAAAAATAACGGCGTAGTTATTCTGAATAAGATCGTAGTTATTACTGAATTAAGATCGCATTGGAATACCCTTTGGTTAAAATACGAATACGCTGCGTGGTGGCATTGAAGAAGACACCAGATTACGACAGAGATTGTTGAATTATTGATCCTTACGTAGAAGGCACTACTCAATAATTTTCACGATGATTATTGTTCAATATTTTATTTTATTGATTCAATAATTCACGATTGATATTTTATATTATTCTTTGTTTCAATAATTGTCATCTGCACAAAGATTTCCCATTATCGGATCAATAATTCATATTATTTGAATAATATTATTAGATAACATTATTGGCAATGTCTAGAAAGTTCTGTCAAGGAGAGGTTTGGTCACCTAATTGGCCAGAAGTGAGAGATCCTTATTGGAAAGCCCCTCTTTCCTGAGAAGATGCAGTCATCATAAATGTGATTACGTAATATTATTTGTGAATAATTAATTATTGATTCATATGATAAGGAAATATTTATTTTATATGAATATAAATGATGGATTTATTTATGTGGTTATTAATGAAGGAATTAATGTTGAGTGTGTTTTATCAAGATTTTATCTGGATTGGAGGTATTAAAAATCAAATCGTGGATTTTGAGATATATTCATGGGGTTATAATTTTTAATCCGACCGTTGGATTGTGGTAATTTTTGGGTATGTTATACATACATAAGTTGAGTATATGTCCACAAATTTTGAACCGTTAAAATGCACGAATGATTTGTTGTGAATTTTAAGAGGTGTAGGATTCTAAATTAGGTTTATAATTGATTTTGGTGGAAAATTCTAGAATTGAGTGGGCCCCACTTGTGGTTGGTGAAAAAATGTCTTTGAATTTTATTTCAAATGGTGGGTGGCAATAGATAGTAAAACCATCGCAGTAGCAGGTCAAGTCGCTTGGTACGGCTAACATTTTCCTATAAATAGAGGGCTAAGTTAGAATTGAAAATCACACCGTAAACAAAGTTTTCTATCTTTTCTCTCTATATTATTGAGCGTATTTTGTGAGTATTTAGATACTTTGAGAGTTCATTGCTCAAGATAAGTTTCATTCAAGATCACTTTCCGACCTTTCCTTCCAAGCAATCGATTCTTTCGAGGTAAGGGATGTTATTTTCTTCTCGGATGATATTATTTCTTCAATATCATTATCTTTCAAATATTGGTTGGAACTTTTATCAAATTTGGAACTTTTTCATGTTTGGGGTTATTATTCATGAGTAGTAACTCATGAGTTACTATTCACGCAGTTACTATTCACGAGTACTATTCATTCATAAGCGTGAAGATGTTTTTTTGTGGAATTTCTATCTTTTGGTGTTTGAGTTACTATTCACGATACTCTCGAGATTATTCACGATATCTGACTATTCATTCATCATCTAAGACTATTCATATAAAAATGAAAATTTTTCTTTTTCGTCTAAAATATCTATTCGGATACTAGCTTTGATTGTATCCATGTTTTGATCATTCTTGAATTTTACTTCACTATGATTATTTATGAAGTATTTTTGAATCTCGGATTGTTTAAAGTACTAATCCATAATATTTGTCATTTTGTTTCATTGGATTCGTTCTTTAAAAGTATTTTCATCATCCCTCGGTCTTAAATGATGATAGTATTGAATATCTTTGGCCCAGTAGTGCAAAGATGAATGATTTTCAAGAATATCTTTGGCCCAGAATGCAAAGATGAATGATTTTCAAGAATATCTTTGGCTGTAGTGCAAAAAGATGAACAGTGTTTAAATGAATACGATCGATCGATGAATATCTTTGGCCTTTAGTAAAAAAGATGAACAGTGTTTAAATGAACACGACCGATGATGAATATCTTTGGCCTTTAGTGCAAAAGATGAACAGTGTTGAGATGAACATGACCGATTGATGAATATCTTTGGCCCAGTAGTGCAAAAGATGAATATTTGATTTGAGATGAATATTGATTGATGTTACTGAGGATAAAATATTGATGATGGACCGTTAAATTCATAGATTATAGTAGATTTCATTCTCACGTAACTCTTTTATGAATTATTATTTTCAACGCGAATATTGATCCAAACTTGTTGCCTATCATTGTATTCTATCGATTTTTCCTGTTGGAGACTAACGATAATTTGTTGTATATTATCTTAGTCATAACATTCTTTTACTTGGGCTAATTGAGCTCACCCTTTTCCTTGTTGTTCCATTTTTCTTCTCGGGAGGCGAGAATGTAGCGAAGTACTTAAGCCGGGGTATGGAATGAAGGTTCTAGAGAGAGTTGTTTAGTAGTCCTCACCATTATTGTAAAATAATGTATCAATAAATGTGATGAGGATTTATTTGAGTATAAATATTGTCTAGAAGATAATATTTGTATTTAAACTCACAGTTTTATTGTTGTGATAATAAAGTTGTAGTTGTTTCTGTACCATGTATTTGGCGACTCAGAATGGGTTGGATGGAATGGACCTATTTTGGGGTCGTCACAAAAGGAGAGTTGTCTTTGAACTGCTTAGACTTTATAACATCGATGACAACTAATTTCATGCAAAAGGTATGTCTTGGGTAATCATATTTCATCTATTAGGCCGAATGATTTGGGCCTGCTTATTTAGTTAGTCTAGTAGATTTTAATGTTATTTGGCCTAATCGCTATACTGTTCCCGTTAAGTCCTTACAAGATCGGGTCGGGTCGGGTCCGTGGGTTGACCCATTAGATATTTTAATATCTCCAACTTTGACCGGTAATGATGAAAAAGCATGATAGTTGACTGTTATGACTGCAATGCATTAATGTGGATGAGATTATAACCCACGTGACAGATAAATAAAGGCATGAAAAGGTGACGATCTGCATGCGCAATCGGCAGAAATCATCGAGGAGGGGGGGTACGTGTCGACAGCAGTGGGTAGGTGATGGCAGAACCCAAAAGAGAGTATAACCTAGCAAAGAAGTCTTCAAGAAAAGGTACACACATTCAACTAAGATTTTTTATCTCTCAAGACTAGATATTTTATCCTCCATTGTTAACCCTTGTGAACACCGATACTGATTCTCACGCCTGAGCTATCCCCCGACGGTCGAAGCCATCAAGCTTTTGGTGTTGATCGTGTTCACTGTGCAGGATCAGGACGTCTTAAGTGATTGGGACGTGGCAGAAGATCCTGGCGTTAACATTGGCGCTAGAAGGAGGGCTGAGTTTTAGTGTTGAAATTTTCAATCACAGAGATCTATTTGTTCTACGTCGGAAGATGGTGAGAGAGTAAGCGGAATCTGAAGGAAGAAGACGGTAGAGGGTTTGTCGACCGTCTATCAAAGACATTTCTGTCAAGGATCGTCTCGGGTCCTTTGAAGAGTGCTTCATGAGAGTGAGAAAGACCGCCCAAGCATGTTTCCAAGGGTTCTCGTTCGAGAGCTCATGGTGGGGCCAGGCGGAGGTTGGTGTTTGCTGATGACAAAGATCGTGATCAGGATCGGAGACAGGTGGAGGGTTCTCCGCCTAAAACGCACCACCGAAGTGGTCGGGATGACAGAACTACCAAGTTGGAAAAGATGGCCGAAGAGGCAGATAAAGCTTTGGAAGTTCTTCTAAAACAGAGGGAAGATATAGCTGTGCAAATGCTTCGGATGGCCGATCTGAAGGATGAGGCATCCACTTATGTCCAGTCCAAGAGGCGTAGCAGGCATAAGGAGGTACCACGGCGAGAGGGGAAGGAACCAGAGCATTCCGTACATGTATCTCGAGGCCGTTCACATGACCGAAGAAGATCGAGGAGCAGAACTCCCGAGGCATCGATGGGAGCACTTATTATCGTCGGTTCTCAGGGCCGGGATGGTGGCATACGAAGGAGTAGGTCGAGGGAGATCGTGCCAGAAAGTAGAAGGAGGGAGCAGCGTCAGGAGCACTCTCATTGTGAGGGAAGGACCACACGACGAAGCAAGTCTAGAAGCCCATCAAGGGCGGTAGTTTCTGTTAGGGAGGGTCGGTCCATTCCGAAGAAGAAGGAATCGCCGGAGAGAGAGGTCTTCTCACAGCCAGAAGGTGTGGATTTTTTGGTGAAGGAGTTGAAGGAGCTCCGGAAGCAGTTAGCCGAGGTTCAACAGGTGAAGGACACTTCGGGAAAGAAGGCGTCCCCTTTTTCCTCAGACATTTTAAAGGAGAAGGCGAACACCACCAAGAAGTTGCCTCACATGGAGAGTTACGATGGATCTGGGGACCCTTATGACCATAGCCAGGCGTTCGACCGGCTGATGGATTATTATGACTTTACCGATGCTGCCAAGTGTCATACGTTCGTCACAACGTTGAGAAAGGATGCGAGGCAGTGGATGGGGGACTCTACCTGCAGATTCAGTCTCGTCATGGTCCGAGCTGTGTGACAAGTTTCATGCCCGTTTCGGAAGCAACCGAAGAAGGGGGAAGCCCACAGGTTCTATAGCACAGGTTCGTCAGTTCACTAATGAATCCTTGGGTCAGTATGTGAAGAGGTTCAGAGAAGCGGTTGGTTAGGTGTCCGACCTTAATGATCTTCACGCTGTAGGGTTGTTTCAAAACGGCTTGGATCTGGTGAAGTCTGAGAAACTGGTGAAGAAGTTGATGTTTCATCATCCGAAGAGCTTAGCCAAAGCTTTTGATAAAGTAGAAGGCTACATTGTGGTAGAGGAGGCTATGAATAGCCTGAAAAGTCCTTCTTCGGACGAAATGAAGGAGACGGATGCTCCAAAAGCTGAAGGCGACCAGAAGAAGGCTGGAGGGTATAATGATCGGCCCGAGGGTAGTTCGAAGAAGTATAACAACTCGTGGAGACAGGGAAGTAATTGCCCACCTGCTCCTACCCCAAAGGTGAACAAGGTTTACACCAAACTGAACACGGATAGGTCGGTGATTCTGGATCAGATTAGGGGTCAGTCGTTCTTTGAACCACCTCGTGATAACTTCAAGCCAGGACAGGGCAATGCTCGAAAGTATTGTGGCTATCATCAAGCCGCAGGTCACGACACTAATGAGTGTTGCAATTTGAAGGATTTTGTGGAGAGGAAGGTTCAAAGCGGTTTATTAGTTCATTATGTGGCCAGGAAGAACCAGCAAGAGCAGCAGAATGTTGACCGTACCATTCAGACGGTCCAAACGGTTCCCCCCGTACAACCTGCTCCGAATCAGCCACCAAGGCACGTCGTTGATGTAATTACCGGTGGGACGGCAGGGAAATTGGCAGGGAAGAAGAGGAAATGATATCTGGACTCGGTCATGTCCATGGTGGGTGCTCCCCAAGATCGGATGCATCGTTTCGAGGCGATTATATCCTTCAGTGATGCAGATTATCCTTCAGAGCCCATCGAACCCCATGAAGGAGCCTTGGTGATCACATCACAAGTGGGTTCGATGGATATGAAGTGAATGATGATTGACAACGGATCTTCGGTGGACATTTTATACGCCCATGCTTATCAGAGGATGCATCTTGATGGACGGAAGATGGAGGTTGGGCATGAAGCTCCCCTATACGGCTTCAGCAACGATCCAGTCAAAGTGGCAGGAACTATCGAGCTACTAGTCATCTTCGGTACTGCTCCACAACAGGTAGAAATAACATGTAAATTTTATGTTGTGCATGTAGATTCGGCCTACAACGCCATACTGGGAAGAGCTACTCTGACAGCTCTCCAAGCTGTGACTTCCATCCCTCACTTCAAAATCAAGTTCTCCACAGCACACGGAGTTGGAGAGGTGGCATGGGACTTGGATCTAGCCCGGCGCTGTTATCAGAACGTTGTTATTTCCTAGGGAGTAGGGGTTAGCAAACAGAAACAAACCATGGCAATTGAGATTGAGCCCTTCACTGAAAGCAGTTCGGAGCCATTGGTTGTTCTTGCAGGAGAGACGGAGGCGGTCGAGTTAATTCTGGGGAAGAAGAACAAAACGGTGAAGATCGGTTCGGGTTTTCTGGAACCTCTCCGGACAAATCTTATGGAACTTCTTCGCTGTTATGCGGACATCTTTGCATGGGAGCCACAAGACATGCCTGGGAACAGCCGAAAGATTGCCGAGCACCGACTGGATGTGAATCCATCAAAGAAGCCAGTTCGACAAAAAAGGCGGATCTTTGCACCTGAGCGACAGAGGATCATTGATGAGGAGATTGCGAAGCTGATAGCTGCTGACTTCATCTTTGAAATCGATTATTCGGAGTGGATGGCGAATGTAGTGCTGGTGCAGAAGCAGAACAAGAAATGACGAGTTTGCATCGACTACACGGACCTGAACAAAGCATTCCCGAAGGACTTCTATCCTCTGCCCCACATTGATCAACTTATTGATGCAACTTCGGGGTATGCACTACTAAGCTTTATGGATGCTTTTTCAGATTATCATCAAATCTCCATGTGCAAGGGAGATATTCTGAAGACAGCTTTCATCACACACCGTTCGGTGTATGCCTATAAGAAAATGACCTTTGGCCTGATAAATGCTGGAGCCACTTACCAGAGAATGATGAATTTCATCTTCGAGAGGCAGCTGGGGAGGAACATGGAGGTGTACATGAATGATATGATCGTAAAGAACATGAATGTTCAGAAGCATTTGGATGATCTGGAGGAATGCTTTTAGACTGTCCGTCACCACAAGTTGAGGCTCAATCCTGCAAAGTGTACCTTCGGGCTCGGCACAGAAAAGTTCTTGGGTTATTTGGTTAGTCAAAGGGGCATTGAGGCCAATCCGGAGAAGATCCAGACTATTTTGACATGAAGACTCCTCAGTCGTTCAAAGACGTTCAACGTCTGACTGGTAGGATTGCAGCTTTGAGGAGGTTCATGTCCAAATCTGCAGAGAGATGCTTGCCATTTTTCGATACACTGAAGGGACCAAAGAATGCAAAGATGTTCTAGTGGACTTCGGAGTGTGAAGACGCCTTCCAAGGCATAAAGACATATTTGTCTTCGGCTCCTTTATTGGTGAAACTCAGACTCGCCGAGACCTCAGACTTATACTAGCGGCTAGTTCAATTTACGCAGTGAGAGCTATTTTGGTTCGGGAGGCAGGGGGAAAGCAGCATCCGGTTTATTATGTCAGCCATGTCCTAAGAGACGCCAAAACCAGATATCCAAATATTGAAAAATTTGCCTTTGCTTTGATAATTGCTAGTCGAAAGCTTCGACAATATTTTCAAGGTCGGCTCCTGGTCGTCTACACGGATCAACCACTGAAGAAGGTGATGAGCAAGCTGGAAGTTTCGGGGAGACTAGCAGCATGGACGATGGAATTATCCCAATTTTTCATCGAATATCATCCCTGAACAGTTATCAAAGGTCAAGCCTTAGCCAATTTCATGGTGGAATGCTCGTTCTCCGAAGCAGATGCTGAGCTTTCAGAAGCTGAGACGGGTTGATCGAGCAATTGCAGTTCTTCAGCATGGTCAGAGCTCATGGACGCTCTATGCAGATGGGTCTTCTACTGCGAATGTTAGTGGG
The DNA here is from genome assembly GCA_020205615.1 of Panax quinquefolius. Lineage (NCBI taxonomy): Eukaryota > Viridiplantae > Streptophyta > Magnoliopsida > Apiales > Araliaceae > Panax > Panax quinquefolius. The sequence goes on along the minus strand of CM035163.1, from coordinate 6,003,423 downwards.
GCAGGGATTATTTTGACAAGTCTAGAGGGGTTCAAAGTGCAGCAGGCCATCAGATTTGGGTTTAAAGCAACGAACAACGAGGCCGAGTACGAAGCAGTGCTAGCAGGAGTTCGATTGGCGAATAGTCTAGAAGTTCAGAAGCTGATCATTTACAGTGACTCTCAGTTGGTCGTCAAGCAATTGTCGGGAGATTATGAAGCTCGTGGAACGAGGATGATCAAGTATTTGGCAGAGTTAAAAAAATGGCTTCAGTACTTCGTCTCTTATAAGTTTCAGGGCATAGGACGTAACGACAATTCCATTGCCAGTGCCTTGTCGAAGCTGGCCACTACGGATGCAGATGTCTTCAACTGGTCGGTTTATTTGGAGATTTTTCAGCAGCCGAGTATTCAGCATGAAGCCGTGATGTGCATTGAACGTTCCAACTGTTGGATGACTCCCAACATTGAATATCCGGCAGATGGCGTCCTTCCTTCGGATCAGATGATGGCAAAGTAGATCAAGTACAAGAGTGCAAACTTCGTTCTTATTGATGGGGATCTTTATCGAAGGGCATTTTCGTCACCATTGCTGAAGTGTTTGGTTCCGTCTGAGGCTGAGTATGCTCTTCGAGAGGTTCACAAGGGTATTTGCGGCGACCATATGGCTGCCAAGTCATTGGCTTAGAAAGTACTTCGGCAGGGGTACTACTGGTCTACGATCTTCAAGGAAACTACAGAGTATGTGAAGAAGTGTGAGAAGTATCAGCTCAACAGTCCGATCCCACATCAGCCACCAGAAGAGCTATACTCGATATTATCTCCTATACCCTTTGTTGTTTGGGGGGTAGATATACTGGGTTCGTTACCGAAAGCCAAAGGTCAGGTCAGTTTTGTTATAGTTGTTATCGATTATATGACCAAATGGGTAGAAGCGAAGCCACTTCGGTTGATAACGGAGCAAGAGTGCTTGAAGTTCATGAAGGAGTCCGTAGTGTTCCGATTTGAAATTCCTAAGGTGGTGATATCGGACAACGGACGCCGGTTCGTGGAATCGAAGTTTGAAGGATTTCTGAAAGAGCTGGGAGTTCAGAACAAGAAGACTTCGGTGGCTTATCCACAGTCAATAGAACGTCATTGAAGCGGGATCAGGCGCGCAGCCGGACGGCTAAAGAAAGATGGCCGGAGGAGTCGCTGCCGTTGTATTGTGGGCTTATCGGACTACCCCGAGGACTACCACAGGGGATTCACCTTTCAGATTGGCCTATGGTACTGATGCCTTAGTCCCAGTTGAAATTGGATCCCCAAGTCTTCGGGTTAGTCAGTTTAAAGAGATCTACAATGAAGAAGGATTGAAGGTCAACTTGGATCTGTTGGAAGAAGTCAGAGAAGTGGCTTTGATCAAGCTGACAGCATATCAACGGAGAGTGGCCAAACATTACAATAAGGGGGTAAAGCTTCGCAGATTTGAAGTGGGGGACTTCGTCCTCAGAGAAGTCGAAGCGTCTACACCTCAGAACATGGGAAAGCTGATGCCGAACTGGGAAGGGCCATATGAAGTAATTGAAGTACCAAAGCTCGGCACTTATCGGTTAAAGGCATTGGACGGATCCGAGATCAAGAACACTTGGCATGCCGACAGATTTTGAAAATATTTCCAATAGAGATCGAGTCAGTTTATCGGAAGTCTATAAATGGTGGTTCGTCATCAATAAAAGATTCACTTTTTTGCAAATTGATCTTCTTCTTATTGGTCCTAAGTTCACAATGGTGTAAGGAGGATGGGGGGACTCACGACCATTCGATGGTAGCCTTTGGCGTGTGGTCCTTATGAATTTGTCAGCCTTTCGGGTAGGCAAACTTCATCCTGTAAAGGAGGACGGGGGTGGACTCGATGGCCATTCAATGGCAGCCTTTTCGGTAGGAGTGTCCTCATGGGTTTGTTTCACCGCGAGGGGTAAACAAATTCCTTAGTCCTTTTAATTTTGCTTTACCGCAAGTGGTAAACAAAATTCACCGAAGTAAGGAGGTATGGTCGGATTCGCTGGCCATTCGATGACAGCCTTATTGTCAGGTGTGTCCTTATGAATTTGTCTTATCGCGAGTGGTAAGCAAGTTTCATGGTCCTTATAAAATTGTTCTACCCCGAGTGGTAAACAAATGTCCTTATATACTTGTTTCACCCCGAGTGATAAACAAGATCTTGATGGTGCAAGGAGGATCAGCCGAATTCACCTTATACAGGACTTGTCTCACACTTCGGAAATGATAAGTATGCATTACTTTATTTTGTTCAAGTGTTTAGTTCAGTTCACTCAGTTCAGTTCATTGAATTCAGTTCATTTCATTTCTTAACTTAACTGTTATATACCTTATCTGATTCATAGCCTAAGTTAAGCTCATACAGGTCACTGATGCTGAATTATTGACAAGAAATGAATCCAAACAGAAGTCATGATAAAGAAAGTTGCAATTTTATTAACTATTCATAACATTATCCGACTACATAAAGATAGAAATTTTCACAAAAGTTTTTAACAATTTCAAAGAAAACAGGAATATTCACTTCAGGCATTATCCTCGCCAACTGAAGAGTCGAGCAAAGCCAGGTCTACTTTAGCTGATATCAGCTTTTCCTTGTCGCGACTTCGACAGAGCTCATAGCCTTCAGAATATATCTTCATGATTTCTCCGTTGATCTCATCCGATTTCCGACACTCTTCACAGATCTGCTTGTGAAGATCATCGGTCAAAGGAGGTCTAAGATCCCGAAGAGCCCGGAGCTCGCGGATTTCTTCTTCGAGCTTCTGATGCCTATTCAGATGACGAGTTTCTGCTAACTCCAGCTTTTCGATCGATTTGGCCAAAATCTTATTGCTGGCTTTCAGCTCTTTAACTTTCTCCATTCTTATTTCACTCCGTTGAACTAGGTCAGGATTCATCTTGACGATCTCTTGGTACTGGGCCTTGGTTAACTTCAGTTCTTCATTGGACGTTTTCACATCCTCTTTAGTCTGGGCCAACTCCGTTCGAAGACCTTCATTAGTGTGAAGAACGCTTTTATATCGAGTCCTTTCCCGAGCCAAAACCGACTTCAGGATGGCGTTCTCCTTTCTTATTGCCTCTTCTTTGACTTCGGCTTCAATAGACTTTGGACGTAGACATCCGAATACTGAGATTCGCCACACGTGTTCGGCATTACTTGGACGCCCCCAAAATTAGGTATACATCACCCATCTTGGGTAGTCGATTTACATGGTACGTAATTTAAATACAACTTACTAATATAATTTAAATAACTTACTAATATAACTCGTGGTAATACGATAAACCGTGAGTTTGAATACAAATATTGTCTACTAGATATTATACAAACTCAAAAGGAGTCCTCATTACAATTATTATCACACTATTTCACGTAATAGTGAGGACTACTAATGCTATCCTCTCGACCATTACTCCGCTCCCCGACTCGTCCCAAACCTATATTCTCATTTTCAAGAGAATAAAATGAAAGAAAGGGTGAGCTCAACTAGCTCAAGAAGAAATATTATGACTAAGATAATGTAATAAATTATCATTAGCCTCAACAAGTTGTTAAACCGATAAAATATAATGAACATCAAGTTTAACTACAATGAACCAAAGAATCCATTAAAAGAGTCAAGTAGAAAATAAAATCTACTATCTTTTATGATTTAAAAGGTTTTTCATCATCGTTATAGCCGAGACTCAACTTTAATAAATATTCCACATCATCGAATCACCCCGCACTACTACCAAGGAGGATATTCTTTATTATCAAGACCACAATTATTCACGCACTACGGCCAAGAATATTTCAGGTATTCATTAAATGGTCATGATCATGCCAACAATCGCCCATCAATGCACTACTACTAATCGAGGATTTTTACCACATCATTTGTAACATTACGGCCATGATTACACCGGAATAGTCTCTCGTCATAATCATACCAAGTCCATCTATGCACTACAAAGCTGTAGATGACTTTCAACATAATATAAACATGAGGATGATGACAATGATATAAGAATTCAATAAAACAAGTTCAAGAATTATTTTATCCAGAATTATTAACATCCAAATTGTCAACACGACATCGTTTTGTAGAGTAAAATTCAAGAATGATCGAGAAGAATATTTCCATGAAAAGATATCGGATGAAACGCAAATATCAAGGATATTCTACTAATTTCATGGAGTATATAAGTCAAAGTTTTAACCAACCGGGTATAATAAAGAATGGAATAACAAAAGAAATCACCATGCATGCGATAGATCAGACATGCAAAAGTTATTCCAATGTAATAATAAATAACGGAACCAGTCCCGCAGAAAACGCATGCATGTGATGTTCCAATGTAATAATAAAAAGACGGAACCAGTCCTTGTAAAACACATGCATGTGATGTTCCAAATGTAATAATAATAAAGATTTTGAACCAGTCCTGTAAAACACATGCATGTGATGTTCCAATGTAATAATAATAAAGACGGAACCAGTCCTGTAAAACACATGCATAAGATGTTCCAACAGTAATAATAATAAAGATTTTAACCAGTCCCATGTAAAAACACATGCATGTGATGTTCCAAATAATAATAGAAGAATGTCACCAAGTATAGGTAAACAGCACGATACAAAAGTTATTCCAATGTAATAATAAGCAATGGAATAACAACAGCTTTCTTCATGAATAAGAAAGAATAACACCCTTTACTTTACAACAAATAATATTCCCTACCTCGCAGAAGTAGAATATTGAAAAATACTCTTCTTCTTTTTTTTCTTCTCTCTATACTTTTTCTCTATAAGTTTCAATGAATTCGTAAAAATAATGAAGGAATCAGCTTTCTATTTATAGAAAAAGATTTAGCTCTTAAGACTTAACGGATGGGTCAAAATGACTTTCGTAATATGAAAGAGACAACTACTCGAAAGTGGAAGGGTAATTGGTTCGAACAATCAAAAGCGCTTAACTCTCGTAATATCGTGAATGGGACAACTATGGTTCGAAGGGGTAATTACGTATGAAAGGTAATTATCGACGAAGGTAAAATACTATCGACGAAGGTAAATACTATCGACAAAGGTAATTACTATCGACAAAGGTAATTACTATCGACGAAGGTAAATACTATCGAAGGTAAATACTATCGACGAAGGTAATTACTATTCATAAAGGTAATTACTATCGATTTAAGAGACTCTTAGATGATGACATATGGGCCCCCATAAAATAATCAAACTTACCACAAACGCTCTCATAATGCACTTTTATATACATCAAGGATCGAATAAATATTACCACAAATCATTTTATTTTTAATCAACACATATTTAATCTTTCAACAATTATTAATCATTTATAACTTGTCGCCTCAATTAATTAATAATATAATATATTATATGATGATAATCGTGACAATAATTGAATCAATAATATAAGAGATATGATGCAACAATTATCGTAGAAGAATAATCGAGTATAACTAAGTGACTTTCACGAAGATCAATAATCAATACCGTGGTGCTACTACGCAACCACGCCAGACATCGTATTTTTTACCACCGGGTAGTTCAACAGCTTTTAATTCAGAACACCTCCGCCGTTATTTTTATAGAAAGATAATTTTGTCGCTTTTTAACTACGATAATACTTCCGCTGTGGGGTCCACTAATGATTGAGTCATCGCATTTAATATTCCCTAACAAAAAGAATATTCCCCACCAAACTAATATTTTATAACAACTTGCTTACTTTGTAAAATTTATAAATATTACCCACAACTATAACATTATATCAAATTTATTCCATAATATTCAAAAATAATATTTATAGAAAATTCATCTTTATTTATAAAAGTGGGGTCTTACAACCTCCCTTCTTATGAAATTTCTCCTCGAAATTAGGGTACGACCGGTATGTCAAGAGGTAAGGATACCTTGATTTCATTTCGATTCTAACTCCCAAGTCATTTCTCAACATCGTGGTTCCTCCACAAAACTTTCGACTTGAGGTATAACTCGAGCGTAGAATATGTTCCTTCTTATCCAAAATTTGAACAGAACCTCTTCATACGCCAAATCTTCCGCTATTTCGTCCGGTTCTAACTCAATAATATGGTTCGGTCTTTCACATATTTACGTAATATGGATATGTGAAAACGTTATGAACATTTAGACATATTTTCAGCAGAAAGCGAAGTCTATAGCCTACGCCCTACTCGATCGAGGATTAAAATGGACCGATGAATCGAGGATTAAGTTCTCTTTCCAAATCTTGTAACTCCTTTCCATGGAGCAACTCTTAACAACACACGATCTCCTATATCGAATTCCACGCCCTTTCATGAAGATCAAGATAACTCTTTTGTCGATTTTGTGAGGTTTTTATACGTCATGTCGGATCGTTTCAATCTTTTCCGTAGTCATACGTATCAACTCCCGGCCCCAACAACGTTGCTTTCACCCACCTCATCCCAAAGATACCGAGAACGACACTTTCTTCCATACAACGCTCGAATGGAGCCATGCCAATACTTGCTTGATAACTCGTTGTTGTAGGAAAACTCCACCAATGGTAAGAACTTGTCCCAACTCCCTTGAAATCAAGGACACAGTAGTCTTAATAGATCTTCAAGAGTTTGAATAGTCCTCTCCGATCGTCCGTCCGTCCGCTTCGAGGATGATATGCCGAAGCTAAATCGTAAGTCCGTGCGCTCATAGCTTTTTGCAAACTAACCCAAAATCGTGAAGTGAATCTTGGGTCTCGATCGTAAACTATGGATACCCCAAGATACCATGCAGCCTTACAATCTCGCGTTATGTACATACGAGCAAGACGTTCAAGTGTATAAGTTTCTCAGACGGTAAGAAATGAGAAGACTTGGTCAATCTATCAACAATGACCCAAATCGCATCAACGCCGAGAAACCTTAGAAGACCCAGAACTAAATCCATGGTAATGTGCTCCCACTTCCATTCGAATTTCAAGTGGTTGCAATGGACCTTTTGGTACTTGATGCTCCGCTTTAACTCGCTGACAAGTTAGACACCTCGAGATAAACAAACGCTTATCTCTCTCTTCATATTGCTTCCACCAAAATGTACGATTTAATATCACGATACATTTGGTACTCCTGTGATGGATTGCAAATGGTGTGTCAGGCGCCCATCATGATATTATACTTTAAATCGTGGTCGTTAGAACACAAAGTCCGGAGTCGACTCAAGTATTCCTTCTTCATCGATTTCGCTTCCTAAGATAGCACCTTCTTGACTTTCTTCCTCATACGACATCGCCTCCGTGTCCCAGAGCTGAGCAGCTTTTAACTTTATCGATTAAAGTCGGCTCTACTCAGATACTCGCTTATCATCACACGCGTCCCCTCGAGTCTTTAACTCTATCTCCATCCTTTGCAAGTCACACAAAATGGGCTTTCAGGTTGACAATAACGCACTCAGATTTGTGATATGATCTTCTACTCAACGCGCCGCCTACCACGCTCGCTTTTCCGTGATGGTATCGATGGTACGATCATAATCTTTCAACAGCTTCAAGCCAACGTCGTTGTCGCATGTTGAGTTCCTTTTGAGTGAAGAAATATTTGAGGCTTTTATGATCCAGAAGATCTCCACTTTCTCCCCATACAAGTAATGCCTCCAAATTTTAAGCAAGAAGATAACAAATGCTAACTCTAGATCACGAGTAGGATAATTCCTCTCATATTCTTTGAGTTGTCGCGAGGCATAGCTATAACTTTTCCATGTTGCATGAGAACACATCCCAACCCTTTGCTCAAGCATCATCAGATGACAAACCTCCGAGCCGATGGTATATCACGTAACAAAATAAATAAGTCTCCTCGAAGTTCTTGAAAACTCTTCTCACATTCTTCGCTTCCAACCGAACTTTCAGATCTTTTCGAGTCACCGAGTCAATGGAGTAGCGATTCGAGAAAATCCTTCCACGAATCTCCGATAATAACCAAACTAAACCGAGAAAGCTACGATTTTGGCCATCGATTTAGGTTGTTCCAAACTTTGAATAGCTTCAATCTTTCATGGGTCAACAGATATTCCATGACTTGATACCACGTGCCCAAGGAATGCTACTTCTTCAAGCCGTAACTCGTGATTTCTTCAACTCGCATAAAGCTTATATTCACGAAGCTTTTGGAGTGTCACCTCAAGTGTTGCTTTCATGATCTTCACGCTTTTGAATAAATAAGGATGTCATCAATAAAGACGACCACAAAGTGATCTAAATATTCCTGAATACTCTTGGCTCATCATATCCATGAAGGCAAAGAGAGCATTAGTCAATCCAAAGGACATGACTAGAATTCATAATGCCCGCATCGAGTTTCAAAGCCGCCTTTTGAATGTCACGGTTCTAATCTTCAATTGGTGATATCCCGAACGTAAGATCAATCTTTGAAAAGAATTTGGCTCCTTGCAATCGGGTCAAACAGTCATCAATACGTGGCAATGGATACCTATTTTTGATGGTGACATGATTCAACTCCCGATAATCAATACAAAGTCGATACTCCCATCTTTCTTCTTCACTTAATGTAACAGAGCACCCCAAGGAGAAGTACTAGGACTAATAAAGCCAATGTCTAACAATTCCTCGCATTGGGTCTTTAACTCCTCAAGTTCAATAGAGCCATTCGACATGGGCTTTTGAAATAGGTTTTGTAGATCGTTCAAGGTCGATACAAAATTCAATTTCACGCCCCGGGGTAGGCCAGAAGTTCTTCTGGGAATACGTCAGAAATTTATTAACAATAGAAATATCGCTCAAAACCGATTTATTTTTGTTTAAATCGTGATATGAGCTAAGAAAGCTTCGACATCCGCTTTTTCAATAAACTAATAGCTTTATGGCTCGAGACGACCGTGATTGATTTTAATGGTTTGGTCGTTTGAATTCGCATAATAGGTTGATTAGAATATGAAAGCTAACAACCTTACTTAAAACAATCAATTTTGCATGATAAGTAGTTAACCAATCAATCCCTTGTAATCACGCCAAATGCAAGTATTTTTAATGAAATAAGATCGATGTAATGTGAGGGTACCGATTTGAACCAAAAACAAGACTATATAAAAGTGGATGTAATGAAGGTTTCTCCCAATCTGAGTTTCCACAGATAAGTCAAAGTCTAATTTCTCCTGAGTCAAATTTAATCGATGAGCGCAAGCAAGAGAGAAATAAAAGAATGGGTAGAACCCAGATCAAATAAAGTATGACTTCATTAGAGTTTATGATAAGCTTACCCGTGATGACCTCATTCGGGTTCCTTGCTCTCGGGAGGTCACAACAAACGCCTCCTCAGACTACCGATTTTGACTTTTTCTGGACTACTTTGGTGCTCCATCCTAGTTGAATTTGTCTTCAGAAACGACAAAATCGAGCTAAGTTGACCTTCTTCCACAATTATAACACGCTTTGACTGCATGGCGCGCAGCTTTTGATCGATGTGTCCTCTCTCCGCATTTGAAGCATACGACAGTGGTCTTTCTCCTTCCTTAACAACGGTGTTTGCCAACGTCGACGCCTTTCCATCATGTTGAATCTCCCTTTTGAAATGTCCATTCTTATTGTTTTTGGCCCTCGATTACCACCAAGTGGTTACCATATCCGCCCGTTGATTCCTCCACGCTTGTTGTCACCGCTCACGACTACTCACCGGTATTATAATTTTGCTTACCGCTTCTTTTAGTTATTGTTGACTCGTTATCGCGCTTCCACTAATCGAGCCCTATTTACAACATCCGAATACAAACACGCTTTATGAGAAATAAGATGTCGACGATCTCCGCTTCAAACCTCTTAAAACATTCGCGCCATTTCTCTTCATTATCCACCAAGTGGGACGAAACCGTGATAACTCCGCAAATTTTGCCTCCTATCATATTACACTGGCCATATTGTTTTGTTCCAACTTGATAAACTCCACCTCCTTCATGTGGTAATACTTTCAGAAAGTATTTGTCATTGAATGCCTCCTCGAACTTCTCCCAAGATATCTTCAAGACAAAGAAGGTCGAGTACGCTTTTACCGATTCCCACCAAGAATCGCCTCCGCCGCAACATAAAGGCAAGAAGGGAACCTTTTTGCTTCCTGAGCATCCCAAGACATCAAATATCTTGGTAATCTGCTTTATCCATGCTTCCGCCGTAAGTGGTTTTGGCTCTCCCTTAAACTCCGGTGGTCCCAGCTCCTTGAATTGTTTAAGCGGTGACCGCCGAGAGTTTTCCGTGTTTCCACCCACGTTTTTGGACAGAGTCGCTCTCATCATTGTTGCATAAATCGCATAAAGCCTCTAAACATTCGATCATTCATCATTTGGTCGTTGTTGTTGTTTGCATGAGGATTGTCGCCTCGATGCACATTATCCTCGATTATCGATATGTGGTGAATCAACGATCGCTCTCAGGCTCCATTGCTATTCTCAACATTCTCGATGTCATTTTCAGACATCGCCACAAAACAAAAGGTTAATCGACATGTAACAAATTATCTCTATATTCTCGACCGACCAATAAAATAAAAGCACATAAACTTAGTAGGTCATACTAGCAAGGTATTCTGCCTCCTCCTAGTACTATTCTCACATCTTAGCTGTGGATCATATCCCTAAGCTCGATAATACCAACCGTGACGCCCCCAAAATTAGGTATACATCACCCATCTGGGTAGTCGATGGGACATGGTACATGTAATTTAAATACAACTTACTAATATAACTGCTGTATAATAATACATAAATCGTGAGTTTGAATACAAATATTGTCTACTAGATATTATACAAACTCAAAAGGAGTCCTCATTACAATTATTATCACACTATTTCACGTAATAAAGTGAGGACTACTAATGCTATCCTCTCGACCATTACTCCGCTCCCTCCTCGACTCGTCCCAAATTTATATTCTCATTTCCTCAAGAGAACAAAGTGAAAGAAAGGGTGAGCTCAACTAGCTCAAGAAGAAATATTATGACTAAGATAATGCAGTAATAAATTATCATTAGCCTACAACAAATGTTAAACCGATAAAATATAATGAACATCAAGTTTAACTACACAATGGAACCAAAGAATCCATTAAAAGAGTCAAGTAGAAAATAAAATCTACTATCTTTTATGATTTAAAAGGTTTTCATCATCATCGTTATAGCCGAGACTCAAACTTTTAATAAATATTCCACATCATCGAATCACCCCCGCACTACGGCCAAGGATATTCTTTAAGTATCACGACACCACAATTATTCACGCACTACGGGCCAAGAATATTTTGTGTATTCATTAATGGTCATGATCATGCCAACAATCGTCCATCAATGCACTACGGCCATCGAGGATTTTTACCACATCATTTGTAACATTACTGGCCATGATTATAACCAATAGTCTCTCGTCATAATCATACCAAGTCCATCTATGCACTACATGTGCCATGTATGACTTTCAACATAATATAAACATGAGGATGATGACAATGATATAAGAATTCAATAAAACAAGTTCAAGAATTATTTTATCCAGAATTATTAACGCCCAAATTGTCAACACGACATCGCTTTTTAGTAGAGTAAAATTCAAGAATGATCGTAAGAATATTTCCATGAAAAGATATCGGATGAAACGCAAATATCAAGGATATTCTACTAATTTCATGGAGTATAAGTCAAAGTTTTAACCAACCGGGTATAATAAAGAATGGAATAACAAAAGAAATCACCATGCACGCGATAGATCGCATACATGCAAAAGTTATTCCAATGTAATAATAAATAACGGAACCAGTCCCCAGAAACGCATGCATGTGATGTTCCAATGTAATAATAATAAAGACGGAACCAGTCCCATGTAAAAACACATGCATGTGATGTTCCAAATGTAATAATAATAAAGATTTTAACCAGTAGGTGTAAAACACATGCATGTGATGTTCCAAATAATAATAATAAAAAAGACGGAACCAGTCCTGTAAAACACATGCATGTGATGTTCCAATGTAATAATAATAAAAGACGGAACCAGTCCTGTAAAACACATGCATGTGATGTTCCAATGTAATAATAGAAGAATGTCACCAAGTATAGGTAAACCATGATATACAAAGTTATTCCAATGTAATAATAAGCAATGGAATAACAACATTCTCTTCATGAATAAGAAAGAATAACAATAACACAACAAATAATATTCCCTACCTAGAAGAATGAATATTGGAAAAGTGTAGTAGCAAAAACTCTTTTTTCTCTTATTCTCTCTATAGTTTCTCTCTCTATAGTTTCAATGAATTCGTAAGAAATAATGAAAGAATGAGCTTTCTATTTATAGAAAACCGAGCTTAAGACTCGGTCTTAACGAAAGGTCAAAGTGACTCTTCGTAATATCAAGAGACAACTACTATGAAAAGAAAAGGGTAATTAACCTTCAGAATGTGAAAACGAGGCGTTGGTTCTCGTAATATCAATGTGAAACTACAATTTGGAAGGGGTAATTACTATCGAAAGGTAAATACTATCGACGAAGGTAAATACTATCGACGAAGGTAATTACTATTCACAAAGGTAATTACTATTCACAAAGGTAATTACTATCGACGAAGGTAAATACTATCGACGAAGGTAAATATATTATCGACGAAGGTAATTACTATTCACAAAGGTAATTACTTATCGACGAAGAGAGACTTAGATGATGACATACGGGCCCCCATAAAATAATCAAACTTACCACAAACGCCTCATAACACTCTTTATATACATCAAGGATGAATAAATATTACCACAAATCATTTTATTTTTAATCAACACATATTTAATCTTTCAACAATTATTAATCATTTATAACTTGTCGCCTCAATTAATAATATATAACATATTATATGATGATAATCGTGACAATAATTGAATCAATAATATAAGAGATATGATGCAAGAATTATCAGAAAGTAATAATCGAGTATAATGAAAGTGACTTCTCACGTAAAGATCAATAATCAATACCGTGTGCTACTACGCAACCACGCCAGATTACTATATTTTTACCACCGGGTAGTTCAACAGCTTTTAATCCAGAACACTCCGCCGTTATTTTTATATAAAGATAATTTTGTCATTTTCTAACTACGATAATACTTCCGCTGGGGGTCCACTAATGATTGAGCCGTCGTATTTAATATTCCCCGAAAAAAAGAATATTCCCCACCAAACTAATATTTTATAACAACTTGCTTACTTTTGCAAAATTTATAAATATTACCCACAACTATAACATTATATCAAATTTATTCCATAATATTCAAAAATAATATTTATAGAAAATTCATCTTTATTTATAAAAGTCGGGTCTTACATTAGACAATACATGGTACATGTAAACAACTACAACTTTATTATTACAACGGTAAAACTTTGAGTTTGAATACAAATATTATCTTCTAGACAATATCTATACTCAAATAAATCCTCATCACATTTATTGATACATTATTTTACAAAAATGGTGAGGACTACTAAACAACTCTCTCTAGAACTTTCATTCCATACCCCGACTGCACTCGCTTATATTCTCACCTCTCCGAGAAGAAAAATGGAACAAAAAGGAAAAGGGTGAGCTCAACTAGCCCGAAGAAAGAATATTATGACTAAGATAATATACAACAAATTATTGTTAGTCTTCAACAGGAAAAATCTAATAGAATACAATAGACAACAAATTTTAAATCAATATTCGCAATTGAAATAATAATTCATTTGAAGAGTTAAGTAGAGAATGCAAATTACTATCTTCTATGTATGAATTTAAAAGTTCATCGCTCATCTTTTATCCCCGTAACATCAATCAATATATATCCGAATCAAATATTCATCTTTGCACTACATGTGCCAAAGATATTTATCACCGGGTCATGTTCATCTAAACACTTGTTCATCTTTGCACTACGGCCAAAGATATTCTTCAGAAATCATTCATCTTTGCACTACTGTGCCAAAGATATTCCATAATATCATCATTTAAGACGAAGATGATGAAAATATTTTAAAGAAACGAATCCAAAGTGAAACAAAATGACAAGGATTAAGGATTAAGAATTAGTACTTTGTTTTATCCACGCCCAAAATACCTCAAAAATAATCACAAGTGGTGTAAAATTCAAGAATGATCAAAACATGGAAACAATCAAAGCTAGTATCCGTAATAGATATTTTGGACTTAAAAAAAAAATTTTCATTTTTCGATGAATAGTGTCGATTCGTGAATAAAGTGTCGATACGTGAATAAAGGTCGTATACGTGAATAAGAATTTCGACACCAAAAGTTCCAAATTTGATAAAAACTTCAGATCAATATTTCAACATAATGATATTGAAAAAATAATATCATTACGAAAAAAATAATATCCCTTACCTCGAAAAAGACAAGATTTCTAAATAAAACACCGGATATAGGTTATGACTTGAACTTGCAATCAGATATAGCAATACTCAAAGTATACTCAAAATACTCACAAGAATACGCCGATAATATAGAGAGAAAACTTCAGTTTCGTGTGATTTTCAATTCTAACCCAAGACCCTATTTATAGAAATTCGCTTAGAACACCAAAGTAGAAAATTTAATATAATAATATTATATATATTACAAATTCTCTACGTACACTTAGCATCTGAAATCAGCAATCTTAACACATGTTAAATGAGTCCCAACAATGTAAAAAATGTTTTTGTAATTAAAAATATTTTAAACTTCCAAAAATTAATTATTTTGGAGCTTCAGAACTTCAATAATTCATAATAAATAGCCCTTTTATCAGAAAATTCGAATCTCGCTACTTTTTATAGGAAATTCAATTCTCTACAACTTTGCAGAAGAAAGTTTTTCCAAATTCCAAACAAAATTGGACCGAAATCCACAAACCAAGCGATTTTTTGTGTTATAATCAAATTTCAATTCAATAAATGGGGTCCACCGACATGTTTAACATGTTTTAAACATTTATTGCAACAAAAATACTCTTCCTCCTCGTATACTCATATATCCCACATTCGTTGTAAAAATATCACCATTATTATATTATTAAAATATAATAATACATTTAAATGAATTATCTTATCGTAAAAGATAAAATTTCAATTTTCAACAATTGTCACATTAAAATTTTTCTCCATCTATATCCATATAAAATCAATATTTTCCTCATCATATGAATCAATAATTAATTACTCACAAATAATATTACGTAATCACAATATCGACAACCGTGCAATTCCGGGAAGAGGTGCTTTCCAATAAGAATTTCTCCTCATCGGGCGCAAGCAATTAGGTGACCAAACCTCTCCTTAGACGTAACTTTCTAGACATTGCCAATAATGTTATCTAATAATATTATTCAGATAATATGAATTATTGCATCGATAATGAAAAAAATACCGTAATGACAATTATCAAACAATGTAAATATAAAATATCAACGCAAACAATTATTAAATCAATAAAATATCGAATAAAGAATTACCGTAACCATTATTAAGTAGTGGCCTTCACGTAAGAATCAATAATTGGTGCAATACCTGTAAAGTAACGTGTTTTAACCACCGAGTATTTTAACAAGATAATTCAGTAATAACTACGCTGAATTATTTTTAAACCAGTTATATTTATCGTTTTCTTCATCCAATCGCTTTCCGTTATGGGGCCCATAAAATACTGCGCCATCGTACGAATATTCCCCGACAGCAAGAATATTCCACGACCAAACGAATATTCCCCGACAACAATGAATATTTTATAACCATTTGCTTATTTTGAAATATTTGCGTATTTTACCCATAACTATTCACATTAATCAAATCAACCCTTACTATTTCAAAATAATAAATAGAAAATTAAATTTCATTAATAATAAGTTGGGGTCTTACAACCTCCCTCCTTATGAAATTTCGCCCTCGAAATCGACGTCGACGCACTGGTGTTTGAAAAGGTGAGGATACCTCGCTTTCATTTCCGCTTCCAATTCCCGTGTAATTTCCTCTATAGCAGATGATTCCTCCACAAAACTTTAACTTGTGGTATGACCTTTCTTAGCGCAGGGACATGCTCCTTCCTATCCAAGATCTTGACAGTACCTCCTCACACGTTAAGTCTTTGGCTATCTCGTCCTGGTTCTAACTCTATAACGTGGTTCGGGTCTTTCACATATTTATTTAATACGATATGTGAAACACATTATGAACACGAGACATACTAGAGGTAACGCGAGTCTATAGGTTACATTTCCTACTCGGTCAAGAATTTGAAATGGACCAATAAATCGTGGATCGAGCTTTCCTCTCTTCCCAAATCTTGTAACTCCCTTCCATGGAGCAACTCGCAACAATACATGATCCCCTATACTAAATTCCACGTCCTTTCGATGAAGATCCGTGATAACTCTTTTGTCGATCTTGTGCCGCTTTGTATACGTTGTCGAATCATTTGAATCTTTTCGGTGAGTCATACGTATTAACTCGGGTCCCAACAATGTTGCTTCACCCACCTCATCACAACATATGGAGAAAGCGACACTTTCGGCCCATATAATGCTTCAAATGGAGCCACACCTATACTTGCTCGATAATCTGTTGTTGTAGGAGAATTCCACCAATGGTAAATACTTATCCCAACCGCCCTTGAAGTCAGGACACAGAGTCTTAATAGATCTTCAAGAGTTTGAATAGTCTCTCTCGATTGTCCGTCCGTTTGGGGATGGTATCTTCGAACTAAATCGCAAACCGCGCTCCATAGCTTTTTGCAAGCTAACCCAAAATCTTGAAGTGAATCTTGGGTCACGATCGAAACTATGGATACTTGGCATGCCATGCAACCTCACAATCTCATTCACGTATATACTAAGAAGACGTTCAAGGGAATAAGTCTCCGTGATCGGCAAGAAATGAGCGGACTTGGTTAATCTATCAACAATAACCCAAATAGCATTGATGCCTTGAGAAACCGTAGGAAGACCCGTAACGAAATCCAAGGTAATGTGTTCCCACTTCCATTTCGGAATCTCAAGTGGTTGCAACGGACCCTTAGGTACTAGATGCTCCGCCTTTACACGTTGACAAGTTAAACACATTTAGATAAACTTTGCAATCTCTCTCTTCATATTGTTCCACCAAAATGTATGTCGAAGATCACGATACATTTTAGTACTTCCAAGATGGATTGCAAATGGTGTATTGTGTGCCTCCATCATAATCTTGTACTTCAAATCAGAGTTGTTAGGGACACAAAGTCTGGAGTGGACTCGAAGTATTCCTTCTTCATCAATTCTCGCTTCCGGAATAGCTCCTTCTTGTACTTTCTTCTTCATACGCATCAGCTCCGGGTCGGTGGCTTGAGTAACCTTAACTTTTTCTATTAAAGTTGGCTCTATACTTATACTTGACATCATCACACTCATTCTCGCATATGATCTGAATTAATTGATATTTGTAAGTTTTAATTATTTATTTTATGAAAAACGTTTTTTTATTACTTTTTCTAGAAGG
This sequence comes from Panax quinquefolius, assembly GCA_020205615.1. Taxonomy (NCBI): domain Eukaryota; kingdom Viridiplantae; phylum Streptophyta; class Magnoliopsida; order Apiales; family Araliaceae; genus Panax; species Panax quinquefolius. The sequence goes on along the minus strand of CM035163.1, from coordinate 5,985,852 downwards.
TTGGCATGTGGGAAATGTTAGGAGCTGATTTCCAAAGAGGCGTAGGAAAATTTATTATTAATAATATATTATATTAAATTTTCTGCTTTGGTGTTCTAAGCAACTTCCTATAAATAGGGTGCTTAAGTTAGAATTGAAAATCACACCAAAAATTGAAGTTTTCTCTCTCTATATTATCGAGCGTATTCTTGTGAGTATTTTGAGTATACTTTGAGTATTGCTATACTGTGCAAGTTCAAGTCATAGCCTATATCCTGTTTTAACTAGAATCTTCGTCTTTCGAGGTAAGGGATGTTATTTTATTCGAAAATGATATTATTTCTTCAATATCATTATGCTGAAATATTGGTTGGAACTTTTTATCAAATTTAGAACTTTTTCATGTCGGGGTTACTATTCATGAGTTACTATTCACGAGTTACTATTTATGAGTTACTATTCACGAGTTACTATTCACGAGTACTATTCATGAAGCATGATGATGTTTTTTTGTGAAATTTTTATCTTTTGGTGTCGGAGTTACTATTCACGTATTCTAAGACTTCACGTGATACTGAGACTATTCACTTAATACAAGACTATTCAATAGAAAAATAAAATTTCTTCTTTTTGTCCAAAATATCTACTATGGATACTAGCTTTGATTGTATCCATGTTTTGATCATTCTTGAATTTTACTCCACTCGATTACTTATGAAGTATTTTTGAACTTGGATTGTTTAAAATACTTAATCCTTAATATTTGTTCTTTTGTTTCTTTGGATTCGTTTCCTTTATAATATTTTCATCATCCTCGGTCCTAAATGATGATATTCTTGAATATCTTTGGCCCGTAGTGCAAAGATGAATGATTTTTGATGAATATCTTTGGCCCGTAGCAAAAAGATGAATAGGTGTTGAGATGAACATGACTAATCGATTAATATCTTTGGCCCGTAGTGCAAAGATGAGCAGTGTTTAGATGAACATGACCAGTCGATGAATATCTTTGGCCCGTAATGCAAAGATGAATATTTGATTCCGTATATATATTGATTGATGTTCTGAGGATAAAATATCGACGATGAACTTTTAAATTCATACATAGAAGATAGTAGTTTGCATTCTCTACTTAACTCTTCTAATGGATTATTATTTCCATGCGCTAAGATTGATTTAAAAACGGTTGTCTATTGTATTCTATTAGATTTTTCCTTGTTGGAGACTAACGATAATTTGTTGTATATTATCTTAGTCATAATATGTGACGCCCCCAAAATTAGGTATACATCACCCATCTTGGGTCGACACTTACATGGTATGTAATTTAAAAACAACTTATTAACATAAGCGTGTAGTGGTACAATACGACATAAATCGTGAGTTTAAATACAAATATCGCCTACTAGATATTATACAAACTCAAATAAAAAGTCCTCTTTACTGATTATTATCACACTATTTTACGAATAGTGAGGACTACTAATGCTATCTTCGGGACCATCACTCGCTTCCCGACTCGTCCCAATTTATATTATCATTTCAAGAGAACAAAATGAAAGAAAAGGTGAGCTCAACTAGCCCAAGAAGAAATATTATGACTAAGATAATGCGTAATAAATTATCAATAGTCTTCAATAATGTTAAACCGATAAAATACAATAGACAACCGGTTTAGCTGCAGTAGTGAATATGCAATCCATTAAAAGAGTCAAGTAGAAAATAAAGTCTACTATCTTTTAGGTTTTAAAAGGTTTTTCATCATTGTTTATAATGAGACTCTCACTTTAATAAATATTTCACATCATCGAATCACCCCGCATTACTGGCCAAGGATATTCTTTTAGTATCACGACCACAATTATTCATGCACTACGGCCAAGAATATTTGTGTATTCATTAATGGTCATGATCATGCCAACAATCGGTCCATCAATGCACTACTACCATCGAGGATTTTTATCACATCATTTGTAACATTACGGCCATGATTACACAAGAATAGTCTCTCGGTCATAATCATACCAAGTCCATCTATGCACTCATGTGCCCCGAGATGACTTTTTCAAAAAATATAAACATGAGGATGATGACAATGATATAAGAATTCAATAAAACAAGTTCAAGAATTATTTTATCCAGAATTATTAACGCCCAAATTGTCAACATGACATCGCTTTTGTAGAGTAAAATTCAAGAATGATCGGAAGAATATTTCCATGAAAAGATATGGATGAAACGCAAATATCAAGGATATTCTACTAATTTCATGGAGTATAAGTCAAAGTTTTAACCAACTGGGTATAATAAAGAATGGAATAACAAAAGAACTCACACGCATGCGATAACGCGCAGGCGAGTTATTCCAACAGAATAATAAATAACGGAACCGGTCCGGCGTAAAAGAAACGCATGCATGGATGTTCCAGCATGAATAATAATAAAGGCGGAACCGGTCCGGTGTAAAACACACAGATGTGATGTTCCAAATGAATAATAATAAAGAGCGGAACCAGTCAAATTGTAAAACACATGTATGGATGTTCCAATGAGAATAATAAAGATTTTAACCAGTCCGGTGTAAAACACATGCATGGATGTTCCAATGAATAATAATAAAGCGGAACCAGTCGGTGTAAAAACACATGACGAGGATGTTCCAATGTAATAATAATAAAGAGCGGAACCAAATTGTAAAACACATGATGAGGATGTTCCAATGTAATAATAGAAGAATGTCACCAAGTATAGGGTAAACCACTTATACAAAGTTATTCCAGCAGAATAATAAGCAATGGAATAACAACAGCCTTCTTCATGAATAAGAAAGAATAACACCCTTACATTTGGTAGGAGATTGAATACCGCAAAGAAGCAGTAGTAACAAAATACTCTTCTTCTTCTCTCTTATTCTCTATACTTTTTCTCTCTATAGCTTGAATGAATTCGTGAAAATAATGAAGCCCTAGGCCTCTATTTATAGAAGATTTCTAGCTTAAAGCACCGCTGAGTGTGAAAAGGCAAAGTGGCTCGACGAATTGGTTTGACGCCTTTGTAATGTGAAACGACAAGTGGTTCGGCGCTTTGTAATGTGAAAACGACAAGTGGTTCGACGTCGGTAAAGGTAATTACTATTAACGAAGGTAAATACTATCGACGAAGGTAAATACTATTCACAAGGGTAATTACTATCGATTGTGAAGGTAATTACTATCGATTGAAGGTAAATACTATTCACAAGGGTAATTACTATCGATGTGAAGGTAATTACTATCGACGAAGGTAAATACTATTCACAAGGGTAATTACTATTGTGAAGGTAATTACTTATCGACGAAGGTAAATACTATTGTGAAGAGACTCTTAGATGATGACATATGAGCCCCCATAAAATAATCAAACTTACCACAAATCATTTTTTTTCATCAACACATATTTAATCTTTCAACAATTATTAATCATTTATAATTATACGAGATGATAATTGTGACAATAATTGAATCAATAATATAAGAGATATGATGCAAAGAATTATCGTAGTAATAATTGAGCATACCGAAAGTGACTTTTACGTAAAGCATCAATAATCAATACCGTGTGCTACTACGCAACTACGCCAGTATTCTATTTTTTACCACCGGGTAGTTCAACAGCTTTTAACGGTAACACCTCCGTAGTTATTTTTATAAAATATTTTTGTCGTTTTTCAATCCGATAATAATTACATTGTGGGGTCCACCAATGATTGAGCATTTATACGAATATTCCTAACAAAAGAATATTCCCAGACCAAACGAATATTTTATAACAACTCTTGCATACTTTGCAAAATTTATAAATATTACCCACAACTATAACATTATATCAAATTTATTCCATAATATTCAAAAATAATATTTATAGAAAAATTCATCTTTATTAAAAAGTCGGGTCTTACATAATATTCTTTCTTGGGCTAGTTGAGCTCACCCTTTTCCTTTTTGTTCCATTTTTCTTCTCTCGGAGGCGAGAATGTAGCGAGTACTTAGTGGGGTATGGAATGAAGGTTACAGAGAGAGTTGTTTAGTAGTCCTCACCATTTTTGTAAAATAATATATCAATAATTGTGATGAGGATTTATTTGGGTATGTATATTGTCTAGAAGATAATAATTGTATTTAAACTCACGAAGATATATGTTGTCGATTATTTTGCATGACAAATGTATTAATAAAGTTGTAGTTATTTCGCACTCATGTATTTGGCGACTCGAGAATGGTTTGGATGGAATGGACCTATTTTGGGGCGCCACGGTTGGTATCGAGCTTAGGGATATGATCTCTGGCGGAGATCGGGGAATAGAACTAGGAGGGGAGAGGCGAGTAAATCCTTCGCTAAAGTGTGTCCTACCTAAGCTTATTTGTTAGTTGGTTAAGTATATAGGGATATTATGTGATATATTGATTTCCTTAATTAACCCTTGTTTTATGATAGTATTTGAGAATGTCGACTGAGAATATTAACAGTGGAGTAAATGAGATCGTGGAGATACCTGTACTTACCAACAAGGTGAACATACAACAGGCTGGCAAAGTACCTCCTGTGAATAACACCACTGAGCAGATGATGAACGATGGGATGTTTAGAAGCTTTTTGCAGTTCATTCAAAATCAGACGAGGGACATTCGTGTTCAAAATACAGGAGGAAATGATAGCAATTCACGGGTGGTCACAGCCAAGCAATTCAAAGAGTTGGGACCACCAATTGCGGGGAAGCGGATCCGATTAAGGCGGAGACGTGGGTCAAACAAATTACCAAGATATTCGATGTCTTGGGATGCACAGAAAGTTTCATTCGCTACTTTTATGTTCCGTAACGAGGCAGATTACTGGTGGGAATCTATGAAGCGTACCCATCCAGCTGCACTCAGCATGTCATGGGAGACGTTTCAGAAACAGTTCAATGACAAGTACTTCCCTGAAAGTATTCGTCATATGAAGGAAGTGGAGTTTATTAGACTGGAGCAGAATAACATGACGGTGTCCCAGTACGAGGCGAAGTTCGCGGAGTTATCCAGGTTTGCACCTCATTTGGTGGAGAATGAGGAACGTATGACGCGGATGTTTCTGAGAGGTTTGAAACCCGACATACGTCAGTATCTCATTTCTCATAATTTCTCTATTCGGATGTTGTCAGCGAGGCTCGATTATTAGAGCGAGATAACGAGTACGTTCAACCGAGGGACCATAACCAGGATCATATCGAAGATAGCAGTCATCAGAATAACGATAACCAGCGGAGAAAGAAGAATACGGACAAAGGCGGTAACCACTCTGGTGGTAATCGTGGCCATGAAAATAGAAGAAGCGAGTCGGGAGGAGATTTTAAAAAGAGGAGATTCAACAACGACCATGTGAAGACGTCAACACCAGCAGCAACTGGTTCCAAGGGAGGAGAAAGACCACCGGTCGTATGTTACAAATGCGGGAAAGAGGGACATATCAGCCCAAACTGCCCACAACAGTTTAAGGTATGCTATAATTATGGAAAAGAATGACATATCGCTCGAGATTGTACGATATCGAAACCCAGTCCAGCGGGAATGGTGACTCAAAAGGATGTCCCAGAAAAGTCAAAGTCAACGGTTCCTCGGAAGAAGCGAAGCGGACTTCCTACGTGGAATGCACGAAGCGGATTCTCGTAGGGGACACCATATTCGATGCGATAGTAAACCGATAGGTGTTATTGTAACGTCTTTATCCAAGGTTGGGATATGAGTCACGATTGAGAACAACCTAAGTCGGTAATCCAAATACGTAGCTTTCTAGGCTTATTTGGTTATTATCGGAGATTCGTTGAAGGATATTCTCGAATCGCTATTCCATTAACACAGCTGACTCGTAGAGATGCAAAATTCGAATGGAGCAAGGAATGTGGGAAGAGCTTGAAGAACTCAAGAGGAGACTCATTTCAAAGACATGTTCGATAATGCCATCCGGAAAAGCGAACGTGGTAGGCGACGTGTTGAGAAGAAGATCGTATATAAATACGAGTACGATATTGTCAAAGACTAATTTCGTATAATTTACAAATAATAGAGATGGAGATGAAAACTCTAGGTACCCGCGTGATGATATACGAGTATAATCGACTTTAATCGATAAAGTTAAAGTTATTCAAGCTACACCACCGGAGTGATGAATTTGAAGAAGGAGGTGCAAGAAGTTGTTATTTCAAAAGCGAGAATCGGTGAGGTGAGGAAAGCTCAAACCTTCGATTTATTAATCCATTTGAAATTCTCGATCGAATAGAAGCGTGGCCTATAGACTCGCTTTTTCCGCCAAGTATGACACGCGTGTTCATAACGTTTTTCACATATCGATGTTACGTAAATATGTGGACGATTCAACCACGTCATTGAGTTAGAATCCGGGACGAGATAGCCAGAAGACTTAACGACGAGGAGGTACTGTCAAGATCTTGGATAGGAAAGAACATGTCCTATGTACCGAGGTTATACCACAAGTTAAAGTTTTGTGGAGAAACCATGCTATTGAGGAAATGGCCTGGGAATTGGAAATGGAAATGAAAGCGAGGTATTCTCATCTTTTCGAAACACCAGGTACGTACGTCAATTTCGAGGACGAAATTTCATATGGAGGGGAGGTTGTAAGACCCCAAATTATTAATAAATGAAATTTATTTTCCTCTATTTATTATTTTGAATTAGTAAGGGTTAATTTGATTAATGTGGATAGTTATGAGTAAAATACGCAAATATTTCGAATAAGCAAGTGGTTATAAAATATTCATTATTGTCGGGGAATATTCGTTTGGTCATGGAATATTCGTACTGTCGGGGAATATTCGTACGACGGCGCAATCTTTTGTGGGCCCCATAACGGAAAGCAATTGGATGAAGAAAACGATAAATATAAGTTGTTATGTTAGGTTTGTAATATTCAAGAACGCAATCAAATTGCAAAAATAAGCGGAAATGTGTAAAATCAGAGTTTAAAATTTTACAAACCATATACCCGGATCACCCTTTATGCAAAATTATTAATTAAACGAAAAGATAAAGAATAAAATCATACCCTTGAAGATCGAGCTTCCTCAGGTACAAGTTCACCTCCAAATCCTTTCGCGTTCAACTTGAATTCACGGGTTTGGTTCCTTCCTTTGATCAACGTTAGCCACCCAAGTGTTTGGCCTCTAGAAGTGATCCACCAAGGAAGAAGAAGGATTCAAGAAGATGGGTGGTTGGCTAAACCCTAGTTTTTCTATCTCTATAGAAAAAGATCGTACTCTCCAACCATTGGAATAACGTATTTCAGATATCTGATATAAGACTCCTCTTATAAAGATATCAAGTAACCCTATTAAAATAAGGTATTTTTAATTAAACACTTTTAATTAAATGGGCTCCCTAATCTTATTAGGGATAATTAATTAAACTCCTTTAATTAATTTTCTCTCCTAATCTTATTAGGAATAAATGAGAGTACTTATATTAAATTAATTCCTAAACTCTTTTAGAAATTAAAATAATAATAATAATTGTAATAATATTAATAAGACTCCTCTTATTAATTTATATTTAATATTTCTAAAATATTAAATAATAAATATTAAGCTATTTAATTTATTCTATCACCATAGATTAAATTAAATATACATAACATATTATTACGATTATGCCATTAACTTCTTAAATAATTATTCTTTCTTTTATGGTGTGACCCTTTAGGTTCTCCATATTAAACCGGTTGTGAATAAATTAATTAGAAGAATTCTAATCTTATTTAAATAAATAAATTAAATAATTAATTTATTTAAATAAATAATATTTATTCTACAATAGGGATAAGCCTCCTAGCGATCAACGACTTTCCGGATAATATAGATTTCAACATTAATTATAAAAGAACCTTTGAGTAAATAGTTACCGCATAATTCAATCCTTTCACCATACAATGTCCCAATTAAATATAAGACATGGAATTACTGTCAAGTCTTATTTTATTTAATTATATGTATTTTGAATCTTAAATGCACAACTCCAAATAATGCAAATTAGAAACTCCTTTCTAATTTCATTCCGCCGCCAAGGACTCTTCGGGTTGTCATTTATCGAATCACATAGACATTTCTCTTCTTTTAATAGAAGTGGTAGATTCTTTATTGATCATACATTATCTCCATGTACAACTTATTATACCCAAGCATACCCTTTGATATACCCTAAGGGTCTTAAGGAATAAGTCAAAAAGTATAACTCATCATACACAAGATATTATGATGATCTCAAGTCCAAGGATCACTTGTACTACTATCACTACTGAGGAATTCCTATTGATGACAAGTAAAACTCCATTAAGTATTCCTTAGCGAGCCAACGTTCGGTGAACTTATTCTCTAATAAGCACCTACATACTTGCTTTAGTGTCTCCACACAAATGATCATGAGATCAATCATCCTCATCCAACGAAAGCAAGCAACGTATGTACCAATCTATCCGGATTCACTAATCCCCAATTTAGTAATCCAACGATTGGGAACTATTTTAGTTTTAAGCTTTCTAAGAATTTAGATCTCATTAGAATGATCATCATCATTATTCTAAAAGCATTGCTTAAAACTATGGGTTTATCACATATTATAAAACAAAGATCATGTAGATAATTTAAAAGCCTTTAATAAATTAATACTTTTTATTAATAAATGAATAAGATTGTTACAAAGTATATGCTTTATCATCAAACATGATTGGCTTGTGTGCATACTACTTTCAATCTCCCACTGCACTAAAGCCAATCGCCATTGTATCTTATACTCTTTCTTCTCTAAGTGACGATTATCCTGTTGTTGGATAAGCTTTAGTTAATGGATATGTAATGTTGTTCATGAGAGTCCACTATCTCTATAGTGATTTCCCATCTTCAATGATTCTAATAATCAAATGAAAGTGCCACAACACATGTTTAGATCCAAGATGAGATTTAGGAACTATTCCTAGTTACGTAATGAACTTTTAATCCAAACAATCAACTTGCGACTTCATTTATAGCTATATACTTTGTCTTTATCACTAAACCAAAGAACTCTTTCTTTGTTTGGAACCTTTCCAATTCAATCGCATCTTTGTTCAAGATAAAGCTTTACCTTAAAGTGGATTTTTTCGTCATCTTGGTGCGTCTCGAAAAACTTGAGTCATTAAGCCCTCTAGTTTTAATTTAGACCCACCATGAATATGATCACATCCTTAGTCTGGTTAAGCACTTTAAGATGTTTTTCACTGACTCATAGTGAACTTCTCCAGAATATGACTGATCAACATTAGATCTTGTATATTTCATTACATACATGATAGTCACTCATGCGATCTCTCTTTTCAGGAGTCTGTGGGGACTATAAAGAGAGATATACTCCATAGCTCATCAACATGAGACATCCCATGGAGTCAGCCATGCTAAACGACTTTAGCATCAAATGAATATACGTTCCTTGGGTTAAGTCGAGCATCCTCTTGAATCTATCTATATAGATTTTATCCCCAATTAAGATACTCTTCCCAAATCATTCGTGGAGGAATGTTTAGACAACTTTATCTTTACTGATTGTAGCATTGGTATGTTATTCCTCATCCGTAGTATATCAACATATAATACTAGAAATTTCACGACGCTCCCAATCGACCCTTTTGTACACACTAGAACTCTTACCTCATCAGATGTAACTCTGGATCATCATCTTCATGATGCGTACCTCATCATCATCATCCATGATGAATCCATACCGCTTAGGTATCTTCTGTGCTTATTCCGCATTTATGATTCGGTTGTGGTACAACAGTCTATCTCTGAGTTCCTCTTATTCGACTTATAGTGTTTTGTGGTTCTTGAACTCTTCAAGATCTATTATCCTCCCACTAGCCCCTTCAATGATAAACACCTTTATCTTAGAAGGCAGCGTGTTTTACAACAAACACCTTTTGCTAAGTAGAATTATAGAACATATACCCTAAACTTACTTTAGGATGTCCCACAAATCTGTACATGTCAAATCTTGTCCCAAGCTTATCCTTCGAAACCTTTTCACATAAGTTGGAACCCCTTATCTTAACAAACTTAAGATTAGGAATCCTCCCTGTCCATAACTTTTATGGAGTCTTGGGGCTGGATTTTGAGGTTATCTTTTCCGTAGATATGCATCCATTTCTAGGACATGACCCTAGAAGGATACTGGAATGTCGATAAAATCATTATGGACCACACAATGTCCAACAAGGTACGATTTTTCATTCAAATACATCAATCAATTATTGCGTATCAGGAGGTGTCCATTATGAAAAAACCATTTAAGATGATCTAGAAACTTATATCACAAGTATTTATTCCTTGATCTAATCAAAGAATCTTAATACTTTGCCAATTTGTTTCACTTCTGAATTCTTTGAACATTTCAAATAATTCACACTTGTATTTCAACAAATACATACATTCAACTCTTTGAATGATCATCTCCTTTTCTTATACTAGTTTGTTTAATTTACAAAATAATTTTCATGTAAGTCAAGTATACAAAATTTATTAAGTAATATTCCGATTCTATACAAAACATTATTATTATAAATAGAACAACAATTGTTCTTAATTATAATACCAAAGATTTCATTGTCCTACAATAAAATGGAAATAATGTTTATAACAAGAATTGGAATACAATAACAACTTATTGACTTAATAGATTTTTGTGTAAGTCGTCTTTAAACTATAAGTTTCTATAGCTAATGCAGCAACCTTTGCTTCATTTTCCACATATAGGATTATTTATCTTTGTTTAACTTTCTACTTTTTCTTGGTCCCTTTATAAATCTATATTTATGATAACCAAAGTCGGTATCCAATACCCAAGTAGAACCTTGACTTAAAGAAAAAATTATTTTAAATCATGAACAAATTTGTATTTGTAACCAAAACTTCACTAAGCTTCTTTGGTTAGCTTCTGCAAGATGCTTCTTGCAGTTTCTTTCCAGTGTCCATGCTTATTGCAGTGGAAGCAAACTCCTTGCTTATCCGTATCATTTTGTTCTTATTATCCTTTGTTTTTGCCTTTCTATATACCTTCTTTGAATCGTTCTTCTTTTCGGAAGATCCTTTGGCCCCTACCAAGAAGACATGGTCTTTCTTGGTTGGAAAGTGACTCTCATCATTTTTCAACATGTTAAGCAAATCAACGAAGGCGATATCTAGCTTGTTTATATGAAAAATTCACAACAATTGTGAAAGGAGTCCGGAGTGAGTGCAAGATCAAATTTTGGCTCAACTCTCCATCCATGACAAAACCAGTTGTCCTAATCGATCAATCAAATTTATTATGTTAAGAACTTTTTTATGCATCTTATAGTGTCATTGGCCATTCTAGATCGGAAGAGCTCCTTAGATATCCTCGATATCTATCGGCCCTACTTTCCTCACCATCAACTACTTGATGTGCGGGAATATGGTAGGAGCATCCATAGTTTCACGCCGACGTGAAGTTCGTTACTCATGGATGCGAGCATGATGCATCGAGCCAATTGTGCATCATCTTGCCACTTTCTAAAAGTAGCAATCTCTTCCTCAGAGGCATTATGCGCAACCATCTGCAGGATAGTAATTAATTAAGGACATAAGATAGCTTTTCAAATTATGAGAACTATTCTCAAATTCCTTAACCAATCCATTTAATATACGGTTTGGTTAATTTAGCATCTAATATGCTTCGCATGATAGTAATTTTAGACATTGTAAAATTTCAGTAAATGAATTTGTAATTAACAACATTTTAACATACATTCTTTTATTAATTACCAAAATAATTTAGGTCTTGTTTTAAATTGGTATCTCCCACTATTTTTTCAAACTATATTACCCTCACTTATATAGTTCGGCAAAATCTAATTAAAGATTTGCTAGTGAGAATAAGGATCCCATTTCAAATGTATATAGCCTTGTGGTGACACAACAAACTATATATAAGTAAATAGTTAGACAACTTTTGTCAATTACATCAACTACGCAACTCCTTTTCTTTTGCCTCTTAGATTATTTTGATCAGTGGTGGCACATCCGAATCAAAATTATCCAAGTTAAGTCCGACCTAGCACTCCATATATTCAAAAAGAAAATATCATCCTTGTGGTGACACAACAAAACAATATTGTTCAATTTTCTTTATAAGCATCAAATGTGATAAATTAACATCTTAAATACTTAATACTTGCCTTGTGGTGACACAACAAACTCATATTAAATATTTAATACTCTATTAATTTTATCATGCTAGAATGCTTAACGCTCGATATTCCAAATATCTTTAAACGCTTAGACTTAATATAAAAATTGAGGGGTTTGTTATTAATTTGTCTCATCTTGTTTAACGCATACGCATATATATATATAAAATACGTCTATTATATATTAATAAACACGAAGCATGTTTGCATAATATAATATATATATATATATATATATATATATATATATATATATATTATGACGCCCCTAAAATTAGGTATACGCCACCCATCTTGGGTCGCCACTTACATGGTACATAAATTCAAATACAACTTACTAATATAACTGCTGTGGTATGCAATACGACATAAAGCGTGAGTTTGAATACAAATATTGTCTACTAGATATTATACAAACTCAAAAGGAGTCCTCATTACAACTATTATCACACTATTTCACGAATAGTGAGGATTACTAATGCTATCCTCCTCGGACCATTACTTCGCTCCCGACTCGTCCCAATTATGTTCTCATTTCTGAAGAGAACGGTGAAAGAAAGGGTGAGCTCAACTAGCCCAAGAAGAAATATTATGACTAAGATAATGCGTAATAAATTATCATTAGCCTTCAATGATGTTAAACCGATAAAATACAATAGACAACCGGTTTAATCTGCAATGAATAAGTAATCCATTAAAAGAGTCAGTAGAGAATAAAGTCTACTATCTTTTAGGTTTTAAAAGGTTTTCATCAATTTTTATCATTTGAGACTCAAATTTTAATAAATAAACCACCACATCTAATCATCCTCTGCACTACGGCCAAGGATTTTCATCAAATTATCAATGGTCATGACTATACCGAATCACCCCCGGTCATAATCATACCAAAAACTATCCATCACCGCATTACAAAGCCATCGAGGACTTTTGTCACATCATTTATATCAAGTCATGATTATACCGAATGATCCCTGGTCATAATCATACTAAGTTCATCTATGCACGTAAGCCAAAGATAACATAATATAACATGAGGATGATGACAATGACATAGTAATTCAATAAAACAAGTTCAAGAATTATTTAATCCATGAATTATTAACGTCCAAATTGTCAACATGATACTGTTTTCGTAGAGTAAAATTCAAGAATGATCGGAAGAATATTTCCATGAAAAGATATGGATGAAACGCAAATATCAAGGATATTCTACTAATTTCATGGAGTATAGAAGTCAAAGTTTTAACCAACTGGGTATAATAAAGAATGGAATAACAAAAGAAATCACCACGCACGCATACGGTGCTCAGACATGATAAAGTTATTCCAATGAATAATAATAACTAAACAAAGTCGGTGAAATTCACACCGCATGGGATGTTCCAACAGAATAATAAAGATGGAACCGCATCCGATGTAAAACACACAGATAGGATATTCCAACAGAATGATAAAGATTTTAACCAGTCCGGTGTAAAAACACACGAGCAGGATGTTCCACAGAGAATAATAAAAGCGGAACCAGTCCCGGTGTAGACACATGCATGTGATGTTCCAACAGAATAATAGAAGAATGTCACCAAGTATAGTGTAAATCACAGATACAAAAGTTATTCCAATGTAATAATAAGCAATGGAATAACATAAGGATTTCACCAAGTATAGGGTATGCTGCATGATACAAAGTTATGTATAGGGTATGCCACTTTTACAAAGTTATTCCAATGTAATAATAATGAATGGAATAATGAAGTTCTCTTCAAGAAGAAAGAATAACACCCCTTACCATAAAAAGAATGAATATAGAAGTAGTGAAGTAGCGAATAATACTCTTCTTCTTTCTATAATTTTCTCTATAGCTTCTCTCTATAATTTTCTCTAGTAGTTTCAATGAATTCGTAAGAAAATAATGAAGGAATGAGCTTCTATTTATAGGAAAATGGAATGCATAGTAACTAATCCATGAACGGTCAGATTGATTTACTTTAATCTGACGGTCCATATTTAAAGAAAAATCTTTTAAATAAAATATAATATATTCTATTTATATAAAAACATTTTACTATGCAAACACTATGCAATACTATGCAAAACACTATGCAAAACACTATGCAACACTATGCATAATAAAATATAATATATTCTATTTATAGAATAACTTTAATAAAGTATTCTATTTTATATAAAAGATGTTTCGCTTTTATTACGTTAATAATACTTAATAAAACAAAAACGTCATTATCATTATAATAATTCATATTATTAATCGACAATAATGGAATCAAACCGAGTGACTTCTCACATAAGCATCAATAATCAATACTGCAGTGTACTATGCAACCACACGACATCGTACCTTTACTACCGAAAGTAGTTCAACAAGAACTACTAAGTAAAACTTCCGCCGTTATTTCAATAAAATATTTTTGTCGTTTTTCTCAATCCGACAATAATTACGTTGTAGGGTCCACCAATGATTGAGTAGTTGTATTTAATATTCCCCGCTAAACCGAATATTCCCCACCAATCGAATATAATATAACCACTTGCATACTTTTGCAAAATTTATAAATACTACCCACAACTATAATATTATCTCAAATTCACACCATAATATTAAAAATTATTTTGACAAAATTTAAATCTTTATTGATAAAATCTCGGGGTCTCACAATCTCCCTCCTTATGGAATTTCACCCTCGAAATTAGGGTACGCGATTACTGTATGATAAAGAGGTGAGGATACCTTGAATACCTTTATTGTTAAAATATTAAATTCATCTTCGTAATCCGCCAAAGATATTCATTAACAATTCATCTTTGCACTATGTGCCAAAGATATTTATTAACAATTCATCTTTGCACTATGTGCCAAAGATATATAATCGTAAAACCAATAATATCGAGACTTAGCTTAATAGTATCACAACCATGAATTATCCATGCACTCTTGGCTAAGGATATTCGTGTTTTCAATTTGATCATGATTATACCGAATAATCCGTGGTCATAATCATACCAAGTCTATCAATGCACTACTACCTAAAGATGACTTTTACCACATCCATGAATTAATATTTCATTCTTCGAGACTCAAATTTCAATAATTAATCCATATCATCGAATCATCCCCGCTACATGTGGCCAAGGATATTCATTAGTATCACGACCACGAATTATCCATGCACTACTACCAAAGATAATCGTGTATTCATTAGTATCACGACCACAAATTATCCATGCACTACTACCAAAGATAATTGTGTATTCATTAGTATCACGACCACAAATTATCCATGCACTACTACCAAAGATAATTGTGTATTCATTAATATCACGACCACAAATTATCCATGCACTACTACTGACAAAGATAATTGTGTATTCATTAGTATCACGACCACAAATTATCCATGCACTACTACCAAAGATAATTGTGTATTCATTAGTATCACGACCACAAATTATCCATGCACTACTACCAAAGATAATTGTGTATTCATTAAGTATCACGCACCACAAATTATCCATGCACTACTACCAAAGATAATTGTGTATTCATTAGTATCACGACCACAAATTATCCATGCACTACTACCAAAGATAATTGTGTTTTCAATTATTGTTATGATTATCTTAGAATAATCCGTGGTCATAATCATACCAAGTCCATCTATGCACCTTCATGTGCCACGTAGATGACTTTCAACATAATATAAACATGAGGATAATGATATAAAGAATCAATCAAATGAGATAAAGGATAAATATTAAACATTTATAATATAATTTATCCAGATTCAAGAATATCCCCATGTTTTCAATCACTTAATAATCTCATAATCTAATATCATTAATATTATAACAATATTTTAATCACTTCTTAAATTTATAAACAATTTATCTTAATTGTTTACGCTTTTACCATATAATGCATTTAATCATTCAAAATGCCATACTCATAAAATATCATCACCAATTATCAAATCCCTCATCAAAAATATGCATATACTCTATATAGGATTCTCTAGCCATAAAATCATATTTTCAACTTTATTACTTCACATAACATATTTAACTCATATGTTCAGAATTAAACTATTTTCATGAAAATACCAAATCAGTCCCAAAAATATTTCTTTTCTGGGATTTAGCATAATATAGTCTCATAATGAAAATATATTTTTCTCGGAATTTTAAAATTCATTTACTATTTTCAAAATACAATTTCTAATTAATTTCTTAAGAAATTAGCTACCTCAAGTTTAACTCAAAAAATTCCCAAATCTTGGCAGAACCTTACACATGTTAACGTGAGCCTCCAGTTTAAATTTCATGGTCATCGGAGTTATAGAACTTGGTTATAGTATTTTTCATTCGGAAAACCTAAATATTGAAATAGTCATAACTTGCTCATTTTAAGTCAGAATGAGCTCATTTTTGGACAGGAGGTACTTTATACCATATACTTTCATGTCCCAAAAGGCCAGAATTTTTCTCATAATTTAAGTAGCCGAAACAGCCCCTTAAAGTTTCTGGACAGTAGCATTTTCGAAATTTACAGCTTTGGCCTCCTTTGCTAAAATCAGTCCACACAAAAATCTACAACACCTTTTCCAGTAATTCCACTTGGATTAGTTAGGTAACTCATAGATCTAACTCTAGGACTTGACCACACTCAAAAATTCAAAATATAATAGGAGATATGGTCAATTGAATTTCATGTTACGTTTTTCACCAAAATCTGATTTTCAACTTTTTGTGATTTCTAAGAAACTTTCATGTTTTCACATAATAACCAACATAACTCATCATAACACTTACTAATACTTCATATACCCATAATTTAAATTATTCCAATGCTTTTATTATGACTTTCATCATAATCCTTGTAAACAGATCCTTTTAGTTGAAGAAATATTTGAGGGTTTAAGAAATGGGTTTTTATCTTTGGGGTCAATACAAAATTCGATTTCACGCTCTAGGGTAGGCTAGGAAATCTTCAAGAATACGTCAAGACATTTATTAATGATATAAATATCATTCAAAACTGTTACTCTCGTCCAAGATTTGGATAGTACGTCACATTAATACCAACTGTGACTTTCATCCCAACTTTGGATAGCACGTTACAATGACACCTTACATAAATGTATAGTCAAAAACTGTTTTAGAAATTAGAATCTTTGGGAAGTGCTCAAGGAAACCTTCGTACATGGGAGGCCATGCTTCTAGGTTATGATAGATATCATATGGAATACGTAATTATTCTTGGTTTACCAAATAGACCCCAAAGAAAAATGAGAAGATTACTATCATATTCTTCCCAATGGTGAGTCTTCTCTTAATTTATCATTATCTCCACTGTCTCAAATTGAGAATTATACTTCAAACAAACACCAAGATCATATAGGTAGTGTTCATAAATATACTCAACAAGTGGATGAGCACAACCCTGTCTTATGATGACACGAGGTTGTATGTCATTAGACATCTTGTATGATAGTGGCAAAACACTCTTCCAACATTGGGTTCATTTCACCCTAGTTGATTCACCAAATATAACTACTAAATGATGACCACCGCTCTATTCTATTCCTTGTTACCCCACACTCGACCTAGCTACATTATTATTACGAAAAGGAATTATGAAGCAAAAGGGTTAATTAATATATCAAATATTATCCCTATACTCAATGACCAATTAAATAACAAATAAACTTAGGTAGGTCATACTAGCGAAGGAATTCCCTGTCTCTCCTCCTAGTTCTTATCTCGCATCTTAGCAGGATCATATCCCTAAGCTCGATACCAACCGTGACGCCCCCAAAATTAGGTATACGCCACCCATCTTGGGTCGCCACTTACATGGTACATAAATTCAAATACAACTTACTAATATAAGCTGTAGGTGTGCAATACGACATATAAGCGTGAGTTTGAATACAAATATTGTCTACTAGATATTATACAAACTCAAAAGGAGTCCTCATTACAACTATTATCACACTATTTCACGAGAATAGTGAGGATTACTAATGCTATCCTCGGACCATTACTTCGTTCCCCGACTCGTCTCCATTTATGTTCTCATTTCAAGAAGTTAGAAACGGTGAAAGAAAAGGTGAGCTCAACTAGCCCAAGAAGAAATATTATGACTAAGATAATGCGAATAAATTATCATTAGCCTTCAACAAATGTTAAACCGATAAAATACAATAGACAAACGGTTTAAGCTGCAATGAATAAGCAATCCATTAAAAGAGTCAGTAGAGAATAAAGTCTACTATCTTTTAGGTTTTAAAAGGTTTTCATCAATTTTTATCACGAGACTCAAATTTTAATAAATAAACCACCACATCTAATCATCCCTCGTACTACGGTCAAGGATTTTCATCAAATTATCAATGGTCATGACTATCCGAATCACCCCCGGTCATAATCATACCAAAAACTATCCATCAACGCATTACAAAGCCATCGAGGACTTTTGTCACATCATTTATATCAAGTCATGATTATACCGAATGATCCTCGGTCATAATCATACTAAGTTCATCTATGCACGTAAGCCAAAGATAACATAATATAACATGAGGATGATGACAATGACATAGTAATTCAATAAAACAAGTTCAAGAATTATTTAATCCATGAATTATTAACGTCCAAATTGTCAACATGACATCTTTGTTTCAGAGAGTAAAATTCAAGAATGATCGGAAGAATATTTCCATGAAAAGATCTTTGGATGAAACGCAAATATCAAGGATATTCTACTAATTTCATGGAGTATAGAAGTCAAAGTTTTAACTTATTTGGGTATAATAAAGAATGGAATAACAAAAGAAATCACCATGCATGCGATTTCGCGCAGATGAAAAGTTATTCCAATGAGAATAATAATAACGGAACGGTCGTGAAATTCACACCGACAGGATGTTCCAACAGAATAATAAAGATGGAACCGGATCCAGGTGTAAAAACACATGATAGGATATTCCAGAATGATAAAGAGCGGAACCAGTCAGGTGTAAAACACATGCATGACAGGATGTTCCAGCAGAATAATAAAAAGCGGAACCGGTGGGTGTAAAACACATGCATGGATGTTCCAAATGAGAATAATAGAAGAATGTCACCAAGTATAGTGTAAGCATTATATGAGTTATTCCAATGAGAATAATAAGCAATGGAATAACATAAGGATTTCACCAAGTATATAGAGTATGCAGCGTGATACAAAGGTTATGTATAGGGTATGCCACTTTTACTGAGTTATTCCAATGTAATAATAATGAATGGAATAAATGAAGTTCTCTCGAAGAAGAAAGAATAACACCCTTACCATAAAAAGAACCGAATATAGAAGTAGTGAAGAAGAGAATACTCTTTCTTCTTTCTATAATTTTCTCTCTATAGCTTCTCTCTATAATTTTCTCTCTAGAGTTTTCAATGAATTCGTAAGAAAATAATGAAGGAATGAGCTTTCATTTATAGGAAAATGGAATGCATAAGAACTAATCCATGAACGGTCCAGATTGATTTACTTTAATCGACGGTCCATATTTAAAGAAAAATCTTTTAAATAAAATATAATATATTCTATTTATATAAAAACATTTTACTATGCAAACACTATGCAATAATACTATGCAAAACACTATGCAAAAAACACTACGCAACACTATGCATAATAAAATATAATATATTCTATTTATAGAATAACTTTAATAAAGTATTCTATTTTATATAAAAGATGTTTCGCATTTTATTACGTTAATAATACGAATAAAACAAAACGTCATTATCATTATAATAATTCATATTATTAATCGACAATAATGGAATCAAACCGAGTGACTTCTCACATAAGCATCAATAATCAATACTGGTAATACTCTTATGCAAACCACACGACATCTTTGTATTTTTTACTACCGAAAGTAGTTCAACAAGTAACCACAGTAAAACTTCCGTAGTTATTTCAATAAAATATTTTTGTCGTTTTTTCTCAATCCGACAATAATTACATTTAGGGTCCACCAATGATTGAGTCGTTTGTACGAATATTCCCCGCTAAACCTAATATTCCCGACCAATCGAATATAATATAACCACTTGCATACTTTGCAAAATTTATAAATACTACCCACAACTATAATATTATCTCAAATTCACACCATAATATTAATATTAAAAATTATTTTGACAAAATTTAAATCTTTATTGATAAAATCTGGGGTCTCACATATAGTATAACATGCACATATAGAATATATTATATACTACCCGGATTGATTATGGACTTTTATTCTAGTTTGGTTCACTAGAGCCACCAAGTGAACCAAAAGGTCAAACCCACAGGGGGTGCAAGAATTAATATTTAAATATAACTATTACATTTAAACACGGGCTCCATTACAAACGGGTCTTCAAGCGCTCCTTGTTCCTTGATCTCCAATTCTTCAAAATTAATTCTAACTATTCCTATTACAAAACTATTTAAAATAAATAGAAACCTTGATCGTGATCGAGGGAAATACATAAGAGGAGTTAGAATTTACATTAAGAAAAATTAGAGAAGATTTAGTACGCAGTGAGACCCCATTTAATAAAAACCCATATATTCATGCATCCAACTAAAATAAAATCCAATCACATTGGTCAATAATCCATAATCAATCCCATTTATTATCATACACATCATCATATGCATCAATAAATAACATTCATCTTATGAATAATAAACATTTAATATATATATTGATATCATTTAATGGGCAAATTTAGTTAGCATAAAATCTATTTTGAATCAAAATAAACTCCTTTATTTTAATCCAAATTTAAATCAAAATAAAACTATTTTATTTTAATTTATCCAATTTTGAATAAAATAAACTATTTTATTTTAATCAAAATCTTTAATCAAAATAAACTCCTTTATTTTAATTAATTATGGAATCCAATTCCATGTAAAAAAAATAAAACTCCTTTATTAAAGGAAACACGGATTCTCTTTCCTATTCATAAATAAACTCCTTTATTTTGAATAATATGAAATCATAATTCATATCTAAATAAACTCATTTATTTAAGAAAATTAGGATTCTTTTTCCTATTCACAAATAAACTCTTTTATTTTGAATAATATGAAATCTTATTTCATATCTAAATAAACTCCTTTATTTAAGGAAAGATGAAATTCAATTTCAACTCCAATTAGTTATCATGGAATCCAATTCCAACTCTAATTAGTTATCATGAAATTTAATTTTAAAATTAAAATAAATATTTTATTTTAATTATAGAATTATTAAAAAATATTATATATATATATATATATATATATAATTCGCAGGAAACAAAAAAATTGTGAATCCTATTAACATCCTTGAATTCCGTGCACTTGAATTTCAAAATTATACATGCAATTGCAAAATCTTGCTTTCCTGTTATCATTTTAACGCAAGGCAAGGGATATCACGTGCTTGGTTGCTTATAATAGGATTCTGCAGGATTTTCTAGGATAACGTGCATCACCTTGTGAATGACATGATTAACGTTTCAAAAAAAAAAAAAAGTCACGAATATCGCGAAAGAATTATCACGTTTTTATTTTTATTTTTATTTTTTTTAAAATTTTATACAATAAAATTATGCCCAATTAAATTTTTCTAAACACATATCAATATACATATCAAATTAAAACAATTAATAATTCGCATAAAGGTTTGTCTCTGATGCCACTGTAAGGTTTGTAATATTCAAGAACACAATCAAATTGCAAAAATAAGCGGAAACGTGTAAAATCAGAGTTTAAAATTTTACAAACCATATACGGATTGTGGCGCCCCCCAAAATAGGTATACATCACCCATTCGAGTTGTCAATACATGATGCGAAACAACTACAACTTTATTATTACAACAAGAAAGCGTGAGTTTAAATACAAATATTATCTTCAGACAATATCTATACTCAAATAAATTCTCATCACATTTATTGATACATTATTTTACAAAATGGTGAGGACTACTAAACAACTCTCTCTAGAACTTTCATTCCATACCCCAGGCTGCGTACTCGCTTATATTCTCGCCTCCCGAGAAAAATGGAACAAAAAGGGAAAGGGTGAGCTCAACTAGCTCGATAAAAGAATATTATGACTAAGATAATATACAACAAATTACCGTTAGTCTTCAACAGGAAAAATCTAATAGAATCTGATAGACAACAAATTTTAAATCAATATCGCATAATGAAATAATAATTCATTAGAAGAGTTAAGTAGAGAATGCAAACTACTATCTTCCATGTATGAATTTAAAAGTTCATCGTCTATCTTTATATCCTGTAACATCAATCAATATATATCGGAATCACATATTCATCTTTGCACTCTGTGCCAAAGATATTCATCGATTAGTCATGTTCATCTAAACACTGTTCATCTTCAGACTACGTGCCAAAGATATTCTTCAGAAATCATTCATCTTTGCACATGTGCCAAAAATATTCCATAATATCATCATTTAAGATGAAGATGATGAAAATATTTTTAAAAAGCGAATCCGGTGAAACAAAATGACAAGGATTAAGGATTAAAGATTCAGTACTTTGTTTTATTCACGTCCAAAAAATACCTCAAAAATAATCGCAGTGGTGTAAAATTCAAGAATGATCAAAACATGGATACAATCAAAGCTAGTATCCGAATAGATATTTTAGGCGAAAAGAAAAAATTTCATTTTTAGATGAAATAGTGCCGTATTAAATGAATGAATAGTGTCGATATCGTGAATAGTCGTATATGTGAATAAGAATCTCAGACACCAAAAGTTCCAAATTTGATAAAAACTGGAGATCAATATTTCAACATAATGATATTGAAGAAATAATTTCATTCTGAAAAAAATAATATCCCTTACCTCGAAAGATCGGTCTTTCTATTTGAAACAGGATATAAAGTATGACTGAATTGAATTTGACATCAAGAATAGCAATACTCAAATTATACTCAAAATACTCACAAGAATACGCCGATAATATAGAGAGAAAACTTGAGTTTACGGTGTGATTTTCAATTCTAACCTAAGCACCTATTTATAGGAAATTGCTTAGAACACCAAAAGTTAGAAAATTTAATATAATATTAATATATTATATATAAATTCCTACGCACACAATCTATGATCCGAATTCAGCCATGCTTGACAACAAATAAGTCTACCAAACAAATCAAAAACGTTTTTATTATTTAAAATAATTAAAACTTCCAAAATCAATTATTAGAATTTGAACATCAATAATTCATAATAAATAGCCTTTTATCAGAAAAATTCGAATCTTGCTAATTTTTATAGGAAATTCAATTCTCTACAACTTTGCGTAAGAAAGTTTTTCCAAATTCCAAATGTAAATTGACCAAATCCATAAGCAGGCGATTTTACAAGTTATATTATCAAATTTCGATCAATAAATGGGGTCCACCAGACATGTTTAACATGTTTTAAACATTTATTGTAACAAAAATACTCTTCCTCCTCAGATACTCATATATCCCACATTCGTTGTAAAAATATCACCATTATTATATTATTAAAATATAATAATATATTTAAATGAATTATTTTATCGAGAAAAAGATAAAATTTCAATTTTCAACAATTGTCACATTAAAATTTTTCTCCATCTATATCCACATAAAATCAATATTTTCCTCATCATATGAATCAATAATTAATTATTCACAAATAATATTATGAGAATCACAATATTGACAACCGGTTCCGGAAGAGGGGCTTTCAATAAGAATTTCTCTCTTCTTGGCCAAGCAATTAGGTGACCAAACCTCTCCTTAGATGTAACTTTCTAGACATTGCCAATAATGTTATCTAATAATATTATTCGGATAATATAAATTATTGCTTCGATAATGAAAAATATTGTGTAATGACAATTATTGAAACAACAACAATATAAAATATCAATATGACAATTATTGAATCAATAAAAATATTGAAGCGGTAATTATCGTAACCATTATTGAGTAGTGCCTTCTTACGTAAGAATCAATAATTGGTGCAATACCGTGCTCTTCTTGTGTTTTAACCACCATAGAGTATTTTAACAAAGATTAATGGTAATAACTACGCCAAGTTATTTTTAACCAACTTATATTTGTCGTTTTTTCATCCAATTGCTTTCCAGTTATGGGCCCACATACACGGTCGCTGCTTGTCGTCATTTAATATTCCCCGACAAAGAATGAATATTTTATAACCACTTGCTTATTTTGAAATATTTGCGTATTTTACCCCTAACTATCCACATTAATCACATCAACCCTTACTATTTCAAAATAATAAAATAGAAAATTAAATTTCATTAATAATAAGTTGGGGTCTTACAACCTCCCTCCTTATGAAATTTCGTCCTCGAAATTGACGATACACACTGGTGTTTCAAAAGGTGAGGATACCTCGCTTTCATTTCCGTTTCCAATTCCCGTGTCATTTCTCTATAGCATGATTCCTCCATAAAATTTAACTTGTGGTATGACCGCTGCGCGTAGGACATGCTCCTTCCTATCCAAGATCTTTGTGTACCTCCTCATACGTTAAGTCTTGACTATTTCGTCTAGGGTTCTAATTCTATAACGTGGTTCGGGTCTTTCACATATTTCTTAATACGGATATGTGAAACACATTATGAACACGAGACATACTTGGAGGTAACGCAAGTCTATAGGCTACATTTCCTACTCGGTCAAGAATTTGAAATGGACCAATAAATCGTGGATTGAGCTTTCCTCTCTTCCCAAATCTTGTAACTCCCTTCCATGGAGCAACTCGCAACAATACATGATCCCCTATACTAAATTTCCGTCCTTTCGATGAAGATCCGCGATAACTCTTTTGTCGATCTTGTCTTTTGTTTGTATCACGTTGTCGAATCATTTGGATCTTTTGGTCATATACGTCTTAACTTTCGGGTCCCAACAATGTTGCTTCACCCACCTCATCCCAACATATTGGAAGCGACACTTTCGTCCATATAATGCTTCAAATGGAGCCACACTATACTTGCTCGATAAGCTGTTGTTGTAAGAGAATTCCACCAATGATAAATACTTATCCCAACTGCCCTTAAAGTCTAGGACACAGAGTCTTAATAGGTCTTCAAGAGTTTGAATAGTCCTCTCTGATTGTCCGTCTGTTTGAGGATGGTATGCCGAACTAAATCCGTGCCCATGGCTTTTTGCAAGCTAATCCAGAATCTTGAAGTGAATCTTGGGTCACGATCTGAAACTATGGATACTGTGCATGCCATGCAACCTCACAATTTCATTCACGTATATACTAGCAAGGCGTTCGAGGAATAAGTCTCCATGATCGGCAAGAAATGAAAGCGAGACTTGGTTAATCTATCAACAATAACCCAAATAACATTGATGCCTTGAGAAACCGTAGGAAGACCCGTGTAACTAAATCCATGGTAATGTGTTCCCACTTCCATTTCGGAATCTCAAGTGGTTGCAACGGACCCTTAGGTACTAGATGCTCGCGCTTTACCGTTAGCAAGTTAAACACATCGAGATAAACTTTGCAATCTCTCTTCATATTGTTCCACCAAAATGTATGTCGAAGATCACGATACATTTTAGTACTTCCGAGGATGGATTGCAAATGGTGTATTGTGTGCCTCCATCATAATCTTGTACTTCAAATCGAGTCGTTAGGAACACAAAGTCTAGAGTGGACTCAAGTATTCATTCTTCATCAATTCTCGCTTAGGAATAGCTCCTTCTTGTACTTTCTTCTTCATACGCATCATTCAAGGTCGGTGGCTTGAGCAACCTTAACTTTTCTATTAAAGTTGGCTCTGTCGTATACTTGACATCATCGCTTTTCGTTCCCGATATGATCTTCTACTCAACGCGTCACTACCACGTTCGCTTTCCAAGATGGTATTGAATAGTGTGGTCGTAGTCTTTCAATAGCTCGAGCCAACGTCATTGCCAGCGCATGTTGAGTTCTTTTGAGTGAAGAAATATTTAAAGGCTTTTATGGTGCGAATATATCTCCACTTTCTCCCCATATAGATAGTGCCTCCATATCTCTTTAATAAGCGCTTACTCGCTAACTCTAGATCATGAGTAGGATAATTCCTCTCATACTCTTTAAGTTGTCATGAGGCATAAGCTATGACTTTCCCACGTTGCATGAGAACACATCCTAACCCTTTGCCCGAAGCATCGGCGTAGATAACAAATCCATCAAGAACCGGATGGTATTGTTAGAACAGTCTTAGAAATAAGTCTCCTCTTAAGCTCTTGGAAACTCTTCTCGCATTCTTCACTCCAAACGAATTTTGTATCCTTAGAAAGTTATTTGGGTTAATGGAGTAGCGATTCGAGAAAACCCTTCCACGAATCTCGATAATAACCGGCTAAGCCCAAAAACTCGTACTTGATCATCCGACTTGGTTGCTCCCAACTTTGTATTGCTTCAATCTTCGTCGGATCAACAGATACTCCATGTTTTGACACCACGTGCCCAAGAAATGCTACTTCCTCAAGCCAGAACTCCCATTTCTTCAATTTGGCATATAGTTGGTTTTCACGAAGCCTTTGGAGTACCAGCTTCAAATGGTGCTCATGATCTTCACGGCTTTTGGAATATATGAGGATGTCATCAATAAAGACAACAACGAATTGATCCAAATATTCCTTGAATACTCGGTTCATCATATCCATGAAAGCCGCAGGAGCATTAGTTAGTCCGAAAGATATGACTAAGAATTCATAATGCCCATACCGAGTTCTGAAGGCAGTCTTTGGAATATCCTCGGTTCTAATCTTGGTGATGATATCCGTAAGCGAAGATCAATTTTGAAAAGAATTGTGCCCCTCTTGCATTGGTCAAACAAGTCATCAATACGAGGTGAGGATACCTATTCTTGATGGTGACATGGTTCGATTCGATAGTCAATACTAAAGTCGCATACTCCCGTCTTTCTTCTTTACGAATAAAGCAGAGCACCCCGAGGAGATGTCTTAGGGCCAATGAAACCGATATCCAACAATTCCTCGTAGTTGGACCTTTAACTCTGAAGTTCAATAATAGCCATTCGATATGGGGTTTTAGAAATGGGCTTTGTACCAAGTTCAAGATCAATAAAGAATTCAACTTCACGTTCGGGGTAGGCCAGGAAGTTCTTCAGAAATCGTCGGAAAGTCGATAACAATGGAATATTATTCAAATTTGGCGTGTCTTTATTCAAATCCATAACATGGGCTAAAAGCTTCGACATCCATTTTTCAATAAGCGAATAGCTTTATGATTAGATATGATAGTGATTGATTTTAATGGTTTAGTTGCTTGAATTCGTACAACGAGGTTGGTTAGGAATATGAAAACTAACAACCTTACGAAAATAATCAATTTTGGCATGATGAGTAGTTAACCAATCAATCCCCAAAATCACATCAAAAGCAAGTATCTTTAAAGAGATAAAGGTCAATGGGTAAGGTGATGGTGCCAACTTGAATCAAACAAGATTTATAAACGGTGGATGTGAAGAAAGTTTCTCTAACGGAGTTTCCACGAGATAGGTCAAAGTCTAATTTCTCCCGAAGTCAAGTTTAAGCGTTGAGCACATGCGAGAGAGATAAATGAATGGGTATGCCGGTATCGTAAGTAAGGTATAAACTTCGCAAGAATTTATAAATAGCTTACCCGTGATCACCTCGTTTGGGTTCCTCGCATTTTGACGACCACAACAAACGCTCTTCAGGAACCGTTGATTTTAACTTTTACGGGATAGTCTTTTGAGTCACCGTCCCATTGAACTAGGTTTCGCCACCGCAAGTCTGATCCGAAGCGATATGTCCTTCATTTCCATAATTATAGTATACCTTGAGCTGTCAGGCGGTTTAGATCGATATGTCCCTCTTTTTCGCATTTGTAGATATCGACCGGTGGTCGTTCGCTCCTCATGGAACCCGATTCTTCTTTGGTCTTTGTCGTCTTCACATGGTCGTTGTTAAATCTCCTCTTTTAAAATCTCCTCCGGACTCGCTTCTTCTATTTTTATGGCCATGATTACCACCGGAGTGGTTACCATTTTGTCAAAATCTATTTCTTTCTCCATTTGGTTATCATTGTTTTGTTATTCGCTATCTCCTAGGTATGATCCTGGTTATGGTCCCTTGGTTGAATATACTCGTTATCTCGCTCTAACAATTGAGCCCCATTTTTACAATATCTCGAATAGAGAAAATTTATGAGAAATGAGATATCTTGGCGTATCTTGGGGTTTCAAACCTCTAAGAAACATCCGCATATACGTTCCTCATTCTCCACGAAATGAGGTGCAAACACGGATAACTCGCAAACTTTACCTCGTACTAAGACACCGTCATGTTATTTTGCTCTAATCGATGAACTCCACTTCTTCCGTATACGACGAACACTTTCGGGAAAGTATTTGTCATTAAATAGTTCTCAAACGTCTCTCTAAGACATCTTTGAAGTGCTTAATTTGGATGGGTACACTTCACATGAGACTCCCACCAAGTGATCGCCTCACCACGGAACATAAAGGTGGCGAATGGAACCTTACATTCCTCCGTGCATCCCAAGACATCGAATATCTTGGTAATTTGCTTGACCCATGTTTCGCCGGCATGATCGGATCTCGGCTTTCCTTAAATCTGGTGGTCCCAACTCTTTGAGCTTGCTTGTTTGTGACAACCCAAGAATTGCTATCATTTCTCACGTATTTTGAACACGAGTCTCCTAAATCGATTTTGCATGAAGCGCAAAAACTTCTAAATATCCCCTCGTTCATCATACGCTCAATGGTGTTGTTGTTCGGGAGGAACATTGCCGACTGTTGCCGCGATTCTCCTCGTTGGTGAGTCTGAGCGTCTCCACCGGTCTCATTTCCATTGTTAATATTCTCATTCGACATTCTCAAATCCGTCATAAAACAAGGGTTAATTAAGGAAATCAATATATCACATAATATCCCTATATACTTACCAACTAACAAATAAGCTTAGGTAGGACACACTAGCGAAGGATTTACTCGTCTCTCCTCCTAGTTCTATTCCCCGATCTCATGCCGGAGATCATATCCTAAGCTACGATACAAACCGTGGCGCCCCCAAAATAGGTATACATCACCCATTACGAGTTGTCAATACATGGTACAAAAACAACTACAACTTTATTATTACAACGAAGAAAGCTGTGAGTTTAAATACAAATATTATCTTCAGACAATATCTATACTCAAATAAATCCTCATCACATTTATTGATACATTATTTTATAAAAATGGTGAGGACTACTAAACAACTCTCTCTAGAACCTTCATTCCATACCCCCACTGCATACCATTATATTCTCGCCTCACGAGAAAAATGGAACAAAAAGGAAAAGGGTGAGCTCAACTAGCTCGATAAAGAATATTATGACTAAGATAATATACAACAAATTACCGTTAGTCTTCAATGAGGAAAAATCTAATAGAATCTGATAGACAACAAATTTTAAATCAATATTATGCGGTGAAATAATAATTCATTAGAAGAGTTAAGTAGAGAATGCAAACTACTATCTTCCGTGTATGAATTTAAAGTTCATCGTCTATCTTTTATCCTGTAACATCAATCAATATATATATCGGAATCACATATTCATCTTTGCACTCTGAGCCAAAGATATTCATCGATTGGTCATGTTCATCTAAACACTGTTCATCTTTGCACTCTGAGGCCAAAAATATTCTTGAAATCATTCATCTTTGCACTACTGGGCCAAAGATATTCCATGATATCATCATTTAAGATGAAGATGATGAAAATATTTTAAAAAAAGCGAATCCGGTGAAACAAAATGCAAGAATTAAGGATTAAGGATTCGTACTTTGTTTTATTCACGCCCCAAAATACCTCAAAAATAATCGCAGTGGTGTAAAATTCAAGAATGATCAAAACATGGATACAATCAAAGCTAGTATCCGAATAGATATTTTAGACGAAAAGAAAAATTTCATTTTTTAGATGAATAGTCTTAGTGATTCGTGAATAGTGTCGATATCGTGAATAGTCTTGAGTATCGTGAATAAGTAACTCAGACACCAAAAGTTCCAAATTTGATAAAAACTTCGGATCAATATTTCAACATAATGATATTGAAGAAATAATTTCATTCTGAAAAAAATAATATCCCTTACCTCGAAAGATCGAGTCTTTAAATTTGAAACAGGATATAAAGCTATGACTTGAATTTGCAATAGAATAGCAATACTCAAATTATACTCAAAATACTCACAAGAATAAACTCGATAATATAGAGAGAGAAAACTTTAGTTTCGGTGTGATTTTCAATTCTAACCTAAGCACCCTATTTATAGGAAATTCTTAGAAAGAACAAAAGCAGAAAATTTAATATAATATTAATATATTATATATAAATTCCTACGCACACAATCTATGATCTGAATTCAGCCATGCTTGACAACAAATAAGTCTACCAAACAAATCAAAAACGTTTTTATTATTTAAAATAATTAAAACTTCCAAAAATCAATTATTATTCAGAATTTCGAACATCAATAATTCATAATAAATAGCCCTTTTATCGGAAAATTGAATCTCACGAGTTTTTATAGGAAATTCAATTCTCTACTACTTTGCGAGAAGAAAGTTTTTCCAAATTCCAAAATGAAATTGACCAAGAAATCCATAAGCAGGCGATTTTACAATTTATTATCAAATTTTCGATCGATAAATGGGGTCCACCGAGCATGTTTAACATGTTTTAAACATTTATTGTAACAAAAATACTCTTCCTCCTCGTATAATCATATATCCCACATTCGTTGTAAAAATATCACCATTATTATATTATTAAAATATAATAATATATTTAAATGAATTATTTTATCGAGGAAAAGATAAAATTTCAATTTTCAACAATTGTCACATTAAAATTTTTCTCCATCTATATCCACATAAAATCAATATTTTCCTCATCATATGAATCAATAATTAATTATTCACAAATAATATTACTGAGAATCACAATATTGACAACCGAGGCGGTTCAGGAAAGAGGGGCTTTCAATAAGAATTTCTCCTTATGGTAGCATGCAATTAGGTGACCAAACCTCTCCTTAGATGAGAACTTTCTAGACATTGCTAATAATGTTATCTAATAATATTATTAGAGATAATATGAATTATTGCTTCGATAATGAAAAATATTGTGTAATGACAATTATGAAAAACAACAATATATAAAATATCAACGCAAAGCAATTATTGAATCAATAAAATATTGAGCGATAATTATCGTAACCATTATTGAGTAGTGCCTTCTTACGTAAGAATCAATAATTGGTGCAATACCGCAAGTAATCTTCTTGTGTTTTAACCAATAGGAGTATTTTAACAAAGTATTAATGGTAACAACTACGCCGTTATTTTTAACCAACTTATATTTGTCGTTTTCTTCATCCAATCGCTTTCCGTTATGGGGCCCACACATGGCTGTGCCGTCGTACGAATATTCCCCGACAGCAATGAATATTTTATAACCACTTGCTTATTTTGAAATATTTACATATTTTACCCCTAACTATCCACATTAGTCACATCAACCCTTACTATTTCAAAATAATAAATAGAGAAAATTAAATTTCATTAATAATAAGTTGGGGTCTTACACGGATCACCCTTTATGCAAAATTATTAATTAAACGAAAAGATAAAGAATAAAATCATACCCTTGAAGATCGAGCTTCCTCAGGTACAAGTTCACCTCCAAATCTTTTCGTGTTCAACTTGAATTCACCGGGTTTGGTTCCTTCCTTTGATCAACGTTAGCTACCCAAGTGTTTGGCCTCTAGAGGTGATCCACCAAGGAAGAAGAAGGATTCAAGAAGATGAGTGGTTGGCTAAACCCTAGTTTTCTATCTACATAGAAAAGATCGTCTTTCTCCAACCATTGGAATAACGTATTAGGATATCGATATAAGACTCCTCTTATAAAGAAATCAAGTAACCCTATTAAAATAAGGTATTTTTAATTAAACACTTTTAATTAAATGGGCCCCTAATCTTATTAGGGATAATTAATTAAACTCCTTTAATTAATTTTCTCTCTAATCTTATTAGGAATAAATGAAAGTACTTATATTAAATTAATTCCTAAACTCTTTTAGAAATTAAAATAATAATAATAATTGTAATAATATTAATAAGACTCCTCTTATTAATTTATATTTAATATTTCTAAAATATTAAATAATAAATATTAAGCTATTTAATTTATTCTATCACCATAGATTAAATTAAATATACATAACTATATTATTACGATTATGCCATTAACTTCTTAAATAATTATTCTTCCTTTTATGGTGTGACCTTTGGGTTCTCCATATTAAACCTAGTTGTGAATAAATCAATTAGAACAATTCTAATCTTATTTAAATAAATAAATTAAACAATTAATTTATTTAAATAAATAATATTTATTCTACAATAGGGATAAGCCTCCTAGCGATCAACGACTTTCCAGGATAATATATATTTCAACATTAATCATAAAAGAACCTTTGAGTAAATAGTTACTAAAATACAATTCAATCCTTCCACCATACAATGTCCCAATTAAATATAAGACATGGAATTCTTTGTCAAGTCTTATTTTATTTAATTATATGTATTTCGACTCTTAAATGCACAACTCCAAATAATGCAAATTAGAAACTCCTTTCTAATTTCATTCTCGCTAACCAAGGACTCTTTGGGTTGTCATTTATCGAATCACATAGGACATTTCTCTTCTTTTAATAAGTGGTAGATTCTTTATTGATCATACATTATCTCCACGTACAACTTATTATACCCAAGCATACCCTTTGATATACCCTAAGGGTCTTAAGGAATAAGTCAAAGTATAACTCATCATACACAAGATACTATGATGATCTCAAGTCCAAGGATCACTCATCTTACTATCACTACAGAATTTCTATTGATGACAAGTAAAACTCCATTAAGTATTCCTTAGCGAGCCACGTTCGGTGAACTTATTCTCTAATAAGCACCTACATACTTGCTTTAGTGTCTCCACACAAATGATCATGAGATCAATCATCCTCATCCATGAAATGAAAACAACGTATGTACCAATCTATCGGATTCACTAATCCCCAATTTAGTAATCCAACGATTGGGAACTATTTTAGTTTTAAGCTTTCTAAGAATTTAGATCTCATTAGAATGATCATCATCATTATTCTAAAAGCATTGCTTAAAACTATGGGTTTATCACATATTATAAAACAAAGATCATCGTGTAGATAATTTAAAAGCCTTTAATAAATTAATACTTTTTATTAATAAATGAATAAGATTGTTACAAAGTATATGCTTTATCATCAAACATGATTGGCTTGTGTGCATACTACTTTCAGGTTTATAAATAACGGCATAGTTATTACTGAATTATCTTTGTTGGAATATAAATTGGTTAAAACACACTAATACTGGCGTTGTTGAGCAAGAAGCACTGCGGTATTGCATCAATTATTGATTCTTATGTAAGAAGGCACTACTCAATAATTTTTACGGTAATTCTTTATTCAAGTATTTTATTTTATTGATTCAATAATTCTTTGCATTGATATTTTATATTCTTGTTGTTTTGATAAATTGTCATTACACAGTATTTTCCATTATCGAAGCAATAATTCATATTATCTGAATAATATTATTAGAAAACATTATTGGCAATGTCTAGAAAGTTCTGTCTAAGGAGAGGTTTGGTCACCTAATTGCGCGCCAGTAAGGAGAGATCCTTATTGGAAAGCCCCTCTTTCCTGGGAACGGCCTGGTTGCCAGTACTGTGATTCTGTAATATTATTTGTGAATAATTAATTATTGATTTATATGATGAGGAAAATATTAATTTTATGTGGATATAGATAGAGAAAATTTTTAAAGTGACAATTGTTGAAAATTGAAATTTTATCTTTTTCTGATAAAATAATTCATTTAAATATATTATTATATTTTAATAATATAATAATGGTGATATTTTTACAATGAATGTGGGATATATGAGTATACGAGGAAAAAGAGTATTTTTGTTGCAATAAATATTAAAAACAGATTTTGTGTGTCAGTAGACCCATTTCTTGACTGAAATTTGATTATAGCTTGTAAAATCGCCCGTTTGTGGATTTTGGTTAATTTTTGTTTGGAATTTGGAAAAACTTTCTTCTGCAAAGTTGTAGAGAATTGAATTTCCTATAAAAACTCGCGAGATTCAAATTTTCTGGCAAAAGGACTATTTATTGTGAATTATTAAAGTTCTGAAGTTCTGAAATAATTGATTTTTGTAAGTTTTAATTATTTATTTTATGAAAAACGTTTTTTATTACTTTTTCTAGAAGGTTGGCATGTGGGAAATGTTAGGAGCTGATTTAAAGAGGCGTAGGAAAATTTATTATTAATAATATATTATATTAAATTTTACGCTTTGCAGTGTTCTAAGCAATTTCTATAAATAAAGTGCTTAAGTTAGAATTGAAAATCACACCGTAAATCAAGTTTTCTCTCTATATATTATCGGCGTATTCTTGTGAGTATTTTGAGTATAATTTGAGTATTGCTATATCGGTCAAAGTTCAAGTCATAGCCTTTATATCCTGTGTTTTAACTGTAAATCTTGTCTTTCGAGGTAAGGGATGTTATTTTATTCGAAAATGATATTATTTCTTCAATATCATTATCTTTGAAATATTGGTTGGAACTTTTTATCAAATTTAGAACTTTTTCATGTATGGAGTTCTTATTCATGAGTTCTATTCACGAGTTACTATTCATGAGTTTCTTATTCACGAGATTCTTATTCACGAGTACTATTCAGCGAAAGCGTGATGATATTTTTTGTGAAATTTTTATCTTTTGGTGTCTGAGATTCTTATTCACGATATTAAGACTATTCACGTATCGACATTATTCACGAATACAGAGACTATCCATAGAAAAATAAAATTTCTTCTTTTGTCCAAAATATCTACTATGGATACTAGCTTTGATTGTATCCATGTTTTGATCATTCTTGAATTTTACTCCACTCGATTACTTATGAAGTATTTTGAACTTGGATTGTTTAAAATACTGAATCCTTAATATTTGTTCTTTTGTTTCTTTGGATTCGTTTCCTTTAAAATATTTTTCATCATCCTCGGTCCCTAAATGATGATATTCTTGAATATCTTTGGCCTGTAGTGCAAAGATGAATGATTTCTTGATGAATATCTTTTGGCCGTGTAGTGTAAAAGATGAGCAGTGTTGAGATGAACATGATTAATGATTAATATCTTTGGCCGTAGTGAAAAGAAAGATGAGCAGTGTTTAGATGAACAGCATAACCAGTGATGAATATCTTTGGCTGTAATGCAAAGATGAATATTTGATTCAGATATATATTGATTGATGTTACGAGGGATAAAATATCGACGATGAACTTTTAAATTCATACATAGAAGATAGTAGTTTGCATTCTCTACTTAACTCTTCTAATGAATTATTATTTCACTTCATGAAGATTGATTTAAAAGCTGGTTGTCTATCAGATTCTATTAGATTTTTTCCTGTTGGAGACTAATGATAATTTGTTGTATATTATCTTAGTCATAATATTCTTTCCGCTAGTTAAGCTCACCTTTTCCTTTTTTTGTTCCATTTTTTCTTCTCGGGAGGCGAGAATGTAGCGAAAGTACTTAGTCGAGGGGTATGGAATGAAGGTTCTAGAGAGAGTTGTTTAGTAGTCCTCACCATTTTATAAAATAATGTATCAATAATTGTGATGAGGATTTTATTTGGGTATGTATATTATACAGAAGACAATAATTGTATTTAAACTCACAAGATATATATGTTATCGTATTTTGCACCGACAAATGTATTAATAAAGTTGTAGTTATTTTTCATCACGATGTATTTGGCGATCGAGAATGGGTTGGATGAAATTGACCTTTTTTGAAAGGCCACAATGAAACCAGCAAGAGAAAGTATAACCCAACAACGGAAGTCTTTCAAGAAAAGGTACACACATTCAACTAAGATTTTTATCTCTCAAGACTTCTAGATATTTTATCCTCCATTGTTAACCTCGCTTGTGAACACCGATCATCGACTCTCACGCGCGAAGCCTATCCGTGATTTGATCGAAACCATCAAGCTTTTTGGTGTTGATCGTGATCGTTTATCATATGGGGATCGGGACGTCTTAAGTGATTGAGGCGTGGCTACAGAAGATCACGGCGTTAACGATGCATATAAATAATTAAAAAAAAATCATTTTTAAGTTGTGTGTGTGTGTGTGTTAGCTAGCTCTGGTCTATCAGATGATGCATTAGTTTTAGAATTTCTGTATATTTCAAATGAAAGTGAAATGTTACATGATCTAACTTCATTCAATTGTATAAAATGTAAGGAGGTTCCCACTGAAAATCATTCTTGGATCCATTAAATACTAATCCAATAGCTGACCGACATATATATACTCACCACACATTATTAGAACATTATTTTTAAAATTATTTAGTCCAAAAGCTAATTGTCCTTGGAATTTGAAAAATATTACTTACATCCTTATCGGATGTTGAGAAAGCCGAGTTGGTCTAAGGCGCCAGATTAAGGTGCTGGTCCGAAAGGGCGTCGGTTCCACCTTTCTTCCCTGCTTTTTTTTAAAAAATATTTTTTATTTTCCGCCTTTTTAATGATAAAAAGCATTCTTTTATTTGGGAAGTTTCTACTTTTAGAGCAATTGTGGTTTCATTGGTTTACCAAGTTGCGGATAAGAATGACCCAGATTTCAACTTTAAATTTAATTTGAATATAACCACCCACTTAGAAACTGAAGATTCAACCACTTCTTGCCGATTAGTTAGGAGTTAGCACTTATGACTAAAAGAAGACAGTACCCTAAATCGAAGGCAATAATCTGTGTCCATTGTAACTTTGAATCTCACTCATTAGTCAGTGCCCTGCCCTGCCCTGCCCTCCAAGCAGCTTAAATTTCACCTGCACCTTAGAATTTAAGCCATGCATGTTTGATGTTTTTACCGTCTAATTTCTGGCCATTTTTTTCTATCAACAATAGAAAGTAATCATCGAGCGTTTCTATATATATGTCATATTAAACATCGACCTATAAGGTCCCACACATTATTATTATTTTATCTCATTGCCTAAGGTTTCACGTTAGTGGCAATCAAATTCATAAAGATGAAAATGAAATGATGCTATTAGCCAGCCTATTACTCACAAGTGGAAGACTCGGCAAATTGATGGAACACTTTACAAATGAAAAATATGGTCTAATTTTCTCGTCGGGGCAAGAAAACATACAAATTTAAAATGACTTGTGTACAAAATTTGTAAAGTTTTCCAACTAATGGAGAGGGTCCCTAGATTACACGTGATAGACAACACTACATATAGCAACCAACCAACCAGGACAGGAAACTGTGAACCATACCTCAAGATCAGCTTCTGGCCTGCACACAGTGATGGTGCCAGCCACTACTAAAGATGATTGCCTTGCCTTTCCCTACTTATTTGATATATCTGCCAAACAATTCACACGTTACCAAAATCCCTTCTTTAAAATCTCGCTATCCAATCATACGCCAATTAGTGAAAAAAATAATGAAACTTAGGCGGCGCTGGACCATAGAAATTCTCTGTTTCAAAACCATAATCTCAGACTCGTTGATTTCACTTATTCATATCACCTACAAATAACAAGTCTATCTTGGGATCCCCTATGAAGAATGTTAATGACTTGCCAACTAGAAAAAATGCATAGAATGGTTCACTCTAGTTTTACATTTAGTTATTTTTTTACTATATATTAATAAAATAAAATTGTCTATCTATCTTATAATGCGGCTCTGCGGGAGCGGCTGATGTCAGCAGTGTAACCGTGTCACATTATTTTTTTCTTTTACCCCTACAACTTTAATTATATTACTATTTTGTCCTTCATATATTAATTTTTTTTATCTTTCTATTTTGTCCTCCAAATTTTATAAAATTCTATTTTACCCCATATAATTTGCGGCACCGGGCACTAGTTATGAAATAAAGGGCCAACGGGTGTCGTGCACCATTTCTTGAATGCACCATCAGACAGTCTGTCTAGAACTCATATACAATGACACGTCCACATTTCTGTGCTGACAAATTCAAAAAAACTTTTAGAGCACATTTTGTGACGCCCCCAAAATTAGGTATACATCACCCATCTTGGGTCGCCACTTACATGGTACAGAATTTAAATACAACTTACTAACATAAGCGTAGGTATAATATCGACATAAAGCGTGAGTTTAAATACAAATATCGTCTCTTAGATATTATACAAACTCAAAAAGGAGTCCTCATTACAATTATTATCACACTATTTCACGAGAATAGTGAGGACTACTAATCTTATCTTGAGGTGACCATCACTCGTTTCCGATTCGTAAAATTTATATTCTCATTTCGCGAAGAGAAGCGGTGAAAGAAAGGGTGAAATTTCATTAGCCGTAAAATATTATGACTCAAGATAATGCAGAATAAATTATCGATAGTCTTCAACAATGATATTAAGCGATAAAATCTGATAAAGGCAATGGGTTTAGCTATGGTGGAATATCTTAATCTATTAAAAAAGTCGAGTAGAAAATAATGTCTACTATCTTTAGGTTTTAAAGGTTTTCATCATTTATTATAAATGAGATCTAAACTTTAATAAATATTCCACATCATCGAATCACCGCAGCACTACGGTAGAGGATATTCTTTAAGAGTATCACGACCACAATTATTCATACTACTACTGGCGAGAATATTTTGTGTATTCATTAATGGTCATGATCATGCCAACAATTTGTCCATCAATGCACTACTACCAATCGAGGATTTTTACCACATCATTTGTAACATTACGGTCATGATTACACCGAATAGTCTCAGTTATAATCATATTAAGTCCATCTGTCTTACTACGCCACGCGGATGACTTTAAAAAATATAAACATGAGGATGATGATGATGATATAAGAATTCAATAAAAACAAGTTCAAGAATTATTTTATCCAGGGAATTATTAACGCCCAAATTATCAACACGATCTTTGTTTTGTAGAGTAAAATTCAAGAATGATCGAGGAAGAATATTTTAAATGAAAGATCTTTGGATGAAACGCAAATATCGAGGATATTCCACTAATTTCATGGAGTAGATAAGTCAAAAGTTTTAACCAACTGGGTATAATAAAGAATGGAATAACAAAAGAAATCACCACGCATGCGATAGGATCAAGCGCAGACGGGTTATTCCAACAGAATAATAAATAACGGGCAAGGGTCGGTGAAATTCACACCAAGCAAGGATGTTCAACAGAATAATAAAGATGGAACCGGATCCCGGTGTAAAACACACGAGATAGGATATTCCAACAGAATGATAAAAAGGCGGAACCAGGTCGGGTGAAAAACATGCATG
This sequence comes from Panax quinquefolius, assembly GCA_020205615.1. NCBI lineage: Eukaryota > Viridiplantae > Streptophyta > Magnoliopsida > Apiales > Araliaceae > Panax > Panax quinquefolius. The sequence goes on along the minus strand of CM035163.1, from coordinate 5,946,014 downwards.
ACGGGATGTTCAGCAGAATAATAAAAAGGCGGAACAAGGTTTGATTAAAAAACACATGACAGGATGTTCCAACAAAATAATAAAGACGAACCGAATTAAGGTGTAAAACACATGACGAGGATGTTCCAACAGAATAATAAGAAGAATGTCACCAAGTATAGAATAAAGCCAGCGTATCTGAGTTATTCCAATGAGAATAATAAGCGATGGAATAACAACGATTCTCTTCGTGAATAAGAAAGAATAACACCCTTACTTTTGGTAGGAGATTGAAATTTATGAAGAACAGAAGAATAAAAATACTCTTCTTCTCTCTCTTATTCTCTATACTTTCTCTCTATAAGCTTGAATGAATTAAGTGAAAAATAATGAAGCCCTGCGCCTCATTTATAGAAGATTTTAAAGCAAAGACCGCATAGTGTGAAAAGCGAAGTGGCTTACGACATTAATGATGTGAAAAGAAAAAGTGGTTTGGACGTCAGTAATGTGAAACCACGAGTGGTTCGACAGCGCAGTAATGTGAAGCGACAAGTGGTTCGACGTCCCAGTAAATGTAATTACTATTAACGAAGGTAAATACTATTGACGAAGGTAAATACTATTCACAAGGGTAATTATTTATTGACGAAGGTAATTACTATCGATGAAGGTAAATACTATTCACAAGGGTAATTACTATCGACGAAGGTAATTACTATCGACGAAGGTAAATACTATTCACAAGGGTAATTACTATCGACGAAGGTAATTACTATATGTGAAGGTAAATACTATTGACGAAGAGACTCTTAGATGATGACATACGAAATTTCCATAAAATAATCAAACTTACCACAAATCATTTTTTTTTCATCAATACATATTTAATCTTTCAACAATTATTAATCATTTATAACTCATCGTCTCAATTATTGATTTAATACTATAACATATTATCTGAGGATAATGAAGAATGACAATAATTGAATCAATAATATAAGAGATATGATGCAAGAGAATTCTTGTAGAATAATTGAAGCATAAATTTGGTGATTTTTCTCACGTAAGCATCAATAATCAATACTGGTGTCTTCTTACTACGCAATACGCCAGACATCGACTTTTCTACCGGGTAATTCAGCAGCTTTTAACGATAACACCTCCGTAGTTATTTTTTATAAAATATTTTTGTCGCTTTCTCAATCAAGCATTAATTACATTGTGGGGTCCACCAACGATTGAAATAGTTATTGCGAATATTAACTAAAAAAAAAATATTATTCAAACCAAAACGAATATTTTATAACAAACTGCATACTTTGCAAAATTTATAAATATTACCCTGTAATTTATAACATTATATCAAATTTATTCTATAATATTCAAAAATAATATTTATAAAAAAATTCATCTTTATTTATAAAAACTGGGTTCTTACACATTTGGTGAAGCTAGCAAAAAAGGGAAAAAAAGAGAAGCCATGTGGAGAGAGAGAGAGAGAAGAAGAAAAAATGCAATCACCTTGCACTGGAGAAGCCTCAACCTGCTTTCATGGTTGCTGCATGAATTCCTTTCTTGGCCTGCCTGATACCCAAAGTTCCACCATAAGAAGCACTACCACGTCGCAGTATGAATTTGCTATTTCCACAACTACGTATCTCTATCCAAACACCCAATTCACTAACCATGAATCTCTCCCTTCAGTGACAGAATTGTTTTCCAACTTCACCGAAGCATACCCACAATACTTGCAAACTAATCAAGCTGATCAAATCCGAGCTCGAGAGTACTATCATCTTTCCATTTCAAACCATGTATGCTTAGATTACATTGGTCATGGCCTCTTTTCTTATGTCCAGCAGCAAAGCCATTATTCTGCAGCTCCAATTGCCTCTACATCAACGTCTCCTCCTCCAACCCTGCATTCTAATGCTTCCAATGTACCTTTCTTTAAGATTTCAAACAAGTCGGTAAATTTGTATTCTCAGATACTATATGGTGGCAAAGAATCAGAATTTGACTCCATTGTTCAGAAAAGAATCATGAGCTTTATGAACATCTCTGAAGATGATTACTCCATGGTGTTCACTGCCAACCAGTCATCTGCTTTTAAGCTTTTAACTGACTGTTATCCCTTCAAGTCTAATCGCACTCTTTTGACTGTCTATGATTATGAGAATGAGGCCGTGGAGACAATGATTGATTGCTCCAAGAAGAAAGGCGCTCATGTAATGTCAGCTGAGTTCTCATGGCCTAACATGAGTATCCAGTCCAAAAAACTCAGGAAGATGGTAGTGAGTAAAAGGAAGAACAAGAAGAGGGGATTATTTGTTTTCCCTCTTCGGTCAAAAATAACTGGAGCACGGTATTCATATCTGTGGATGAGCATGGCACAGGAATATGGGTGGCATGTTTTGCTTGATGCTTCTGCATTAGGACCTAAGGACATGGATACCTTAGGCCTCTCCCTCTTTAAGCCAGATTTTATCTTTTGCTCCTTTTACAAGGTTTTGGGGAAACCCATCCGGGTTTGGTTGCCTGTTTATGAAGAAGTCCAGTGCTTCACTGTTGAATAATTTCACCACCACAAGCATAGGGATTGTTAGTCTTTCGCCAGAATCAAGACCATCTCAGTTTCTTGAAAAATCATCCAGTTTTGACATAGAAACTGAACAACAATCATCACCATCTGTACTAATGAATGATAATTTAGTTGTGCCAAGTTCATCCTCCAGCTTAGCGTTAGGTCAGCAGAATGAAGAAACCTTTGAGTTGCAAAATATAGAAGAAGCTGGTGAAAAACAAAAGCATGAATCAGTTTCTGAAATTGCTGAATTAGAAAATCCCCTCAAAATAGGCCAATTTGGAAACAGAGACGCCAGTGGTAGTGAGAGTTCACGGATTGAATTTAGGGGCTTGGATCATGCAGATTCATTGGGTCTGATACTGATCAGTAGCAGAACAAGGTACCTAGTCAACTGGCTGGTCAATGCAATGATGAGTCTTCAACACCCACATTCAGAATACGGTCTTCCCTTAGTTAGAATATATGGACCAAAGGTAAGATTCGATCGAGGACCAGCTGTGGCCTTCAACGTGTTTGATTGGAAAGGAGAAAAGGTTGATCCTGAACTTGTACAGAAACTAGCCGATAGGAACAACATTTCTCTTAGTTTTGGGTTTTTGAAAAACATTTGGTTCTCAGACAAAAATGATGAAGAGAGAAATTTAATGGAGACAAGAACTCCTGAGCACAGAAATACTTTGAGAAATAAGAGAGCGAAATATGATTTAGGAATATCTGTGATAACAGCTTCACTTGGGTTATTGACAAACTTTGAAGACACTTACAGGCTCTGGGCATTTGCTTCCAAGTTCCTAGACGCAGACTTTGTGGAGAAAGAGAGATGGAGATACAGTGCTCTTAATCAAAGTACTATTGAGGTGTAGGGTAGGCTGTCCTTAATTTTTCATTCTTTCACATTATAAGAACTTAAGGTGTAGAATTTTTTTTTTTTTTTGAGAGTCATGTCAATCTGTAAATTCAAGGGCTTATTTACCTCTACATGACCATGAATCGGATCATTGAGATGGGGGCATTACAGGATCTCATAAAGAGTGTTAACACATTATAACTTGTTAATTTATAGTGTAGTTATTGACATTATATAATCTTTCAGCAAACCTCACCTGTGTGGATAACTTTGCATAACAGTAAACACTGAAGACTGTCTGATCATGTGTCATCCTCATTCAAACTTCAAGTTTCATACATACAACATTATGTTTTGACAACATATGATATACACTAACAAACTCTCATCAGCTTTCAACATTTAGATATCATACAGTGTATATGAATCAATACATAGTTTCAGCCATCAAGAAGGGAGGTCCTCAATTTTGGACCTTTTGGTTATTAAGGTCTATAACTGCATCACAAATAAAAGGAGGATGAATTTTGTAATTAAGACAAAGTGCATTGAAGAATGTATAGAGAAAGGACTTTTTCACAAGTATTTCCTTGTCGAAGTGTTAAAGACTTCCCATATTTAACCTTGAAATCGGCTAGCTTCCTATTATTGTCTCTTCAATTATGAAGTGAATCTGTCCCCATATACTTGGTGTAATTAACATAAACCATTAAATTGTATCACTTCTTAAGATTCCAACAATGGATGAATTTAAAAACATCAAGGACCAAAACATGGTATGTGTATTACACCCTTTCTACCACAAAAAGAATCTCATTTGCAAAAAAGCTTTCTTCTACAAGAAGAATCATCTTTTATTAATAGTATTATAAAATAACACAATGTCCCAAAGATCGACGTCAGGATTTCATTATCATGCCACCACTGCACAACTAGCAACATTTAATTTTTAGGGATTAACATGGAACAAATATACATATTTGATATTTGTAAAATTGTAAATGGGTATCCTTTTGTAAAATGGAGGGAATAATATTTATCCTATTCTCATTAATTATCTATATCAACTTAACACTTTTCTTTATTTTGACTACCTGGGATTCTCTGTCATTTATAATGGCTAGTTTTAAGAACCATCTTGAAAAATTTGACTACCAGTACCAGAAAATAAGCTCATAATCAGAAAAGCACAAGTATCTGGCATATATCCTTCACAATATTCATCCATAAATCAAAATATGTAGTATGAGAACGCCAGTGAAAGGCTGAAAGCAAATTCATCACTCAGTTAATAAAAAAAGTACAAATATTTGTTTTCTTTTATTATTTTATTATTTTTTATAATAAAAAACTAAAAAAAGCTAGCAAAAGATGCGGATTTACCTGAATTTCAACCTTTTATTTTTCAACAGCATCGTATTGATTCCAAAATATGTCTGCCAAGGAAGGAAAAGATTTGCCATTCCTCCTTATGGGGGCAACCACATAAACCGGGTAAAACCTCCGGCGGGAAAGTGTGGACCCAAATACCCGACTAATGTAGACTGATATTTTGATGACGGGCCAGGCCTGTACAATAGAATGGAACTTCTCTAAAGTTTGGCCCAATTGACAGCTGAAATTCTCTATACTATGATAGGAGTATTTTTCAAACACCACTACGTAACCCACCCCAAATGACGTGGTCTGTGGAGTTTTTAATGACGGTGGCACATTATGTGAGGTAAAATAATTTTTTAAAAAAATTGAAGTATTGTTATTTCTATAACAACAATTTAATATTTTCACATGGTGTTATTCATATGGGCCAATACTTACACTTCTCTCGAGGCACTCTTACCTATCTCTCTCTCTCTAGAATTCGGTTAATATGAAATTTATTTTTTCGATAAATTTTAATTAGTTAATAAAATATTGATCATTTAAATCATTTTGAAAAGATTTATTAACCAATTGATCAACTTACTCAAAAATAAACTTCACGTCAAATTGTATTTATACACGATCACCCCAATATATATATATATATGTCCAAGTATTAAAATGAACAATCATCGTTCAATATACCAACCAAAAAGGCAAAAACCTATATCATAATTAAAAAATCACGTGGATTATATATATATATATATATATATATATATATATATATATATATATATATGGGGGCAGATCAATATTACTCAATTTTTTCACACAATTTTTATATAATTTTTGACTCTTGAATTTGAACATTTTTAATAATTAAGATTAAAATTAATTTTTAATTTGTAACTAAAATTTTCAATTTTCATCTTTTTAGGTTTAAAATTTCAACCTAAAAGTGTCAAATTATAGGAAATCCAAGATATATCATCCAACTCTCAAAACGTTAAGATTATTATGGGAATAATCATAAATATATATATATATATCAAATATATATATATATATAAAATAGGTTTATCAAATCGGTGATGAGTTTTTTACACGAGAAATAGTAGTGAGCTAGACTACTAATTAGCCGACACTCTTAATCAAAGATTAAAACGCATTTACCTCCCAATTTTCTACTCTTATTTCCATTTTGATTAAACATGTCGCTAGTAAGTCTAAAACTTTAATATATCTAAATCTCTACCATTGATTTGTTAAACGGACGATATGAATGTTATATACTATTTTTTAATCCATAGCAAATAAATATTATAAATCATTCCCTATATTTATATATATATATATTATACAACTAATTTTGAATTTATGGCTAACCTTAATAAATGATTTAAGCTGTTCAAAACATAAATCTCACCGTCATGTAATTTCGGAGCCACTGACCACCGTTTATATAGTGCGGGAGCCACGGACACAGCTGGTATATATATATAACGGAAACTTGTGACCACTGCTCACCCCCTCTCTAAACTTTCACTGTAAGCATAGAGATTCATTTCGTTTTTATATCTTCGATCTATTTGTTTCTCGAGATTCTTTGAGGAAGAAAGAGAATTAATGGCTTCTCAGAAAAATGTCGGAATTCTCGCCATGGATATCTACTTCCCTCCTTGTATCCAGCAGGTGAATCTACGACCTTTTGATATTTTATTTGATAATTGATGGATCTTTCTATCTATATGTCATTTCGAAGTATCTGCTTTGGTTGTGTGTTTTTGGAAAAGTTATCATTTTGTTTTGCTTACATTAGAAAGCAAATTTGTTCTTGTTTGATAGTGAATACTAAAGTGAATATTGAAAGTTACGTAGAATATTCGTTTGAATTTTGGAAGTTTATTTGTTCCAGGAAACTTTTTTTTCTCTTCCAAGTTTTACCGGAATATTCTGATATCTCATTTCCAGTATATGGTTGAGAAACTCAGAACTATAAGACTCTATGATAAGTTTAATCATTTTCAATTAGCTGAGTGCTTTAGGTAATGGCAAGCAGGAAAAAGGTTTTGACAGTTTTGTGCTTGTACAGAATAGTGATGGCTAAGTCTTTTGATTTGATATAGAGCTAGGTTTAGATCTTGGATAGAAGAAAAAGAAAGGAAAATGAAAACCAAAATTAAATATTTGTAAAAGTCCATTATATTTAATTTTAGCATTTTACTGCTATACTCAGGTTTTAAACTTTTAAAAGTTGGATTTGTAATTATCAAGGAGGTCCCCCCCCCAACACACACAGACACACAATACTCAGGTTTTAAACTTTTAAAAGTTGGATTTTTAGTTATTAAGGATGTTTCCCCTCACCCCCACTCCTTCCCTTTTCCATTTCTTCGATTCAATCTTGCCAAGTTCTAATAGTTGCATTAAATCAATATATATATCTCAAAGTCATACTCGTCTTATGTGCCTTTTCAATTTATTACTCTTCTTGTGAGTTCTTGTTTTGGAAAATCCTTTACTTTTTTTGGTTTGTGCTACTACTTTTTTTTACTCTGACTCATTATCCATGGACTTCTGCCAATATATACACAGATATTTTTGTTTAGTTTTGCAAATAGAAACGTTGTAAAAATTTTCAGTTGCAGACATGGAATGTAACTGTTCTGATTTTAGATAATCCTTTATAATAATAAAAAAAGGGGAAAAAATAGAGAAAGATTATTCTTTGTAATAATAGTATAATACCAACAAATATGCAAATATTTTGTTGGCCTTTTAGTCTATGCAATTCTTAATTCTTCCTTTGTAATCACTCTCATGTTTTGTTTTCTCAATTATGTGCTATATAGGAGGTATTGGAGGCTCATGATGGAGCCAGTAAAGGGAAATACACCATTGGACTGGGTCAAGATTGCATGGGCTTTTGTACAGAGGTGGAAGATGTAATCTCAATGAGGTTGTTACTCCAAATTTCATCATTACTAGTTTTTATAAATGTCATTAATTCTAAGCTTCATTCCCTTTTCTGCATTACTTAAAATTATTTGGGTTGCAGAATTGGGTACCCCATTCCCTAACCTTATACAGTGGGCATTTGGATAACCTTGATTTTACGCTGCTAAGCTAGAAAGCTTACATTTTCCGAGTTTCCGTATAATATAAGTCAAGATTTACTCTGGTCTTTTTCCTTTTTACGAATGATAGCCATTTAATAACATGCTTGCATATAGAAAGCATTTGATAATATGAGATCATGTACCAGTTATCTCAACCATCCTCAGCTAAGCCAAAGTTCCAAAATTTTCTAGAAAGTTGATTTCAGAAGAATGAAAGTCTGTAACTTAAAGGATATTTGATATCCTAGTTAAACACGATGAATAAACTGATTCAAGGATCTGCCGTTTTGCGATATTGAACCATTATTCCTGAACCTTGCCAAGAAATTATTAGCTCCCATGTAACTAATACAATGAATAAAAAAGAAGTAATATTAACTCATTTTCTTATTTGTTTTACATGTCTTTATGTGTGTGTGTTTTTATTTATAATCAATGAATTTTAGTGCATGTAAATTGTATGAGTGGTTTTATAATTATGCCATAACAAGTGGCTAATAGAAAATTTCAACTTTGTACGCTTCCGTTACTGATTTTGACTACACCCATAGCTTACTTGTTTACAATAAAGGCTTCATAATTCTCAAATATATATTATCTTGATCATTTAGTTTGGTAATGTTTCTAATTAACCTTTTCATCTTCAGTTTGACAGTTGTCACTTATCTTCTCAAAAAATACAAGATTGATCCAAAGCAAATTGGTCGGCTGGAAGTGGGCAGCGAGACCGTTATAGACAAGAGCAAATCCATTAAGACTTTTCTGATGCAAATTTTCGAGGTACTAGTCCATTTGTATTAATGCTGGTGCTTTACTTATTCTTTTGTTGGTTATTGTGCAAGTATACTTGTGAATTATTCGGGATTCTATTTATTAAGTTAACAGGTTATTTAAATTTAAAGTGATATATATATATATATATATATATATATATATATATTTTGGGGGGGGGGGGAAGAGGTGAGAAGGTACTCAGTTTTACTCGACTTCCTTACCAATAATGATTTTTACTTGTGAACGAATATGGACTCCAATCCATAATACAGTCACCAATAGGCTGTATAATTGGTTTCCTTTCAGAAGATGAATGTATCAGAGTATATCATAGCAATTGGTTCCTGGATGATTAAGGTCTATCTGAGCTGAACCTGGGACCAGTAACGGGTTACTGGTCTTGGTTCCAAATTACATTTGTTCGTCCATGCTTTTTCTTATGCAATCATTAGTTCCCCTCCTCCTCCCCCCCCAAAAAAAAAAAAAGAAAGAAAAAGGAAGTGCTTTAGTTTACATAATTTTACTCTGGGATTTTTTGTAAGCTTTCTGCTATAAGATATTTTTCTACGCTGAAGTTTATTAGTATTGCTATTGAATTGCCTATTATGACTGTCATAGGAAACTCATCCTGCCTTCTTTTAAATAATCAGGAATCTGGAAATACTGACATTGAAGGTGTTGACTCAACTAATGCTTGCTATGGAGGAACTGCAGCACTGTTCAACTGTGTCAATTGAGTGGAGAGTAGTTCATGGGATGGACGTTATGGACTTGTTGTGTGCACAGACAGTGCGGTATTGCCATCTTTGCCAGACATTTTACTTTTTCTTGAGCTAATGACTAACAATTGGAACTTGTGCTGGAAAGTTCACTCACACTTTGAATGCTAGAATGACACATAACTGCAATTCTTTTTCCATTTAAAAATATTGTGGGACCACGTAAGCCTATTGATATGTTGTTTGGAGAGTTGTGCTTATCAGTGGTAGAACTTTTGAATTTCTATCTTCTCATGTTGGGTTTCTCCATTACATTTACTAGTTAAATTCCTCAATATTGTTGAAAAAACTCACAACGAGCTGTGCATTGCACTCTAAAGCAACTTTAGGGGTGCAGCTAGACTAGTTGGTTAAACATCTTGGTACGATCAATGTTTCTGTTGTTATCCTATTTCTTTTTTATCTAGGTATTTTCTTTATCTTAACTTCTAGAAGAAGGGGGTAATGGATGTTGAGCGTACATGCATACTAATCCATTTGTGACCTATTTTGTTGGAATGAGCATGCCCTTTTATATGTGCGCCCATTGCTGGTATTAGATCTTATAACACTTCTTCGTGGAGAGGTTAATTTCTATTTCTTACCTGGGGCTTCCTTCATCAGGTCTATGCCGAGGGACCTGCTCGGCCCACTGGAGGAGCAGCTGCTATTGCAATGCTTATAGGGCCTGATGCCCCTATTGCGTTTGAAAGCAAATTCAGGGCAAGTCATATGTCTCATGCATATGACTTTTACAAGCCCAATCTTGCAAGTGAATATCCGGTAAACCTATCTAACCCTAACCCCTTTACTTGTCATGTTCATGTTTCACAATCATACTCAATACTTCCCGTTTGTTTTTGCAAGTTACTTTCACGTTGGTCTCAATGAAAATTGAAAAGGCATCTGAAATTTAGCTGTTCAGCCTGGTCTTCTATATAAATTCCAATCAACGAATTGCAAAATTTGATGCATGGGGGGGGGACAACTGATGTAAAATGAACCAACACAAATATGTTGAAATTGATATAAGCATGATGAAGTGAAAAGCAAGAATAGTTGCAAACTTTCCTGGAATAATAGTTTTTGCTTGCAATTCCCTCACTTGCATTGATGTAAACTGAGTGACAGTAGTCAAGCTGAAGCTATGTTTTTAGACTCTTGGAGGCTCGAAGATTTTAAAGTTTTAAATTTATACTGAATGTTAGTCAATATCAAACTATTGAAAAATATGTGGATTTTCCTGTTAAATATTATGCCTTACTTTGATATCTATTGTTTTCCGTATTGTACTCTTTTTCAATTCATCTGTTAATGATTAATTATGTCTATTAGGTTGTTGATGGAAAGCTCTCACAAACTTGTTATCTCATGGCACTCGATTCTTGCTATAAACGTTATTGTCACAAGTAAGCTGCTATTTATATACTACATACACTTGCTTTGTTTTACTTTGAACTTTAGTGAAATGTTGTATAGTTGTACTATGCAAATGCCTTACCATCTTACCAATTATAGGTATGAGAAATTGGAGGGCAAACAATTTTCAATGGCTGGTGCTGACTATTTTGTATTTCATTCTCCATATAACAAGGTTGTTTATCTACGAAGTTTTGATATTGCAAATGATTTAATAGTTTTTTCTATCGAAATTGTCGAACGCTTTATCTGAAGTTTCACATGAACTTTGCAGCTTGTACAGAAGAGTTTTGCTCGGTTAACATTTAATGATTTCTTGAGGAATGCAAGGTGTTTATAAACTTTTCAATTTTAGTAATTCATATCCCTGTGCTGCCAAATTGTTATTCATATCTGCTGTTATTTGCAGTTCGGTTGATGAGAGTGCTAAGGAAAAGCTGGCACCATTTTCAACTCTAACTGGTGATGAAAGCTATGCTAGCCGTGATCTTGAAAAGGTGTGCTTAGTTCCCATATGTATTCATCATGCTTCATGTGGTTTGAGACCTATATGTAATACCATCACTCCCCCGTATTATTATACTTTTCCCTGTTCATTTCCCCGTAATCTTGAGTATTCTAGTAATTTAATGAGATGGGCCACATATAGGCAACACAAACCCAAGTTAGCTGGATATGCAAAGAAATTATCTTTTTAAATTATGTAAATGCTGGTATTAAAAAATATAAAGTAGTTGATGAGCTTTGGCTATGCAACTACAGGCGACCCAGCAGGTTGCGAAGCCCCAGTACGATGCAAAGGTTCTACCAACTACTTTGATACCAAAACAAGTTGGCAACATGTACACTGCATCTCTGTATGCGGCATTTGCTTCCCTTATTCACAATAAGCATAGCTCACTGGTACATGCTTAACCTATTTTGGGTTTCTCAGTTTGCCTGTTCACTTGTGTTCAAACAATTCTTTTCTAAATCTATATTTCCCTTTATCACTCTCAGGAAGGCAAACGAGTAATAATGTTCTCATACGGGAGTGGTTTAACTGCCACAATGTTTTCATTCCATCTTCGTGAAGGTCAACATTCTTTTAGCTTGTCCAACATTGCGAATGTGATGAATGTTGCAGAGAAGTTGAAGTCAAGGCATGAGGTACACTTAAATTACCTCCTGACATGTTATAGTTGGATACTATTGCCAACCTTTCCAGGCTTTACATTTTTTACTTGCTGTCGTTTGAGAGATAAAACCCTTTCATATTCAGCTTTATTACGTATCTGGAACTGTATTCTGATAGATGTTCTTTCTTTCTTGCAGTTCCCTCCAGAAAAATTTGTCGAAATAATGAAGCTGATGGAGCATAGATATGGGGCTAAGGACTTTGACACAAGCAAGGACTGTAGCCTCCTATCTCCCGGTACCTACTATCTCACTGCAGTTGATTCAATGTACCGAAGATTCTATGCAAAGAAGGCAGTGGAGAAAACCACTAGCACATCCTTGGCCAATGGTCACTGATAATCAACAAAAGGTATTGTATGTCATGAAGGAGGCGCTTCTATAAGCTTGTTACATACTGCAACTTAGTTTGGTATAGCAGAATGTAATATCAATTTATAGAATTCCTTATTTCTTGTGCTCTATCGATTGATGAAGATAATAGCGTCATTACATTCTAGTTTCTATTAAAAATCAATGGAGTAATTTTAGTGCTGTCTAGCTTTATTGTTATGATTGTGTTTCAACCGTAGTAGTAGTTTTGGGTCCTTTACATAAGTATACAATAAATAGAAAGTAATTACAAGAAAAGTGCATCAACTAAATAATTACAAAAAGAGTGTAATTAGGACTCATATTACAAAAATAGTACAAACCTAAAATCAAGGATAACTAAAATTCAAATTCAAATCTTTTGGATCTAACAACAATTTCAAATCCATAATTCAAAATTCAAATCAAAATGAGGAAATTAAAAATAAAAAATTATGAAGGAGTTATTGTACATCATCCTCCTCCCCCGCCTCCTGCCTTGGCTTTATATAGCCATGCCACGCCTACTCCGACGCAAAGTTCTATTATTCGAATTTTTTTGACGATTTGATTACCAACAAAAATTAAAATGTTTACCTTTATACGAAGTTTGGCTACCAACTGCATCACATTTAAAATAAAAATAGTAATCAAATAAAATTGAATTAGTTACTTTATCGAAAAGTTTGGTAACCAATCTGTATGAAGTTTGATTACCATTGCATCACATTCAAAATAAATAAGTAATTAAATAAAATTGAATTGGTTACCTTTATCTTGAATGTTTGGCTACTAACTACATTTGTTGATTCTGCTACAACATATATTTATTTGATTCTGGGGTGGAGGTGGAGAATGAACCTGGTGGAAGTGGGCGACGGAGGGAGGAGAAAAGGCGGGAGGAGAGAGATGGTGTGGGGTGTGGGGTGTGGGGTGTGGGGTGTGGGGTGTGGGGGGGGGGGGAGAGGAGAATGGGGGCGGAAGGAGGGGGAGGAGAAAGGGGGCGGATGGAAGGGGAGGCGGGGGGGCGGTGGGGGCGGGAGGAGGTGGGAGGTGGGGGGAAGGGGAAGGGGAGGCGGAGGCGGAGGGAGGAGAAAGGGGCGGGAGGCGGGGGGGAGGGGAGGGGGAGGCAGGAGGAGGGGAGGCGGGAGGAGGAGGAGGGTTTGGACAGGAGGGAGGGAGGGAGGAGGAGAATGGAATCAAAAATGGAGTAGGAGAAAACGTGAGAGATGGAGGAGAAAATCTTGACCATAATTAAAGGGATAAGATTGCACTCTTTTTGTTATTAAATATTGTATATGCATTAATTTTGTAAATATTTTATTTATGTACTTTTTTTGTATTATTTTATTAAAATATACTATTATATGTAATTGTTCCTAGTTTGTTTTTAAGAGTAGCAATTTAGCGGCCCGCATGATATGATAAATGGGGGCAGAGCACGGTAAATCCATAAATGCTCCTATCTGTCCACATGGTGTGGCCTAGCTATGAGACGCTCTAGACCAATGGCTTTAATGCAAAAAAAACCTAACTTTCCCAAAAATGTACTACCATGAACCATTATATTTTCATTGCACATTGGATCTAAAAGACTAGGAGTACATTAAATGATTTTATTAAACTTTTTAATAATTCCTCAAGGTTTAAGCGTGCAACGAATTTTCTTTTTCAAAGCTGAACCAATCCTAGTTCAAGTTTATTTCATATTCCAGATTCCAAAGACAATTTTGAGGACGCTTGTATATTCTACCGTAGTGAGCAGAGGACGGAGGAAGCAATAATCAGCCTATGCAAATGACTGTATGGATATAAATATATATACATAAAATGTAAAATTTTAGAGGATGTATATCAACTAGCCCAGGAACCACTAAAGGCTACATGGTCTCTAGGCAGTCGCATCCTTCCATGTAGTCAACAGATTAAAAAAATATATAAAAAAACGAGTAAAATGCAAATGTGATGAGGTGCTTACAAGAACATGCACCACGGCCATGGTTACATCAAGAGAACATGCACCGCAGCCATGATTACATCTAGAGAATCTGGAACCTGCAGGCTGCCATAGAACAATATTAAGACAGATTGAGAGAGAATATTATATATCCTCAAAATCACACGAATCCATAAAAAAAAAAAAAACTGAGAAAATGAAGTCGAAACAACTGGACTCCATAAATCACTTCAACTCATTTTATTGATAATCAAATACAAATTCAACATTCAAATAGACTAAAGCAATCATGAATGTCACAAGGGAAGGGGAAACCGAGCCAATATCAAATAATAACAACATACAACAAAAATTTAAATGTCAAGCTTCAAGAAACGGAAGTCTTCTGATTTGGCTTGAACACATTTTTTACTAGGGATTCTTTAATGGACAAGAGTTCTGGGAATTCCTGCTTCAGTTTGGTGGCATCAAGCTCATTGTTGCTCCTTGGTGCAATGATAACCTTTGCCTGCTCTTCAAGATTAAAATTCTTCCATGTAAAGTTTGGGTCTACATATTCCTTGTACATCTCTAAAATCTCATTGTGGCTAACTACTCCAGGGTTTGTGAAGTTCCATATTCCAGTGAGGTTTCTCTTTGCCATCTCGATGGAAATGGGGAGGAGTTCATCCAAGATAGTCATTGAGTTTGGAATGTTGACCACCTTATCATATCGAGCAATCTTTGTGATGAAGTTGCGAGGGTTTGACAGATCTGATGAGATTGGCATTCTGACACGTAGAGTGCATACATTCTCGTAGTTCTTGAGCAAATCTTCCACCTTCACAAATCAGGAAAAATGAATAAACATCATAACTAAAAACTTTTGTGAGTGACTACATACTCGCCGGCATCAGTAAAGCTAATAATGAGATCAACACATAAAGACAAACTGAATTCAGAACTAACATCATGGACCTCATGTTAACTTCCGCCAGTCATTTCTTAAATTGGACTGCAATGGTTATTAAGAAAGACCATCGCTCAAGGATGTCTAGCCTGTTGTGGATAAACATGAGAGACTACTACGAGACGACTCTTTCATCATATACAAAAGTCAGAAACCTCTTCATTCTTATTTTGACAAGTCAGAAATTTCTTCATTCTTAAAAAGGTAATAACTTTTCAAATGAGTTTGACAGTTTATTCATCTATAACTGGTGAATTTTCATCTTCAACTATATGATACCTTGAGAGGGAAAGAAGCCCTTGAATTTAAAGAAATCCTCCATTGGTCTCACTTTAGTTGCTACCCTTTTTGCGTTAATTTTTCTGGCACAATTTTAAGACGCGTACAAAACATCTTTAGATATATTTTATATTTAATGATATATTTTAACAAATATGTTTAAGGTGTGATATTTAATGTATTTCCAAAAAGTCTTAAAAGTCATGCCAGAAATACAAAAAAGTGTAGGAACTAAATTGGGACAGAGGGAGTAAATAATTTCCAACAATTTCAAGTAAAATTGACACCTATAAATAGCAGTGGTCGGTTAAAAAAAGGGAATGGACATCTTGAACCTGGATCCTTGGGATTATGAAATAACCACAAAGCACAAGGGCTAAAATGATACATATATCATCCACCATTTGTAGTAACATATATAGTTCCAACAACACATCCACATTTTAAATGTTAAAAATCTTCTACAATTAGAAATTTAGAATAATAGATATACTCAAGCATGCAAACAAGTTCTATCCCTCAAATACAAGCACAATCAAACTTAATCCCGCATCACTCAGCATAGCCAAAACATGAAGAAGTAGAAATGAAAAACCCACAACAAACATGAATAAATCAACAATTGAAATTCCAGAATCCAGATCTAAGAATTAAATAGACAAAAACTACACATAAGATTATCTATATATCACGAACATTTGAAATCAACAAAGTAATATATATAGTATTTTCTAAAATAACTATAACAACTACACATTCAAATCAGAAATGTGATTCATATGATTGAAAATGAACAGAAACACTTACCATGGCCTTGGTCTTGGAATAATAGGATCCGATGAAATTGGGAGTATCTTGCTCCTTGAATCCGACGCCTGACCCGAGAGGATGCCCCTCATCGTACTCGAATATACACCCAGTAGCATAATTGATGACGATGAGTCCTTTCTCTTTGCATACGTCAGCGCGCGAGGGTTAGTGTACCGACGACATTGGTTCGGATGGTCTCCACCTTATGGGACTCGCACCAGTCAACGTTGGGGCGGCCAGTGACGCCGGCGGCGTTGAAGACGTGGGTAGGCTTGACGGCAGCGATGTCACCTTCAATGGATGCGCGGTTCTCGAGACGGCCACAGCCGTAGGAGAATTCGATGCCCTGAGCTTGGCAAATCTTTCCGAGAAGGCCACCAATCCAGCCGGTCCGGCCGTAGATCAGGAACTTGAATGGCTTATTATCAGAAGAGCCGTTGGCCTGGAAACCCATGATAATAGTAGTATAGTTTAGAGAGAGAAAGATTAGTTTACAGAGTTACGGGTACAGGTGAAGCTAGAGAAGAGAGATGGGATCTGGTAGTGGTAGTTGGTCCGAGCACATATTTGATTTGGACATGCATATGTTTAAATATAAATATTGGGAGTTGGACAAACATAATACAAAAGTTGTCGCCTCATATTCTTACCGCGGGGGGGGCGGGGGCGGGGGCAGGGATTTCATTTCGGATTTTTTGCGGGGTCAGGTGTGTGTGTGAGATTTCATTTTCATCTTTTTTTTTCCTTTTTTAAAGCAATGCTAAAGGACTTGAAAAATAAAAATTAGAATAAAGAGTATAGAAATAACTAATAATTAGTTTATTAATGGTAATTTTCAAGAACACGCGTCATAATTTTTGAGTGGTGTAATTTTCTTTTCTCTCTATCATGAAGTTGATATTCACACACACACACACACATATATATATATATATATATATATATATATATATATATATATATATATATATAGTGGCGGAGCCAGGATCCCCCAAAGGGGGGGTTAAAAAAAGTTTACTATGAAAAAAAACTAGAAATCAAACTACATCATGTACTAGTTTTAATTTGTTGAACTAGATAATTGAATTCTACGAGTATCCATGTTCTGAAAACGTTTCAAAATAGTTTCGTTATCAATAGCTGCAAATATCTCTCTCTCGATAAACACCACCAAGCTATCATTCAACCATTCATCTCCCATTCTGTTTCTCAAATCAGTCTTCACATATTTCATAGCAGAAAATACCCTCTCAACAGACGCAGTCGCAACTGGTAGGAGTAAAACCAATTCAACCAACTTATAGACCAACAGAAAAATTATCTTTTTCAGTTTCCTTCATCTTCTTTGCAAGACTTCCCAAGCTCTCCACATCAGAAAACCGTTTATCTTCTGTCACATCACTTAGAAAAGTTTTAAGTTCTTGAGGCATGTATGAGCAGTCCTTTTTTGAGAAGTCATTTGGATAAAGATAAGTAAGATGACAAAGCTTATCCACATTGAAATTAAAAAATTCATTCTTTGGATCAAGACATGCAAAACAATCAAGTAACTCTGTGCTTGCTTCAGAGAAACGATGATTCATCTCTTGTAGAATTGAATCAAGAACCTAGCATTTCAACAAGAGTTATTGAATTAATTAATATATAATTTTAATTCTGAAATAAAGATTAAAACTAAAACTTTTTACATTACCTCAGAAAAAATTTCAACGCGGTAATGGTGATAGTTGGTGATGTTTCTTACGTCCTCTTCACACCTAACAAACCTTGGAACTATATCTTCCATATTGATTATCGGAATGTCATTAACTAGACAAAATGTCTCCACTTCTTTCATTAAATTATCCCATCCAGAATCTCTATATTTTTGCAAATCTTTCTTCACACATCTAATTTGATTGATAGCATTTAAAATATTTTGATCTCCTTCTTGCAAAATCATAGATAATTTGTTTGTTAAACCCAACAAACTCTTCATCAAAAGCATAGGAAAGACAAACTCAAAGTTCTGCATTTGTTTAAGCAAACCCTTGACCTGGGCACTTGATTCATGTTCAATGCCATCTGCAAACACATTTTCAAGCACTTCTACAACTAAGGGCCACATATCTTTGAGTCGAATTATGGTTAGGTAGTGTGATCCCCATCGAGTATCACCTAGTCTCTTCAAATAAGTTTCTTGATTCTTTCTAGTACCAGAAGTTCTTTCTCCAGCCTCAAGCTCTGCTACCTTTCTAGTATACTTCAAGTGTCGAAGGCTATCTGCTCTTTTACAAGAAGATCCACATACATTCACAATCATTGCAAGGTAATTAAAAAAGTCACAAGTGTATCGATTCACCTTACATACAACAACAATGACCAATTGGAGTTTATGTGCAAAACAATGCACATACCAAGCACTAGGATTTTTCCTCAAAATTAGTGCCTTCAAGCCATTAAACTCGCCTCGCATATTTGATGCACCGTCATATCCCTGACCTCTCAATCTCGACAAAGATAAACCATGTTTGGCAAACAAAGAATCAATACCCTCCTTCAAACATTTTGTCGATGTCTCCCTTACATGAACCAAACCTAAAAACCGTTCAACTACTTGTCCGCTGATATTTACATATCTAATAAGAATAGCCATCTGTTCCTTTACAGAACAATCACGAGCCTCATTGTGAGACCCCAGATTTTATCAATAAAGATTTAAATTTTGTCGAAATAATTTTTAATATTATGGTGTGAATTTGAGATAATATTATAGTTGTGGGTAGTATTTATAAATTTTGCAAAGTATGCAAGTGGTTATATTATATTCGATTGGTCGGGGAATATTAGGTTTAGCGAGGGAATATTAAATACAATGGCTCAATCATTGGTGGACCTGGCGTAATTATTGTCGGATTGAGAAAGCGACAAAAATATTTTATTGAAATAACGACGGAAGTTTTCTGGTTGATCTTTGTTGAACTACTCGGTAGTAAAAGTACGATGTACGTGTGGTTGCGTAGTAGCACGGTATTGATTATTGATGCTTATGTGAGAAGTCACCGGTTTGATTCCATTATTGTCGATTAATAATATGAATTATTATAGCGATAATGACGTTTTGTTTTATTTTTTTATTAACGTAATAAAAGCGAAACATCTTTTTATATAAAATAGAATACTTTATTAAAGTTATTCTATAAATAGAATATATTATATTTTATTATGCATAGTGTTGCGTAGTGTTTTGCATAGTGTTTTGCATAGTATTGCATAGTGTTTGCATAGTAAAATGTTTTTATATAAATAGAATATATTATATTTTATTTAAAAGATTTTCTTTAAATATGGACCGTCGAGATTAAAGTAAATCAATACGGATAGTTCATGGATTAATTCTTATGCATTCCATTTTCTATAAATAGAAGCTCGTTTCCTTCATTATTTTCTTACGAATTCATTGAAACTCTAGAGAGAGAAATTATAGAGAGAAGCTATAGAGAAAATTATAGAAAAAGAAGAGTATTCTGCTACTTCACTACTTCTATATTAGGTTCTTTTACGGTGGGGTGTTATTCTTTCTTCTTGAAGAGAACACATTATTCCATTCACTATTATTACATTGGAATAACTTTTGTAAAAGTGGCATACCCTATACATAACTTGTATCATACTGTGGCATACCCTATACTTGGTGAAATCCTTATGTTATTCCATTGCTTATTATTACATTGGAATAACTTTGTATCGCATGATTTACCTATACTTGGTAACATTCTTCTATTATTACATTGGAACATCACATGCGTGTGTTTTACAGGACTGGTTCCGCTTTTTTATTATTACATTGGAACATCACATGCGTGTGTTTTTACAGGACTGGTTAAAATCTTTATCATTCTGTTGGAATATCTATCTGTGTGTTTTACCGGATGCGGTTCCATCTTTATTATTCTGTTGGAACATCCCATCGGTGTGAATTTCACACGACACGGTTCCGTTATTATTATTATGTTGGAATAACACATACATCGCAAGTACCGCATGCATGGTGATTTCTTTTGTTATTCCATTCTTTATTATACCCAGTTGGTTAAAACTTTGACTTTATACTCCATGAAATTAGTAGAATATCCTTGATATTTGCGTTTCATCCGATATCTTTTCATGGAAATATTCTTACGATCATTCTTGAATTTTACTCTCTGAAACATGATATCATGTTGACAATTTGGACGTTAATAATTCATGGATTAAATAATTCTTGAACTTGTTTTATTGAATTATTATGTCATTGTCATCATCCTCATGTTATATTATGTTATCTTTGGCTTACGTGCGATAGATGAACTTAGTATGATTATGACCGAGGATCATTCGGTATAATCGTGACTTGATATAAATGATGTGACTAAAGTCCTCGGTGGCTTTGTAATGCGATGATGGATAGTTTTGGTATGATTATGACCGGGGTGATTGGTATAGTCATGACCATTGATAATTTGATGAAAATCCTTGACCAGGTGCAGGGATGATTAGATGTGGTGGTTTATTTATTAAAAAATTTGAGTCTCAAGTGATAAAAATTGATGAAAACCTTTTTAAAACTTAAAAGATAGTAGACTTTATTTCTACTTGATTTTTTTAATGGATTGCATATTCATTTGCAGTTAAACTAGTTGTCTATTGTATTTTATCGGTTTAACCTTTGTTGAAGGCTAATGATAATTTATTACGCATTATCTTAGTCATAATATTTCTTCATTGGGCTAGTTGAGCTCACCCTTTCTTTTCACCGTTTCTCTTGATAAATGAGAACATATTTGGGACGAAGTCGGGGAGCGTAAGTAATGGTCCGAGAGGATAGCATTAGTAGTCCTCACTATTACGTGAAATAGTGTGATAATAGTTGTAATGAGGACTCCTTTTGAGTTTGTATAATATCTAGTAGACAATATTTGTATTCAAACTCGCGAGTTTATGTCGTATTATACTACGGCAGCTTAGGTTAGTAAGTTGTATTTGAATTTATGTACCATGTAAGTGGAGACCCAAGATGGGTGACGTATACCTAATTTTGGGGGCGTCACACTCATCAACTAGAATAGAAAACAACCTATCACCAAGATCAGTTAATATAGCAAGAGTGGTTTCAGCTGCACATGAGTTAACAATATCTTTTTTATTTGTGGAGATGTCGTTTGATTGTTCCGGGTGCATTCTCCAAAACAACACCGCCAATCTCTTCCTTTTCGTAGGCTATACCACTTAACAACTCCAAAAATTACCCCCTATTATATGAAGTAGATGACTCATCATGCCCCCTCATAGGCAAACCTTGTTGTAAAGAAATCTAATGACAACAAGAGTTGCCATCAAACAGGATAAATAAGCTTCTTCTCTTTCAGATTGCTTCCTTGGACAATGTTACTCAAACTTTGTTTTTGATTTTGAAATTCTCAAGTTCAATCCTTGCTTTGTTATGCAGACTATTAAGCGAACCAACATGAGCTTTAAATTTTTCTATTGCATCTTTCCAATTGTTCATCCCAATTTTTATAAACGCATCATTCACATCACGCTTAAAAAGAAAAACAACGAAGCAAAAAAACAAAGATCCTTCGATACACTATACTCCGAACCAATCAAATTTATCAAACCAAGCATCCCTAAATTCCCTCGTATATTTTTCCCGAATACAATTTTTTTGGATAATTATGCCATTTGGTTTGACAAGGACCTCTCGTTACGTATTCTCTTCGTATACGGTCTTCCATATTAACATCAAAACTAAGAATAGGCTTGCATAATCCAGGATCGACAACTATAGCATTCGGGTTAAACTCCAAAATATTAGCATTTGAAGTTTGTGGTGGTTGTTCAACACTACCAGAAGATTTCATTGGGACCTCTAGGCCTTTTTGGTGCGAAATATCTAAACATTTCAATTTTATACGGAACAACCTATAAAATAGAACATAAATATACCATTTGTTATTTGTTACTTAAAGGCTTGAAGTAAAATCCAAAACAGAGCAAGTCACCAAGAATGCAGAAACTTAACTTACCTTGGCTAATTGGCTTGGCTAGTGGT
The DNA here is from genome assembly GCA_020205615.1 of Panax quinquefolius. NCBI lineage: Eukaryota > Viridiplantae > Streptophyta > Magnoliopsida > Apiales > Araliaceae > Panax > Panax quinquefolius. Next base: position 5,923,571 of record CM035163.1, on the reverse strand, counting down.
GGTGATGTATTGTGGATTTACCACGATGACGTCCGATGGTGATGGCAAGATCGCCAACAGCAACAAGCTAAAGAAGTGGCGAGCGGAGGCGGACGAGTCGTCATGTTCTTGCTTCTATTTCCTTTCTCAACTCCAAATTCCTAATTGGCTAATTCTAATTTGCAATCATTGAATTTGTGATGTTTTCTCACTTATACAATACTGAGTCTGACGTCGTTTTGGATTTGGGTTTAAAAAAAAATAGAACATATATTATATATACATACAGAGAACTGGAGAAGAGAAGGCGGGAGACTAGAGAGTCTGCCATGGGAGAGCGCAAAAGGGGCTGGACGGACGGGTAAGGAGGTGGTTGGTTTATGCGTGAGGGGTAAAAATTTCCATGAAGGGCGGTGGCTTCCCCCTCTGCCCCCTTCCTCCGCCTGTATATATATATATATATATATATATATATATATATAGTGTAAAGTTTAATTAACTTTGTCATTTAATTAATGTAATGTTGAGTTGAGATTGATTATGTAATGTATTTTTCTAAAGTTGTAATTTTTTGAAAAATATATAAACTATGTAAAAAAGGGTAACCCAGTTCAATTTCCGACCGACCGACCGAAAGCATTCCGACACGACACAATAAACTAGAAAAGAAGAAAATGGTTACTACAAAATTTACATATGAACATCCATCCATCCTTATGGTACAAGAAAAATGTGTTAATTATGAATTTGATATTCAACTATAACTGGATAAAAGTGACCATTTGGAGGGAGGAAGATTGGTGGTCAAATGGTGAGATTCTCTTGAATTGCAGTAAATGCTCCTACAATATTCCCGCCAACGTCTGAGAATGACTCGCAGCCAGGAAGAGGTTTCACTTTTCCAGTTGGATCAACTACGACTGGGTACTTGAGAAGGTGACCTTTCATGGTGGTTACTTCATCAGCTGCAAATAGTTGCCAGTTGTGTTCGCTCACCACTCTTAACATGTCTCACACATTCCAGACTCTCTGGTTCCTTAAAACATTCCTCCACACCACCCATGTGCTCCGCCCATAGTGACATTCTGTATCCATATACCTGCACTCAAATTCAAAACTCTACTCAAATATATATGTACATATGTAAATTTAACTTGAGGTAGACTAGACTTACAAGGATCAAATATTACCTGCCCTTGTGGACAAGAATTTTTGCATCCCCAAGTATGACGAGGTTGATATGCACCCATTGCAATCTCAGTGTCTCTGGTGCCTTCCAAGGAACGTTGGTTGATATTTGCAGATCCCAATAGCACAAACTCATCATCTACTATCATTCCTTTTGAATGGACATATATCATGAAGCGTCGGCTTTTTTGTGTGAGGGCCTGCATAACAAGTGGAATAGAAGTTTCTCAAATTTTGTTGAGCACCAAGTAATACACTAGGAGATAAGCCTCGAGATATATACCTGAGGAGTATTTGTGGCAGTAGAATTTCCGGCATCTGAAGTACCTTCCAAGTCTTCAGCCTCACGATTGCCAAGGCAGAAGAAATTCAAATAATCTTGAGGTTCATACGTATTCTCAAGCCCTGCCTCTTCTAAAGCCTTGTAAATTACTTCATACATCATTTGCATAGTATTATGCTGCAAACAATTTACAATATCACCAGGTTCAAAAGATGTGACAGAACATGTCCTTATAATGTCATCCCCTCCCCTCACAGACCTAGTATTTTGTGGCTCAATCCTAGGTAGGTTGCTAGTATGAATAACAGTTAAAAAAGGATGGTACATAGTTGAAAGGTATGACTCTCAAAAGAAATAAGAGTTCTCTATGCGAATAAAAGAAATTTGAAGATCACTTGACAACTTCAACTACATTCTCTTGAATAATTTACAGCACAAATAAACCATGAAGTCAATGTATGCCTCGTTATAATCAGTATGTTACATTAATTCTGTCTAGTGTTTTATATTCATCTTAACAACCGTATCTGTTAAAATTATAATGCCCAAGAGGTATTGATCTAAGGACACATAATACATCCCCAAGAAGTGATGGCTTGATTTTTCATAAAAATAACTATCTCAGTATAGTAGGGATGGCTAGAACTACATGTGTACTATCTTAGATTATGATTTTCGTAAGGAGACTTCTATGCACTTATACACAACAAGATCTGACAGAGTTATTATAGTGCTTTACTGAATCCCACATTTGGTTTACCAGACAATTCATCACCTCTAATTGCAGGGAATCTTCACCAAAACTATGACATATAATCGGTCTAAAACTCCACGAAGCTACTCTTCTTCATCTTTAAAGCTGGAATATAATTATATAAAAGCACGATAGCTCAAGTATTTTCAGAAGAAAGTGCTACCTTAGTCATTATTCTTAAACAATATTTGTAGCATATTTACATATATTGCAAATTTTAAAATTTGAATTGCACCTCCTGAATGATTAGGAGTCTATTACAAAGAATAGATGCTTAACAATTTTGAGTCTTATTATAGTTGAAATTCACCTGCCAAAAAAGAATCCTTTGGGTAGCAGTACTTGTGGGAACACCCTCCGGCCACATTGGGATGACAATGTATGCACAAAACTTCTCATTTACTCTAATTTTATTTGCAATTTTAAGAGCAACTTCCATCGGTATTAAATTGTTTGCACCTGCAGATAAACGAAAACTCTCATAATTTCTTTTTGTTATCATCCAGTCTGATTGCATAAAGTTGTGGAGCAATTAAAGTGAACTTGAAAATCTACAACAGCCACTCCAACCTTTCCTTTTTCAAACTTCCAACTTTCTGTTCCTCTTCTTGTGTCTTCTAAGCAATCAAAAAGAGTTGCAATGAAGTAAATTAAGCAAGTCTCTAAGACAATTGCATACATTAGCTCCACAACAAATAGTAACTAAACAACTTATCACATTGTAAGACTATTATAGGTGGCATCATATTAAAAAATGTTGCAATTTATGATAACAGCACATGCTTATTCGGTTATTTCATTTGTTTCCATGTACTGATAAGGTTAAGGTCTCTCACCTAAGTTTCGGTAGTGAGCCCAATTATAAGAAGAGCCAATGAAATATTGATTCTCAATATATATGAAATGTTGGGCAGCACGAATTGCCTTCACATATGCTGTATGTATACTCATGTCTATCAACACATTCTTCCCGCATACCAGGTTCTGTCACAAGAAGAGATTAGGTAATGGATCACTGATATAACAGGGGCAGAACCAAAAGCCAAAAGCTCCCTCACCCTGCTTGTTGCAACTTTTGGGTCTTTGGGGAAACCTTTAACTGAGTTAGAGTCGATTGAACGAAAAACCTACAATTTATGAGAAAGTTAAAGAGTATTGAGTGTTAAACATGTATTCTAAAATAAATTGCAACAGCTTCTCATGGGCATTTAATACCTGCACATGCCAAGCCTCTGAATCGTCCTCGCTTGAGTCAAGATCATCTTTCAGTCCTATGAAGTCATGAATTCTTCCAATTTTGAGTAATGAATCATCATATGACCTTTTTATTTTATTAACCCCATGTGGTTTTGAAGCTTTTAACCATCGCTCCTCAAAGTTGGTAAGTAAATCATGTGCTGCTGGGCCATCAATTAGACAATGTAAATCATGCCATGGTTCTCTTGGACAGCCAACAGTAGGCCCCTAGTCAAGTAAAAACAAAGAGCAGGGAAGAAAAGGGAGGAAGTAAGAGTAATTACAAATAAAATAAATATAGTGACGGAGTGATCATGCCATCAAGAACTTGATTCATTTCATTAAATCTCTGAAAACTGTGTGTGTGTGTGTGTGTGTGTGTCAGCACTCACTCCTAATGGACTGAATAAACAATGTCCAAAGAAAAATATTTCATTTTAATGAAGGGAAACAGATCACGTGTGATACCCCCAAATCCGGTACTTCCATTTCCACAAAATTTGGTGTTCACTGTATAAATATCATCTATCTATCTACCTATAAATAAATGCAAACCATGCAATAGATAGAAATAAATAATAAATCTCTCCTCTTATGGGATTACATCAACTGCATAATAAATAAATCCTGAGTTACTCTAACCTTAAATCATGCATAGCGGAAACATAAACAAATAAGTCTTAAATAACATCAATTCTAAATATCATTACATAACCACATAAATAATCGGTCTTCATTACTTGCTAATCTTGCCTTTGCCCTTCTTAGTGGAAGGTTAAATGCGCTCTTTTCGTTTTAATCGCAATGATGTTATTATTAAGAGTGAGCACGATTGCCCACAAGTATAACAATATAACAATGAATAATAACATGCGAGAAAATAATAACTTCGAATATAAAAGCTCAACTTTTGAATCAAGAATGAATAACAAGAATCAAAAGAATTTCTGAGGGTTATAAGACCTTGAACTATGTCCTAGGTTGTCAAGTGTTTATACTTGAAACCTTTAAGAGTCATAAGACTATGGACTCTTCTTCTCGTGCTTAGGGGGATCACACTTAGTACCATCACATGCACAATATCTTAACGCTAAAGCGTAAATAATCTCCTATACAGGGTTGTTCATCTTAGTTTGACATTCGAGTCCGCACCAAAGGAAGTTTGGTTTGGATAATTCATCAAGGGTTCTGGAATTTAGAACGCTCATCAACTATGGACTAGTTTAACAATAATTGATAACTTAACTTGAATAGAATCTCAAAGGTATACAATAGGATAAGTATTGTACAACAGCATCATGCTTGAAAGATTAATAAACTTTAATATACAAGACAGGCTTGATCAATAATAATGAGAACTTGCTAAACGTAGAAAGGTGAATTCATCAACTTATATAATGATAACAAGTAGGGTTAGGAAACTTGCCTCGTGCATAGATTATACTTAAACAAACTTGTTCTTTGAATTAAATCCTACATACCAATTACGTTCACAATACCAGTCAATTATCACGTAATAAACATCACAAGTTTATTCTTTGTCTAACTCGAGTTCATGACTATACTTAGTCAATTACTACACTTATTGTCAAAAATTAAGACTTCACAAACAATAAGGTAACTATGCATTTGTTCATTCAATTCACACGTAATTGTGTTATGGGCATGTTAAGAATTTATTTTAACATCTCATTATAGGTCTAACAAGTCTTTATATTCATTAGACTAAGTTACCAACACATTTCTATACTTGAACACTTTAAAAAAAAAACATTTTCTGGACATTACTCTTAAAAGTGGCTGACATCACTTTTTTCTGGGTATCAAGGCTGTGACTGATCGATAGCATTTCATGCATGGTGGAAGCTACACGGTAGCGACAAATGAACTAGGAGTTGGCCAATGGCATGAGACTCAGATCTCACTAAATTTCAGTTAGCGAAAAACACGTAATTCAAATGAAATAAACACTACATAAACATTAACTTCATCAAATTAAACATACCCACATGTTAGAATTCATATTTACTCATTACCCAACATTTATAGAGCGATTTTAACCCATTAAAACACATAATCACATAATTAATTTATGCAATTTGTACTGTTCTTGATGTTCTTGAAGTTTTGAACATAAATCCTAAAATTCAACGCCATAGATTCGTTATAAGACCAAATCCAACCATTCAAATTTCGTTTTGTTCGTTTTATCACGCATAATCACATACAAGTGGAAAATTTTAGGGATAATATATGATTGACGTATTAATATCACGTATAAGGCCATATGGCCATATAACATACTCTGTAATTGTATACTGTAAAATTTCATGAAACTGATGATACGAAATTATGCAATATATATATAAAACATGTCATACTACTTGAATTATTACATATATTCCTAACACAACTTTCCAAATTTACAGAAATTCACAGAAGACTTTAAGCCATATTCATGAAAACTTAAAAGACGTAAAATAAGAATTTGGGTTGAAGACAATTACCCAAGCGTAAAGTGAATAAGGATAACAAATTTCTCTCTATCTCAATTACAGAGTTTCTCCCACACTTTTCTCTAATTTTTCTCTGAAACCTCCCAGGCTCTCAATTGAACTCTAATGAAAATGCGTAAGAAAATAAACCACTGAACCTTTATGCGCAAAGTTGAGGTCAGTTATTCCATTCGTGGTTTAACTGCCCCCAACTCCCCTTAAGGTCCTGTTTGTTTAGCAAGAATAGGATTTCAAAACCATTTAATTTAATAAAGCTTTATTATATAGTTTAAATAATGTCACACTCCTTTATAAAATAAATCAAAATCTTATTTAATTTATTTAAATAAAATATAATAATTTCTCAACAATGCACATAGTCACATAATTAAACTTCTCATTTAATAATAATATCAAATTATTAAATCTCTAATTAATAATTAAATTAATTAAAAATAACATTAAGCTAATTAAATATTTCTTTTAATACAATAAGCTCACATAATCACATACTTCGAATAATAAAATTCTCCACATTAATTTAATAACTATAACACATATAATTAAATTAATGTGCCATAATTTCATCAATTAATTATTTAATCTAATAATTAATTCATCGAAAAATATTTATTCAATCCAATAAATATTAAAATAAATTATAAAATCTCGGTTGTCACATCTTTCCCCTCTTAAAAGGATTCTGTCCTCAGAATCACAACTCAAATAATTCGTCCCGTTACATTCTCCCCCCCCCCTACAAAGATTCTGTCCCCAGAATCGCTTATAACAATCTAAGTAAATAAATGAGGATAATTCTTCATCATATTCTCTTCGAGTTCCCACGTAGCTTCTTCAGCGTTGTGGTTCCTCCAAATTACCTTAACAGAAGGTATTACTTTATTTCTCAGAACTTGTTCTTTTCGGTCGACAATTTGAACAGGAATTTCTTCGTATGATAAGTCTTTGTCGAAATGTAGGGGTTCATATTCAATCACTTACTTGTAATCGGGTTTGTAGAGGGTCGTAGGGATTGAGACATGGAAAACATTGTGGACATTCTTCTGCAGAAGTGGAGGTAAGGCTACCTCATAAGCAACTTCTCCAACCCTTCTCGAGAACTTGAAGGTCCAATGAATCTTGGGCTTAATTTCCCTTTCTTCCGAATCTGATCTTTTCTTTCCGGGGAGAGACCTTTAAGAACACATAACTACCCGGAGTTCAAACTCAACATTTTTACGGTAATGGATCGGCGTATTTCTTACATCATCTTGAAACAGAAAGACCCCAGCTTTTATAAATAAAGATGAATTTTCTATAAATATTATTTTGAATATTATGGAATAAATTTGATATAATGTTATAGTTGTGGGTAATATTTATAAATTTTGTAAAAGTAAGCAAGTTGTTATAAAATATTCGTTTGGTCAGGGAATATTCTTTTTGTCGGGGAATATTCGCATTTGACTACTCAATCATTAGTGGACCTCATTAATCGGAAATATTGTGTCGTAGTTAGAAAGCGCACAAAATTATCTTTCTATAAAAATAACGGAAGAGGTGTTACCTCAAAACTGTTGAACTACCCAGGTAGTAAAAGTACGATGTCTGGCGTGGTTGCATAAGTAGCACTACGGTATTGATTATTGATGCTTACATTGAGAAGTCACTTACATTATACTCAATTATTACTACTGATAATTCACGATCATATCTCTTATATTATTGATTCAATTATTGTCACGAGATCATACATAATATAATATGTTATATTATTAATTGAGACGACAAGTTATAAATGATTAATAATTGTTGAAAGATTAAAAATGTGTTGATTAAAAATAAAATGATTTGTGGTAATATTTATTCAATCCTTGATGTATATAAAGAGTCTGTTATGAGACGTTTGTGGTAAGTTTGATTATTTTATGGGGGGCCATATGTCATCATCTAAGAGTCTCTTCGACAATAGTAATTACCTTTGTGAATAGTAATTACATTCGTCAATAGTATTTACCTTCGTCAATAGTATTTACCTTCGTCAATAGTAATTACATTTGTGAATAGTAATTACCTTTGTGAATAGTAATTACCTTCGTCAATAGTAATTACCTTTGTAAATAGTAATTACCTTTGTGAATAGTAATTACCTTCGTCGATAGTATTTACCTTCGTCAATAAGTAATTACCCTTCATGCAAATAGTAGTTGTCCCTTCAATATTACCAAGAGTTAATCGCTTCTTGATTGTTCCGAGGTTAATTACCCCTTCAAGAATAGTAGTTGTCTCTTCAATATTACCAAGAGTCATTTTGACCGCCCGTTAAGACAAGAGCCACCCCTCGCTTTTTCTATAAATAGAAAACTCATTCCTTCATTATTTCTTACGAATTCAATTTGAAACTACAGAGAGAAAAATATAGAGAAAGAAGAAAAGTATTTTGCTACTTCACTTTTCCAATATTCAGGTTCTTCTAAGGTAAGGGATATTATTTGTTGTACTTGTAAGGGGTTTTATTCTTTCTTATTCATGAAGAGAACTACATTATTCCATTCTTTATTATTCTATTGGAATAACCTGTATATGTGGCATACCCTATACATAACTTGTATACGTGGCATACCCTATACTTGGTGAAATCCTTATATTATTCCATTCTTATTTATTACATTGGAATAACTTTGATATCATGAATCCCCTATACTTGGTGACATTCTTCTATTATTTTATTATTCCGTTGGAACATCCTGTCTGTGCTTTACGCCGGACCTGGTTTCGTCTTTATTATTCTATCTTTATTATTTTATTAGAATATCCTGTCTGTGTGTTTTACACCGGACCTTGTTAAAATCTTTATTATTTCGTGTATTTTTATTACTCGTTGAATAACCTATCTATGAGAAGTACCGCATGCATAGTAATTTCTTTTGTTATTTCATTCGCTATTATACTCAGTTGGTTAAAATTTTGACTTCTATACTCCATGAATTTAGTGGAATATCCTTGATATTTCGTTTCATCCAAAGATTTTTCATGAAAATATTTTTCTGAGCATTCTTGAATTTTACTCTACAAAGCAGTAATCAGTTAACAATTTGGACATTTATTAGTTCTGAATAAATTAATTCGTGAACTTGTTTTATTGAATTATTATGTCATTGTCATCATCCTCATGTTATATTATGTTATCTTTGGCTTACATGCATAGATGAACTTAGTATGATTATGACCAGGGATCATTCGGTATAATCATGGCTTGTTATAAATGATGTGATAAAAGTCCTCAGTGGCCTGTAATGCAGTAATGGATAGTTTTTGGTATGATTATGACCAGGGGTGATTCGGTATAGTCATGACCATTGATGATTTGATGAAAATCCTTGACCATGGTACAGGGATGATTAGATATTGTGGTTTATTCATTAAACTAAGTCTTAGTGATAAAAATTGAGGAAAACCTTTTAAAACCTAAAAGATAGTAGACTTTATATTCTACTTGACTCTTTTAATGGATTGATATTCATACTGCAGATTAAACCGGTTGTCTATTGTATTTTATCGGTTTAACATTGTTGAAGACTATTGATAATTTATTCTGCATTATCTTAGTTATAATATTTCTTACTGGGCTAGTTGAGCTCACCCTTTCTTTCACTGTTCTCTTCAGAAAATGAGAATATAGCTGGGACGAGTCGGGGAAAAGAGTGATGGTCCTAAAGATAACATTAGTAGTCCTCACTATTCTATTAAATATTGTGACAATAAATGTAACGAGGACTCCTTGAGTATGGATATTGTCTAAATGACAATATTCCTATTAGAACTCTCAGTTTATATATTGTCGTATGTTACACGACAGATATATAATTAAGTTTGTATTTGAAATTATGTACCAAGTAAGTGGCGACCCAAGATGGGTGACGTATACCTAATTTTTGGGGCGTCACAGTTGGTATTAGAGCTTAGGGATATGATCCCTGGCTAAGATGTGAGATAAGAACTAGGAGGGGAGAAACGGGGAATTCCTTCGCTAGTATGACCTACCTAAGTTTATTTGTTATTTAATTGGTCGGTCAGAGTATAGGGATAATATTTGATATATTAATTAACCCTTGTGTTGTGGCAGTGTTTGGAAATGACAGCTGAAAATATTCACAATGGAGTGAATGTGGCCGTTGTGACACCTTTAATCACTAATCAGGTTAATGCAGTGTCAGACGAAGAACAAATTAGAGATATCCACGTAGTGAATGAAGAACTAATTGTTGCTTTTAGAGCTAGTTGCAAGAGGTAGCGGTGAGAGAGTGAGGAAGAAGAGGAAGAAGAGGAACCGAGGAGAATTGGTTAGAAGAAGTTTATGATCAAAACTTAGAATTACAAAATCGTGTTTGTGAGCTAGAAGAACAAAGTTGAAGAAGCGGCAAGCGGTCGTGGAACAAAGGGATACAACAATTCAAAATTGGGTTACCCGATATGTGATGCTCGAACAAAATCACGCTTTGGCGAGGTGTAAGATATTAAAGTTGGAATCGAGAATTTAAAAATCAAAGATCGCCTAAAAGAAGAAACAATTGAGCGAAGGAGAATAGGCGATGCATGGGTAAAAGCTGCACAACGCGTTGATAATGTAGAAAAAGGCGTCAGATCCAATAAAGCCAAAATAGATGAAATGGACTTTGCTTTTTGGACGTGAATTAGGAGAACCCAACATCGAATTGAAATTACCACATGCATAGTGGTCAACCCGAATTCGATATGGATCGGAGAATAATGATTCAAATCATGGATCGGGGAATGTGAAGAAGCACTTAAGGGTGGAATGTACCCCTATAGTAAGAAAGTCAAACTTCGGTAATTTAAGCGAGAGCGTTTGTCGAAAATCGAACAAAAGTTATTACGGGTAAATTAATTATAAATTATTCGAAGTCTATACTTTATTCAATACAAGTTCTACCCACTCTTTTATTCTACCTAGTTGTGTTCAATGTTTAAATTTGACTCAGGAAAAATTAGACTTTGATTTATCTATTGAAACCGTTGGGAGAAACCTTCGTTACCTCCATCGTTTATTAATCTTGTTGTTTCAAATAAACACTTTCACGTTATATGTCGATCTTATCTCTTTGAAAATACTTGCCTTTGAGGTAATTTTTGAAAGCGATTGATTAACTAATCATTATTCTTTTTGTAAGGTTGTTAGCTTTCATATTCCTAACCAACTGTTATATGAATTCAAAGTAACCAAACCCTAAAGTTAATCAACTTTGTTATATCAAGCCATAAGTAAAGAGCCCCGATCCTTTTCGTTGTTGACTTCCTTGTGTGGAATGCACAGAAGCGGACTTTCGTAGACGGCGTCGTGAATGAGCGATGACAAGTTGATAGGTATCATTGTGAGGTGCTTATCTAGGTTAAAGGATGAAGTTACGGTTGGTATCAATGTAACGTCTTATCACAAGTCTTGAATAAGAGTAGCGAGTTTTGAATGATATTTCTATCATTAATAAATTTCTTGATGTATTCTTGAAGATTTCTAGCCTATCCTAGAGCGTGAAATCGAATTTTGTATTGACCCGAAGATAAAAAACCCATTTCTTAAACCCTCAAATATTTCTTCAACTAAAAGGATCATTTACGAGGATTATGATGAAAGTCATAATAAAAGCATTGGACTAATAAAAATCATGGGTATATGAAGTATTAGTAAGTGTTATGATGAGTTATGTTGGTTATTATGTGAAAACATGAAAGTTTCTTAGAAATCACAAAGGGTTGAAAAATCAGATTTTGTAAAAAACGTAACATGAAATTCAATTGACCATATCTCCTATTATATTTTGAATTTTTGAGTGTGGTCAAGTCCTAGAGTTAGATCTATGAGTTTTGTAGCTTATCCAAGTGGAATCCTTTGGAAAAGGTCTTGTAGAGATTTTCATTATGAATTTGAATTTAGCAAAAGTGTCCAAAGCTGCAAATTACAAAACGATCACGCCAGAAACTTTAAGGGGCTATTTTGGCCACTAAATTTATGTGAAAAATTCTGGCCTTTTGGGACATGAAAATATATGTTATAAAGTACCTCCTGTCCAAAAATGAGCTCATTCGACTTAAAATGAACAAGTTATGACCATTTCAATATTTAGTTTTTTTGTGAAAAATGCTATAAGCGGAGTTCTATAACTCCGATGACCATAAAATTTAAACTGGAGGCTCACATTAACATGTGTAAGGTCCTGCCAAGATTTGGGAATTTTTGGAGTTAAACTTGAGGTAGCTAATTTCTTAAGGAATTAATTAGAAATTGATTTTTGAAAAATAGTAAATGAATTTTAAAATTCCAGAAAAATATATTTTCATTATGGGACTATATTATGCTAAATCCCAGAAAAGAAATATTTTTGGGACTGATTTGGTATTTTCATGAAAATAGTTTAATTCTGAACATATGAGTTAAATATGTTATGTGAAGTAATGAAAGTTGAAAATAGGATTTTATGGCTAAAGAATCCTATATAGAGTATATGCATATTTTTTTTTTGATGAGGATTTGATAATTGGTGATGATATCTTATGAGTATGACATTTTTAAATGATTAAATGCATTATATGGTAAAGCGTAAACAATTGAGATAAATTGTTTATAAATTTAAGAAGTGATTAAAATATTGTTATAATATTAATGATATTAGATTATGAGATTATTAAGTGATTGATAACATAGGATATTCAAGACCGAAATTTTTTTAAATAAAAGGAATTTCCTTTATTTATTATTTTGAAATAGTAAGGGTTGATTTGATTAATGTGGATAGTTAAGGGTTAAATCATAAATATTTCAAAATAAGCAAGTGGTTATAAAATATTCATTTTTTTGTGGGGAATATTCGTTTGGTCGTGGAATATTAAATCTTTGTCGGGGAATATTAAATGACTGTAGCATGACCATGTGTGGGCCCCATGGAAGCGATTGGATGAGAGAAAGCGCAAAATAAAGTTTGGGTGGTTAAAAATAGCAGGCGTGCGTAGTTATTCACAGATTAAAATTTGTTGGAATACCGGTGGTTAAAAATCGATGTCTGGCGTGGTTGCGATGCTTGCTGCGGTATTGCAGTATTGTTGAATTATTGATCTTACGTGAAGGCACTACTCGATAATTTTCACGATGAATTCTTATTCGATATTTTATTTTATTGATTTGATAATTCTTTGCGTTGATATTTTATATTATTATTGTTTGATAATTGTCTTTGCTTGCGATATTTCCATTATCGGATCGATAATTCATATTATTTGAATAATATTATTAGATAACATTATTGGCGATGTCTAGAAAGTTACATACAGGAGAGGTTTGGTCACCTAATTGCGGCGCCCGATGAGGAGAGATCCTTATTGGAAGCCCCTCTTTCACAGGAGGAGCGACTGGTTGTCATAAATGTGATTACGTAATATTATTTGTGAATAATTAATTATTGATTCATATGATAAGAAATATTTATTTTATATGAATATAAATGATGGATTTATTTATGTGGTTATTAATGAAGGAATTAATCTTTGAGATGTTTTATTTGTATTTTATCGGATTGGAGGTATTAAAAATCAAATCGGTGTTTTTGAGACTTTATTGTGTGAGTTATAATTTTTAATCAAATAGTTGGATCGTTGTAATTTTTGGATATGTTATACATATATAAGTTGAGTATATGTCCACAAATTTTGAGCAGATTAAAAATGAGCGAATGATTTGTTATGAATTTTAAGAGGTGTTTGATTAGGAAATTAGGTTATAATTGATTTTGGTGGAAAATTCTAGAATTGAGTGGGCCCCACTTGTGGTTGGTGAAAAAATGTCTTTGAATTTTATTTCAAATGTGGTGGGTGGCAATAGTAGCGGTAAAGCCATCGGGTGCTGAGTCAAAATGCCTTGGCGGGCTAACATTTTTCTATAAAGAGAAATTAAGTTAGAATTGAAAATCACACGAAACAAAGTTTTCTCTCTTTCTCTCTCTATATTATTGGCGTATTTTGTGAGTATTTAGATACTTTGAGAGTTCTTTATTGGTACAAGTTTCATTCGACATCACTTGAGCCTTTCCTTAGAAATCTTGATTCTTTGAGGTAAGGGATATTATTTTTTCGTAATGATATTATTTCTTGATATCATTATCTTTGAAATATTGATTGGAAGTTTTTATCAAATTTGGAACTTTTTCATGTCGGGGTTACTATTCATGAGTTCTTATTCACGAGTTCTTATTCATGAGTTCTTATTCACGAGATTCTTATTCACGAGTCTTATTAAATGAAGCGTGAAAATGTTTTTTTTGTGGAATTTCTATCTTTTGGTGTGAGTTTCTTATTCACGTATCGGCCTTTATTCACGTATCTGCACTTTATTCACGTATCTGGCTTTATTCATAGAAAAATAAAATTTCTTCTTTTTCGTCAAAATATCTATACGGATACTAGCTTTGATTGTATCCATGTTTTGATCATTCTTGAATTTTACACCACTATATGATTATTTTTGAGGTATTGTTGGACATGGATAAAACAAAGTACGAATCCTTAATCCTTAATCCTTGTCATTTTGTTTCCTTTGGATTCGTTCTTTAAAAATATTTTCATCATCCTCATCTTAAATGATGATCTTAAATGATGATATTATTGAATATCTTTTGCTTTTGTAGTGCAAAGATGAATGATTTAAATGAAGAATATCTTTGGCTGTAGTGCAAAGATGAGCAGGTGTTTAAATGAACATATAGGTGATGAATATCTTTGGCCTTTAGTGCAAAGATGAGCAGTGTTGAGATGAACATGTGAGATTGATGAATATCTTTGGCACTGTGTGCAAAGATGAATATTTGATTTGAGATGAATATTGATTGATGTTACTGAGGATAAAATATTGATGATGATGAATTTATTAAATTCATAGATTATAGTAGATTTCATTCTACGTAACTCTTACATGAATTATTATTTCATTGCGAATATTGATACGAAACTTGTTGTCTATTGTATTATCGATTTTTTCCTGTTGGAGACTAACGATAATTTGTTGTATATTATCTTAGTCGTAATATTCTTCTTGGGCTAGTTGAGCTCACCCTTTTCCTTGTTGTTCCATTTTTCTTCTCGGGAGGCGAGAATGTAGCGAGTCTTAGTCGGGGTATGGAATGAAGGTTACTAGAGAGAGTTGTTTAGTAGTCCTCACCATTTTTGTAAAATAATGTATCAATAATTATGATGGGGATTTATTTGCGTGTGGATATTGTCTAGAAGACAATATTATATTTAAACTCACGATTATATATTGTAAGTATTTCACACGACATTTGTATTATTGAAGTTGTAGTTTGCTTCTTGTACCATGTATTTGGCGACTCGAGAATGGGTGTTGTGTATACTATTTTGGGGCGTCGCGGTTAATATCGAGCTTAGGGATATGATCTCTGGCGGAGATCGGGGAATAAAACTAGGAGGGAGGCGAGTAAATCCTTATTTAGTGTGTCTACTAAGCTTATTTGTTGGTTGGTCGTAATATAGGGGTATTATGTGATTTGTTAATTTATTTAATTAACCCTTGTTTTATGATAGTTTTTTTTAGAATGGGCTGCTTTGAGAGCGTTAATGATGGAGTGAATGAGATCGTGGAGACACCTCTAATCATGACGAGGATAATGTGATGTCGGTGAAGAAGAATTAGAGATATCCGTGTGGTGAGTGAAGAATTGATAGTTGCTTTTAGAGATAATCGCGAGAGTGCTTGGTGAGAGTGAGGAAGAAGAGGAAGAAGAGGTACTGAAGAGAGTTTATTAGAGGTATTTTATGATCGAAATATAGAATTGCAAAATCGTATTCATGAGTTAGAAGAAGAAATTTGAAGAATTGCGAGGCGTTCGTGGAGCAAAAGGATCTGACGATTCAAGCTTGTGTTACCGATCGTGATCTTGAGCGAAGCACTCTTTGGCGAGTATAAGATGATAAATTTGGAATCGAAATTTGAAAGAAGAAATAGCGAGCGAGCAGTGAGAATGAGTGATGCGTGGGTAAAAAGCGCATGCTGACAGCGTTGATATTATGGAAAGAGATGTCGATCTAAAAAGAAGATTTAACGATGGCGGGAAGGCGTCGGCGTGACATCGACACCATCACCATCAACAAATTCTAGGGAAGAAAGCGATCGCCCGGTTAGATCTACTGAGATGTGGTGGAGGAGGGACGTATAAAATTCAAATGATTGAAAGCCTTCAAGGTATCTTTATAATTGTGGAAAAGAAGGACATATCGCTCGAGAGTTATGCGATATCGAAACCGATCCGGCGTGAATGGTGACTCGAAAAGGATGTCGAGAAAAGTCAAAGTCAGCGGTTCTTGGAAGGCGTTTTGTCGTGGCCGGTCAAAATCACGAGGAACGACGAAGTTAGCGGGTTAGTTAATTATAAATTCTTGCGAAGTTTATACCTTCTTGAATCTGGGGTTCTACCCATTCTTTTTCTCTCTCTTGCTTGCGCTCAGCGTTTGAACTTGACTACGGAGAAATTAGACTTTGACTATTTATGGAGAACTCCAGTTAGGAGAAACTTTCATTACATCAGTTGTTTAGAAATCTTGTTTGATTGAGGTTGGCTTTATCACATTACACATTAACCTTATTTCTATAGAGATATTTGCTTTTGATGTGATTTTAAGGTTTAACTACTCATCGTACCAAATTGATTGCTTTTGTAAGGTTGTTAGTTTTCATATTCTAAGCAACTTTGTTATTGAATTCAAACAATCAAACCATTGTAATCAAACATTTTCATATCAAGCCATGAAGTCGTTCGTTTTTATTACGGATGTCGAGTTTTCTTAGTCCGTGTTATGGATTTGAATAAAAAACACGTCGATTTGAATAATATTCTTGTTGTTATTGATTTTTTCTGGCGTATTTCTGAAGAATTTCTTGGCTTACTCCCAAAGCACGATATTAAATTTTGTATCGACTTTGAACCGGTACAAAACTCATTTCTAAAATCTCATATCGAATGGCTCTATTGAACTTGAGGAGTTAAAAATTCAACTATAAATTTGGTACTGAGCCTTTATCTTGTGACTTCCTTTGTGGAATTCACTAAGCGAGACTCTCTAGGGGGGGCGTCGTATTAGATGCGATAGTAAAGCGATAGGTGTCATTGTGACGTCTTTATCAAGATTGGGATATGAGTCGCGGTTGAGAGCAACCTAAGTCGATGTCGAAATCGTAGCTTTTAGGCTTAGTTGGTTATTATCGGAGATTCGTTGAAGGATATTCTCGAATCGCTATTCCATTATCATGGTGACTCGTAGAGATACAAAATTCGAATGGAAGCGAGGAATGTGGGAAGAGCTTGAAGAACTCGAGAGGAGACTCATTTTATTACGTGTTACGACCA
Source organism: Panax quinquefolius (assembly GCA_020205615.1). NCBI lineage: Eukaryota > Viridiplantae > Streptophyta > Magnoliopsida > Apiales > Araliaceae > Panax > Panax quinquefolius. The sequence goes on along the minus strand of CM035163.1, from coordinate 5,906,210 downwards.
TACCATCTGGAAAAGCGAGCGTGGTGGTGGCGTGTTGAGTAGAAGATCGTATCTGAAATCTGATGCGATATTGTCAAAGACTAATTTAGTATAATTTACAAATAATAGAGATGGAGATGAAAACTCTAGGTACCAGCGTGATGATATCTGAGTATAATCGACTTTAATCGATAAAGTTAAAATTGCTCGAAAGCCATGGCCGGAGGTGATGCGTATGAAGAAGAAAAATCTGAAGAAGGAGCTATTAGGGGCGAGAATTGATGAAGAAGGAATACTTGAGTCCACTCTAGACTTTGTGTTCTAACGACTACGATTTGAAGTACAAGATTATGATGGAGGCACCTGATACACCATTTGCAATCCATCACGGAAGTACTAAAATGTATCGTGATCTTGACGTACATTTTGGTGGAACAATATGAAGAGAGAGATTGCAAAGTTTATCTCGATGTGTTTAACTTGCCCAGCGTGTAAAAAAGCGGAGCATCTAGTACCTAAGGGTCGTTGCAACCACTTGAGATTAGGAATGGAAGTGGGAACACATTACCATGGATTTCGTTCTACGGGTCTTTCTACGGTTTCTCAAGGCATCAATCTTATTTGGGTTATTGTTGATAGATTAACCAAATCTGCTCATTCATTTCTTGCCGAAATCGGGAGACTTATTCCTTGAGCGTCTTGCTAGTATATGCGTGAATGAGATTGTGAGGTTGCGCATGGCATGCACTGTATCCATAGTTTGGATCGTGACCCAAGATTCACTTCAAGATTTTGGGTTAGCTTGCAAAAAAGCTATGGGCGCAATTTGCGATTTAGTTTGGCATACCATCCCAAGCGGATGGACGATCGAGAAAGGACTATTCAAACTCTTGAAGATATATTAAGACTACTGTGTCCTAGATTTCAAGGAAGTTGGGATAAGTATTTACCATTGGTGGAATTCTCCTACAACAATAGTTATTAAGCAAATATAGGTGTGGTTCCATTGAAGCATTATATGGGCCGAAAATGTCGTTCTCGATATGTTGGGATGAGGTGGGTGAAGCAACATTGTTGGGACTAGGGAGTTTAATGCGATATGACTCTAGAAAAGATCAAATGATTCGACAGCGTGTCTAAAGCGGCACAAGATCGACAAAAGAGTTATGCGGATCTTCATCGAAAGGGCGTGGAATTTAGTGTGAGGGGATCATGTATTATTTGCGAGTTGCTCCATGGAAGGGAGTTACAAGATTTGGGAAGAGAGGAAAGCTCGATCCACGATTTATTGGTCCATTTCAAATTCTTGTAGGAGTAGGAAATGTAGCCTATAGACTTGCGTTACCTCAAGTATGTCTCGTGTTCATAATGTGTTTCACATATACGTACTGCCGTAAATATGTGAAAGACCGAACCACGTTATAGAGTTAGAAGCAGGACGAGATAGCAGAAGACTTAGCGTATGAGGAGGTACTGTCAAGATTTTGGATAGGAAGGAGCATGTCCTACTGTATGAAAGGTCATACCACAAGTTAAAGTTTTGTGGAGGAATCATCTTTATAGAGAAATGACACAGGGAATTGGAAGCGGAAATGAAAGCGAGGTATCCTCACCTTTTGAAACACGAGTCGTCGTCGATTTCGAGGGCGAAATTTCATAAGGAGGGAGGTTGTAAGACCGAAATTTTTTAAATAAAAGGAATTTCCTTTATTTATTATTTTGAAATAGTAAGGGTTGATTTGATTAATGTGGATAGTTAAGGGTTAAATCATAAATATTTCAAAATAAAAGAGTGGTTATAAAATATTCATTTTTGTCGGGGAATATTCGTTTGGTGGTGGAATATTAAATCTTTGTCGGGGAATATTAAATTGGTGACCCGGTAGCGATGTGTGTGAGGCCCCATGTGAAGCGATTGGATGAGGAAAGCGACAAATATAAGTTGGTTAAAAATAACAGGCGTAGTTATTCTGAATTAAGGCATTGGAATACCGGTGGTTAAAATCTGATGTCTGGCGTGGTTGTTTGCGATGCGCTGCGGTATTACGCAGTATTGTTGAATTATTGATCCTTACGTAAGAAGGCCTTTACTCGATAATTTTCACGGTGAATTCTTATTCGATATTTTATTTTATTGATTGATAATTCTTTGCGTTGATATTTTATATTATTATTGTTTGATAATTGTCTTTTTGCTGATATTTCCCATTATCGGATCGATAATTCATATTATTTGAATAATATTATTAGATAACATTATTGGCGATGTCTAGAAAGTTACAGGAGGAGGTTTGGTCACTAATTAATTGGCGCGATGAAGGAGAGATCCTTATTGGAAAGCCCCTCTTTCTGAGGAGCGGACTGGTTGTCGTAAATGTGATTACGTAATATTATTTGTGAATAATTAATTATTGATTCATATGATAAGAAATATTTATTTTATATGAATATAAATGATGGATTTATTTATGTGGTTATTAATGAAGGAATTAATCTTTGAGATGTTTTATTTGTATTTTATCGGATTGGAGGTATTAAAAGATCAAATCGGTGTTATTGAGACTTTATTGTGTGAGTTATAATATTTAATCAAATAGTTGGATCGTTGTAATTTTTGGATATGTTATACATATATAAGTTGAGTATATGTCCACAAATTTTGAGCAGATTAAAAATGAGCGAATGATTTATTATGAATTTTAGAGGGTGTGATTAGGAAATTAGGTTTATAATTGATTTTGGTGGAAAATTCTAGAATTGAGTGGGCCCCACTTGTGGTTGGTGAAAAATGTGCTGAATTTTATTTCAAATGTGGTGGGTGGCAATAGTAGCGAGTAAAGCCATCGGTTGGTGGTTAAATGCTTGCTTGGCGGGCTAACATTTTTTCTATAAATAGAAATTTAAGTTAGAATTGAAAAAATCACACGAAACAAAGTTTTCTCTCTTCTCTCTCTATATTATTGGCGTATTTTGTGAGTATTTAGATACTTTGAGAGTTCTTTATTCGATTACAAGTTTCATTCGACATCACTTGAGCCTTTCCTTAGAAATCTTGATTCTTTGAGGTAAGGGATATTATTTTTTTTCGTAATGATATTATTTCTTGATATCATTATCTTTGAAATATTGATCTGAAGTTTTATCAAATTTGGAACTTTTTCATATCGGGGTTACTATTCATGAGTTCTTTATTCACGAGTTCTTATTCATGATTCTTATTCACGAGTTCTTATTCACGAGTCTTATTAATGAAGCGTGAAAATGTTTTTTGTGGAATTTCTATCTTTTGGTGTCGAGATTCTTATTCACGTATCGGCCTTTATTCACGTATCTGACCTTTATTCACGTATCGGCCTTATTCATCGAAAAATAAAATTTCTTCTTTTAAGTCCAAAATATCTATACGGATACTAGCTTTGATTGTATCCATGTTTTGATCATTCTTGAATTTTACACCACTATGATTATTTTTGAGGTATTGTTGGACATGGATAAAACAAAATACGAATCCTTAATCCTTAATCCTTGTCATTTTGTTTCCTTTGGATTAGTTCTTTAAAAAATATTTTCATCATCCTCGGTCTTAAATGATGATATTATTGAATATCTTTGGCTTTTGTAGTGCAAAGATGAATGATTTCTAATGAGATGATTCTGAAGAATATCTTTGGATGTGATGAGCATCGAAGAATATCTTTGGCTGTAGTGCTGAAGATGAGCAGTGTTTAAATGAACATGGTGGTGATGAATATCTTTGGCCTTTAGTGCAAAGATGAGCAGTGTTGAGATGAACATGTGGATTGATGAATATCTTTGGCACTGTAGTGCAAAGATGAATATTTGATTTGAGATGAATATTGATTGATGTTTGGGGATAAAATATTGATGATGAATTTATTAAATTCATAGATTATAGTAGATTTCATTCTCTACGTAACTCTTACATGAATTATTATTTCATTGCGAATATTGATGCGAAACTTGTTGTCATTGTATTCTATCAGATTTTTCCTGTTGGAGACTAACGATAATTTGTTGTATATTATCTTAGTCGTAATATTCTTCTTGGGCTAGTTGAGCTCACCCTTTTCCTTGTTGTTCCATTTTTCTTCTCGGGAGGCGAGAATGTAGCGAGTCTTAGTCGGGGTATGGAATGAAGGTTAGAGAGAGTTGTTTAGTAGTCCTCACCATTTTTGTAAAATAATGTATCAATAATTATGATGGATTTATTTGCGTGTGGATATTATCAGAAGACAATATTATATTTAAACTCACATATATATATTGTAAGTATTTCACCACGACATTTGTATTATTGAAGTTGTAGTTTGCTTCTTGTACCATGTATTTGGCGACTCGAGAATGGGTGTTGTGTATACCTATTTTGGGGCGTCTATAATTCTTATTCGATATTTTATTGAGTTAATAATTCTTTGCGTTGATATTTTATATTATTTGTTGTTTTGATAATTGTCATTACACAATTATTTTCATTATCGAAACAATAATTCATATTATCTGAATAATATTATTAGATAACATTATTGGCGATGTCTAGAAAGTTACATCTAAGGAGAGGTTTGGTCACCTAATTGCGCTTGATGAAGAAGAAATTCTTATTGGAAAGCCCCTGCTCTGGGGCGCTGCTGGTTGTCGATATTGTGATTACGTAATATTATTTGTGAATAATTAATTATTGATTCATATGATGAGAAAAATATTGATTTTATGTGGATATAGATGGAGAAAATTTTTAATGTGATAATTGTTGAAAATTGAAATTTTATCTTTTTACGATAAAATAATTCATTTAAATATATTATTATATTTTAATAATATAATAATGGTGATATTTTTACAACGAATGTGGGATATATGAGTATACGAGGAGGAAGAGTATTTTGTTGCAATAAATGTTTAAAACATGTTAAACATGTTCGGTGGACCCCATTTATTGGTGAAATTTGATTATAGCTTTTGTAAAATTGCCCGTTTGTGGATTTGGTCAATTTCTATTTGGAATTTGGAAAAACTTTCTTACTGTAAAGTTGTAGAGAATTGAATTTCCTATAAAAAACACGAGATTCAAATTTTTTGATGAAAGGGCTATTTATTATGAATTATTGAAGTTACGAAGCTCTAAATAATTGATTTTTGGAAGTTTAAAATATTTTTTAATTACAAAAAACGTTTTTTGTGTTTGGTTAGCCTCATTAAACACATGCAAGTTTTTGAATTCAGATGGTTCTAAGGTGCGTAGAGAATTTGTAATATATATAATATTATTATATTAAATTTTACGCTTTGGTGTTCTAAGCGATTTCTATAAATAGGGTCTTAGGTTAGAATTGAAAATCACACGAAGCTGAAGTTTTTTCTCTCTCTATATTATCGGCGTATTTTTGTGAGTATTTTGAGTATACTTTGAGTATTATTTATACGGTGCAAGTTCAAGTCATAGCCTATATCAGGTGTTTTAATTAGAAGTCTTGATCTTTCGAGGTAAGGGATGTTATTTTTTTTCTCAAATGATATTATTTCTTCAATATCATTATCTTTGAAATATTGGTTGGAACTTTTTATCAAATTTGGAACTTTTTCATATGGGGTTACTATTCATGAGTTCTTTATTCACGAGTTATTATTCATGAGTTCTATTCACGATTCTTATTCACGAGTACTATTAAATGAAGCGTGAAGATGTTTTTTGTGGAATTTCTATCTTTTGGTGTCGAGAGTTACTATTCACGTATCTGGCCTTTATTCACGTATCTGACTATTCATAGAAAAATAAAATTTCTTCTTTTTGTCAAAATATCTATTACGGATACTAGCTTTGATTGTATCCATGTTTTGATCATTCTTGAATTTTACACCACTATGATTTTTTGAGGTATTTTTGAACATGGATAAAACAAAGTACGAATCCTTAATCCTTAATCCTTGTCATTTTGTTTCCTTTGGATTCGTTTCTTAAAAAATATTTTCATCATCCTCGGTCTTAAATGATGATATTATTGAATATGATTTCTACGAAGAATATCTTTGGCTGTAGTGCAAAGATGAATGATTTCTGAAGAATATCTTTGGTAGTAGTGCAAAGATGAGCAGTGTTTAGATGAACATGACGGTGATGAATATCTTTGGCTGTAGTGCAAAGATGAATATTTGATTCGGATGTATATTGATTGATGTTCTGAGGGGATAAAAGATAGCGATGAACTTTTAAATTCATACATAGAAGATAGTAGTTTGCATTCTCTACTTAACTCTTCTAATGAATTATTATTTCATTGCGAATATTGATTTAAAATTTGTTGTCTATTGTATTCTATTAGATTTTTCCTGTTGAAGACTAACGATAATTTGTTGTATATTATCTTAGTCATAATATTCTTTCTTGGGCTAGTTGAGCTCACCCTTTTCCTTTTTGTTCCATTTTTTCTTCTCGGGAGGCGAGAATATAGCGAGATGCTGAGTGAGGGGTATGGAATGAAGGTTTTAGAAAGATTGTTTAGTAGTCCTCACCATTTTGTAAAATAATGTATCGATAAATGTGATGAGGATTTATTTGAGTATAGATATTATCAGAAGATAATATTTGTATTCAAACTCACAGTTTCTTGTTGTAATAATAAAGTTGTAGTTATTTACGTACCATGTATTGACAACTCGAGAATGGGTGATGTATACCTATTTTGGGGGCGTCGCGGTTGGTATCGAGCTTAGGGATATGATCTCTGGCGGAGATCGGGGAATAGAACTAGGAGGGAGAGGCGAGTAAATCCTTCGCTAGTGTGTCCTACTAAGCTTATTTGTTAGTTGGTCGATTATATAGGGATATTATGTGATATATTGATTTCCTTAATTAACCCTTGTTTTATGGCGATGTATTTGAGAATGTCGATTGAGAATATTAATGATGGAAATGAGACAGTGGAGCGCTTTGTACTCACCAACGAGGAAAAGCGTCTGACAGTGGCAATAATATTCCTCTGTGAACAACACCATTGAAGCGAGATGATGAGCGAGGGGATGTTTAGAAGTTTTTTGCAGTTCATGCAAAAATCGACGAGGAGACTTCGTGTTCAAAATCTGAGGAGGAAATGATAGCAATTCACGGGTTGTCCTGACCAAGCGATTGAAAAGTTGGGACCACGAATTTAAGGGAAAGCGAGATCCGATCATGGCGGAAACATGGGTCAAGCAAATTACAAGATATTCGATGTCTTGGGATGCGGAGAACGAAGGTTCCATTCGCCACCTTTATGTTAAAAGTAAAAGGCGGACTCTTTGGTGGGAGTGCGTGAAGCGTACCCATCGGTACCGCACTCGGTATGTCTTGGGGAGCGTTTGAAGCTATTTAATGACAAATACTTTCACGAAAGTGTTTTATATCGTATGAAGGAAGTGGAGTTCATCAGATTGGAACAAAACAACATGGCGGTGTCTCGATGCGAGGCAAAGTTTGCGAGTTATCGGGTTTGCACCTCATTTGGTGGAGAATGAGGAGCGATATGTGTGGATGTTTCTTAGAGGTTTTGAAACGGCGTCGTCGATATCTCATTTCTCATAAATTTCTCTCTATTCGGATGTTGTAAGCATGGGCTCAATTATTAGAAGCGAGATAACGAGTATGTTCAACCGAGGACCATAACCGAGGATCGTACTGGAGATAGCGATCAATGAATAATGATAACCGGCGGAGAAAGAAAGCAGACGGACAAAAATGGTAACCACTCGGTGGTAATCATGGCCGTGAAAATAGAAGAAGCGAGTCGGGAGGAGATTTTAAAAAAGGAGATTTAACAACGACCATGTGAAGATGGCAGCGGTCTTGAGTAGCCGGTTCTAAGGGAGGAGAACGACCACCGTCATCGTATGTTACAAATGCGGAAAAGAGGGACATATCGGTCAAGCGCCCACAAGCAGATTCAAGGTATGCTATAATTGTGGAAAGGAAGGACATATCGCTCGAGATTATGCGGTATGCGAAACCTAGTTCAATGAGGGACGGTGACTCAAAAAATCGTCCCAAAAAGTCAAAGTCAGCGATTCCGGGAAAAGCGTTTGTTGTATTTGGTCAAAATCGAGAGAACCCAAGCGAGGTGATCACGGGTAAGCTATTTATAAATTCTTGCGAAGTTTATACCTTACTTGATGATTGGGTGCTACCCATTCATTTATCTCTCTCTGCATGTGCTCAGCGTTTAAACTTGACTCAGGAGAAATTAGACTTTGACCTATCTGTGGAAACTCCGTTAGGAGAAACTTTCATCACATCCTTTGTTTATAAATCTTGTTTGATTCAAGTTGGCACCATTACCTTACATTGACCTTATCTCTTTAAAGATACTTGCTTTTGATGTGATTTTAGGGATTGATTGGTTAACTACTCATCATGCCAAAATTGATTGTTTTTTCGTAAGGTTGTTAGTTTTCATATTCTAACCAACTGTTATGCGAATTCAAGCAACTAAACCATTAAAATCAATCAACATCATATCTAATCATAAAGCTATTCGTTTATTGAAAAGCGGATGTCAAGCTTTCTTAGCCCATGTTATGGATTTGAATAAAGACACGTCAAATTTGAATAATATTCTGTTGTTATTGACTTTCTGACGTATTTCGAAGAACTTCCGGTCTACCCCGAGCGTGAAGTTGAATTCTTTATTGATCTTGAACTTTGGTACAAAGCCCATTTCTAAAACCCCATATCGAATGGCTCTATTGAACTTCAGGAGTTAAAGGTCCAACTACGAGAATTGTTGGACATCGGTTTCATTAAATCTAGTACATCTCCTTGGGGTGCTCTGTTTTATTTGTAAAGAAGAAAGGCGAAAGTATGCGACTTTGTATTGATTATCGGGGAATTGAACCATGTCACCATCAAGAATAGGTATCCTCTACCTCGTATTGATGACTTGTTTGACGACGATTCTGCAAGGGCACAATTCTTTTCAAAATCGATCTTCGATTCGGATATCATCAATTTGAAGATTAGAGGCGAGGATATTCAAAGGCGCCTTTAGAACTCGGTATGGGCATTATGAATTCTTAGTCATGTCTTTCGGATTGACTAATGCTCCTGCTGGCTTTCATGGATATGATGAACCGAGTATTCAAGGAATATTTGGATCGATTCGTTGTTGTCTTTATTGATGACATCCTCATATATTCCAAAATTCGTGAAGATCATGAGCACCATTTGAATTTGGTACTCAAAGGCTTCGTGAAAACAAACTATATGCCAAATTGAAGAAATGCGAGTTTTGGCTTGAGGAAGTAGCATTTCTTGGGCACGTGGTGTCGAAACATGGAGTATCTGTTGATCCGTGAAGATTGAAGCAATACAAAGTTGGGAGAAACCAAAGTCGGTTGAAATGCGTAGCTTTTTGGGCTTATTTGGTTATTATCGGAGATTCGTGGAAGGGTTTTCTCGAATCGCTACTCCATTAACTTCACTAGCTCGGAAGGATACAAGAAATTCGTTTGGAAGCGAAGAATGCGAGAAGAGTTTCCAAGAGCTTAAGAGGAGACTTATTTGGCTTTTGTTCAACAATACCATATGGTTCGGATGGATTTGTTATCTCTGACGATGCTTGAGGCAAAGGGTTAGGATGTGTTCTCATGCGGCGTGGGAAAGTCATAGCCTATGCCTCGCGACAACTTAAAAAGAGTATGAGAGGAATTATCCTACTCATGATCTAGAGTTAGCATTGATCGATCGTTCGCTTAAAAATATGGAGGCACTATATCATATGGGGAGAAAGTGGAGATATATTCGGACCATAAAAGCCTTAAATATTTCTTCACTCAAAAAGAACTCAACATGCGGCGTGACGTTGGCTCGAACTATTGAAGACTACGACCACACTATTGATACCATCACGGTAAAAAGCGACGTGGTAGGCGGCGCATTGAGTAGAAGATCATATGCGAAGCGAGTGCGATGATGTCAAGTATCGCGATAGAGCCAACTTTAATAGAAAAAGTTAAGGTTGCTCAAGCCACGCAGGCCGGGTGATCGTATGAAGAAGAAAGTACAAGAAGGAGCTATTAGGGGCGAGAATTGATGAAGAAGGAATACTTGAGTCCACTCTAGACTTTGTGTTCCTAACGACTACGATTTGAAGTACAAGATTATGATGGAGGCACACAATACACCATTTGCAATCCATCCTGGAAGTACTAAAATGTATCGTGATCTTGACATACATTTTGGTGGAACAATATGAAGAGAGAGATTGCAAAGTTTATCTCGATGTGTTTAACTTGTCAGCGTGTAAAGGCGGAGCATCTAGTACCCTAAGGGTCCGTTGCAACCACTTGAGATTAGAAATGGAAGTGGGAACACATTACCATGGATTTCGATTCACGGGTCTTCCTACGGTTTCTCAGGCATCAATGCTATTTGGGTTATTGTTGATAGATTAACCAAGTCTGCTCATTTCTTGCCCGTCACGGAGACTTATTCACTTGAACGTCTTGCTAGTATGTGACGTGAATGAGATTGTGAGGTTGCATGGCATGCCAAGTATCCATAGTTTCGGATCGTGACCCAAGATTCACTTCAAGATTTTGGGTTAGCTTGCAAAAAGCTATGGGCACAGATTTGCGATTTAGTTCGACATACCATCCCCAAACGGATGGACAATTAGAGAGGACTATTCAAACTCTTGAAGATCTTTTAAGACTCTGTGTCCTAGACTTCAAGGGCGGTTGGGATAAGTATTTACCATTGGTGGAATTCTCCTACAACAACAGTTATCGAGGCAAGTATAGGTGTGGCTCCATTGAAGCATTATATGGACGAAAATGTCGTTCTCAATATGTTGGGATGAGGTGGGTGAAGCAACATTGTTGGGACCCGAGTTAGATATGTATGACTCTAGAAAAGATTCAAATGATTCGACAACGTATACAAGCGGCACAAGATCGACAAAAAGAGTTATGCGGATCTTCATCGAAAGGACGTGGAATTTAGTGTAGGGGATCATGTATTGTTGCGAGTTGCTCCATGGAAGGAGTTACAAGATTTGGGAAGAGAGGAAAACTCAATCCACGATTTATTGGTCCATTTCAAATTCTTGACCAGGAAGTAGGAAATGTAGCCTATAGACTTGCGTTACCTCCAAGTATGTCTCGTGTTCATAATGTGTTTCACATATCCGTACTTCGTAAATATGTGAAAGACTAGAACCACGTTATAGAATTAGAACCGATTTCAAGAATAGGAAGGAGAAGACTTAACGTATGAGGAGGTGGAGGAATTGTATAAGATCTTGGATAGGAAGAAGCATGTCCTACGAAATTTTAGAAGGTTGTAAGACCCGAAATTTTTTTAAATAAAAGGAATTTCCTTTATTTATTATTTTGAAATAGTAAGGGTTGATTTGATTAATGTGGATAGTTAAGGGTTAAATACGCAAATATTTCAAAATAAGCAAGTGGTTATAAAATATTCATTTTGTCGGGAATATTCGTTTGGTCGTGGAATATCTGCATCGTAGGGGAATATTAAATGCATTTGACGCTATGACCATGTGTGGGCCCCATAACGGAAAGCGATTGGATGAAGAAAGCGACAAATATAAGTTGGTTAAAAATAACAGCGTAGTTATTCTGAATTAAAATCGTTGGAATACCCGGTGGTTAAAATACGATGTCTGGCGTGGTTGCACAAGATGGCACTGCGGTATTGCGCGATTGTTGAATTATTGATCGATCTTACGTAAGAAGGCACTACTCAATAATTTTTACGATAATTCTTATTCAATATTTTATTTTATTGATTCAATAATTGTTGCGTTCTTTATTTTATATTATTGTTGTTCAATAATTGTCTTTGCACATTATCTCCATTATCGGATCAATAATTCATATTATTTAAATAATATTATTAGATAGCATTATTGGCAATGTCTAGAAAGTTACATCGAGGAGAGGTTTGGTCACCTAATTGCGGCGCTTGAGAAGGAGAAATCCTTATCGGAAAGCCCTCTTTCTGGAGCGGCTACTGGTTGTCATAATTGTGATTACGTAATATTATTTGTGAATAATTAATTATTGATTCATATGATAAAGAAATATTTATTTTATGTGGATATAAATGATGGATTTATTTATGTGGTTATAAATGAAGAAATTATTGTTGAGGTGTTTTATCAAGATTTTACCAGATTGGAGGTATTAAAAATTAAATCGGGGTTTTGAGATATATCATGGGGATTATAATTTTTAATCCGACCGTTGGATTGTGGTAATTTTTGGGTATGTTATACATACATAAGTTGAGTATATGTCCACAAAATTTTGAACCGTTAAAAATGCACGAATGATTTGTTATGAATTTTAAGAGGTGTCGATAGGAAATTAGGGTTATAATTGATTTTGGTGGAAAATTCTAGAATTGAGTGGGCCCCACTTGTGGTTGGTGAAGAAATGTGCTGAATTTTATTTCAAATGTGTGGGGTGGCAATAGTAGCGAGTAAAAAAGCCATCGGTGTAAGCAGTCAAGTGCCTTCGGTAATGGCTAACATTTTCCTATAAATGAGGGCTAAGTTAGAATTGAAAATCACACGTAAACAAAGTTTTCTCTTTCTCTCTCTATATTATCGGCGTATTTTGTGAGTATTTAGATACTTTGAGAGTTCATTGTCAAAGACAAGTTTCATTCAAAGATCACTTGAGCCTTTCCTTAGAAGAAATCGATTCTTTGAGGTAAGGGATATTATTTTTTTCGTAATGATATTATTTCTTCAATATCATTATGTTGAAATGTTGATCTGAAGTTTTATCAAATTTGGAACTTTTTCATGTCGGGGTTACTATTCATGAGTTCTTATTCACGAGTTACTATTCATGAGTTACTATTCACGAGTTCTTATTCACGAGTACTATTCATGAAGCGTGAAGATGTTTTTGTGGAATTTCTATCTTTTGGTGTCGGATTTACTATTCATGATATCTAAGTCTTATTCACGTATCGGCCTTTATTCACGATATCAAGACTATTCACGATACTGACACTATTCACCAAAAAATAAAATTTCTTCTTTTTGTCCAAAACATCTATTTTGGATACTAGCTTTGATTGTATCCATGTTTTGATCATTCTTGAATTTTACACCACTGTGATTATTTTTGGGGTATTGTTGGACATGGATAAAACAAAGTACGAATCCTTAATCCTTAATCCTTGTCATTTTGTTTTCCTTTGGATTCGTTTCTTTAAAATATTTTTCATCATCCTCGGTCTTAAATGATGATATTATTGAATATCTTCTGTTGTAGTGCAAAGATGAATGATTTGAAGAATATCTTTGGTGTAGTGCAAAGATGAATGATTCTGAAGAATATCTTTGGCCCAGTAGTGCAAAGATGAGCAGTGTTGAGATGAACATGACCGATCGATTAATATATCTTTTGGCAGTAGTGCAAAGATGAGCAGTGTTTAAATGAACATGATTAATCGATGAATATCTTTGGCTGTGTAGTGCAAAGATGAATATTTGATTCGGATGTATATTGATTGTTGTTACGAGGGATAAAAGATAGGCGATGAACTTTTAAATTCATACATAGAAGATAGTAGTTTGCATTCTCTACTTAACTCTTCTAATGAATTATTATTTCATTGCGAATATTGATTGAAAATTTGTTGTCTATTGTATTCTATTAAATTTTTCCTGTTGAAGACTAACGATAATTTGTTGTATATTATCTTAGTCGTAATATTCTTTTCTTGAAGCTAGTTGAGCTCACCCTTTTCTTTTTGTTCCATTCTTCTCGGGAGGCGAGAATATAGCGAGTAACAGTGGGGTATGGAATGAAGGTTTTAGAAAGGATTGTTTAATAGTCCTCACCATTTTGTAAAATAATGTATCAATAAATGTGATGAGGATTTATGTGAGTATAAATATTATGCAGAAGATAATATTTGTATTTAAACTCACGCTTTTCTTGTTGTAATAATAAAGTTGTAGTTGTTTTACATGCCATGTATTGACAACTCAGAATGGGTGATGTATACCTATTTTGGGGGCGTCACAAAGGTCATACCACAAGTTAAAGTTTTGTGGAGGAATCATGCTATAGAGGAAATGACCTGGGAATTGGAAACAGAAATGAAAGCGAGGTATCTTCACCTTTTCGAAACACAAAGACGTACGCCAATTTCGAGGACGAAATTTCATAAGGAGGGAGGTTGTAAGACCCCAACTTATTATTAATGAAATTTAATTTTCTATTTATTATTTTGAAATAGTAAGGGTTGATGTGATTAATGTGGATAGTTAGGGGTAAAATACACGCAAATATTTCAAAATAAGCAAGTGGTTATAAAATATTCATTGTTGACCGGGGAATATTCGTTTGGTCGTGGAATATTAAATCTTGTGTCGGGAATATTAAATGACTGACCTGGCAAGCCCATGTGTGGGCCCCATAACTGGAAAGCGATTGGATGAAGAAAGCGACAAATATAAGTTGGTTAAAAATAACTGGCGTAGTTGTTCACCAAATTATCTTTGTTAAAATACTAGGTGGTTAAAACACAAGAAGCACTGCGGTATGCACCAATTATTAATTCTTACGTGAAGAAGGCACTTTACTCAATAATGGTTACAGAATTCTTTATTCAAATATTTTATTGAGTTAATAATTCTTTGCGTTGATATTTTATATTGTTGTTGTTTCAATAATTGTCATTACACGGTATTTTCATTATCGAAACAATAATTCATATTATCCTGAATAATATTATTAGATAACATTATTTGCAATGTCTAGAAAGTTACATCTAAGGAGAGGTTTGGTCACCTAATTGCTGCCAAGATGAAGAAATTCTTATTGAAAGCCCCCTCTTTCTGGAACCGCCTGGTTGTCAATATTGTGATTACGTAATATTATTTGTGAATAATTAATTATTGATTCATATGATGAGGAAAATATTAATTTTATGTGGATATAGATGGAGAAAATTTTAATGTGACAATTGTTGAAAATTGAAATTTTATCTTTTTACGATAAAATAATTTATTTAAATATATTATTATATTTTAATAATATAATAATGGTGATATTTTTACAACGAATATGGGATATATGAGTATACGAGGAGGAAGAGTATTTTTGTTGCAATAAATGTTTAAAACATGTTAAACATAAATTGGACCCCATTTATTGGTGAAATTTGATTATAACTTTGTAAAATTGCCCGTTTGTGGATTTGGTCAATTTCATTTGGAATTTGAAAAACTTTCTTACAGTAAAGTTGTAGAGAATTGAATTTCCTATAAAAACACGCGAGATTCAAATTTTTTGATGAAAGGGCTATTTATTGTGAATTATTGAAGTTCTGAAGCTCCTAAATAATTGATTTTTGGAAGTTTAAAATATTTTTAATTACAAAAAACGTTTTTTGTGTTTGGTTAGCCTCATTAAACACATGCAAGTTGCTGAATTCAGATGGTTCTAGGTGCGTAGAGAATTTGTAATATATATAATATTATTATATTAAATTTTCTGCTTTGGTGTTCTAAGCAATTTCTATAAATAGGGTGCTTAGGTTAGAATTGAAAATCACAATTTAAATCAAGTTTTCTCTCTATATTATCGGCGTATTCTTGTGAGTATTTTGAGTATACTTTGAGTATTTGCTATACTGCAAGTCCAAGTCATAGCCTATATCCAGGTGTTTCAATTTAGAAGTCTTGATCTTTCGAGGTAGTGGATGTTATTTTCTTCTCAAATGATATTATTTCTTCAATATCATTATCTTTGAAATATTGGTTGGAACTTTTTATCAAATTTGAAACTTTTTCATGTCGGAGTTCTTATTCATGAGTTCTTATTCACGAAAGTTCTTATTCATGAGTTCTTATTCACGAAGTTACTTATTCACGAGTACTATTCAATGGAAGCGTGAAGATGTTTTTGTGGAATTTCTATCTTTTGGTGTTTGAGTTACTATTCACGATATCTGCACTATTCACGATATCTGAGACTATTCATAGAAAAATAAAATTTCTTCTTTTTGTCCAAAATATCTATTCTCGGATACTAGCTTTGATTGTATCCATGTTTTGATCATTCTTGAATTTTACACCACTATGATCATTTTTGAGGTATTTTTGAACATGGATAAAACAAAGTACGAATCCTTAATCCTTAATCCTTGTCATTTTGTTTCTTTGGATTCATTTCTTTAAAATATTTTCATCATCCTCGGTCTTAAATGATGATATTATTGAATATCTTTTGGCAGTAGTGCAAAGATGAATGATTTCTGAAGAATATCTTTGGTCAGAGTAGTAGTGCAAAGATGAGCAGTGTTTAGATGAACATGACTAATCGATGAATATCTTTTGGCTGTGAGTGCAAAGATGAATATTTGATTCGGATGTATATTGATTGATGTTACTGAGGATAAAAGATAGATGATGAACTTTTAAATTCATACATAGAAGATAGTAGTTTGCATTCTCTACTTAACTCTTCTAATGAATTATTATTTCATTGCGAATATTGATTTAAAATTTGTTGTCTATTGTATTCTATTAGATTTTTCCTGTTGAAGACTAACGGTAATTTGTTGTATATTATCTTAGTCATAATATTCTTTACTTGGGCTAGTTGAGCTCACCCTTTCCTTTTTGTTCCATTTTTCTTCTCGGGAGGCGAGAATATAAGCGAGTACTTAGCCTGGGGTATGAAATGAAGGTTTTAGAAAGGATTGTTTAGTAGTCCTCACCATTTTTGGAAAATAATGTATCAATAAATGTGATGAGGATTTATTTGAGTATAGATATTGTCTAGAAGATAATATTTGTATTCAAACTCACAGCTTTTCTTGTTGTAATAATAAAGTTGTAGTTGTTTTCGTACCATGTATTGACAACTCGGAATGGGTGATGTATACCTATTTTGGGGGCGCCACAAATATCCTTGGCTTTTGTAGTGCGCAGGATGATTCGATGATATGGATTAATTATTGGTTGAGTCTCAAAGAATGAAATATTAATTCATGGATGTGGTAAAAGTCATCTTTCGTAGTAGAAGTATTGATAGACTTGGTATGATTATGACTGAGGATTATTCGGTATAATCACGATCAGATTGAAAACACGAATATCCTTGGCCGATGAGTGCATGGATAATTCGTGGTCGTGATACTATTAAGTCGCTGCGTCTCAAAGATTATTGGTTTTGATTGTATATCTTTGGCCCGTAGTGCAAAAGATGAATTGTTAATGAATATCTTTAGCCGGATTAGAAGATGAATTTAATATTTTTAACGATAAAGGTATTCAAGGTATCCTCACCTCTTTATCATATCAGTATCGTATTCTAATTTCGAGGGCTTAAATTTCATAAGAAGGGAGGTTATAAAGACCCCAACTTTTATAAATAAAGATGAATTTTCTATAAATATTATTTTTGAATATTATGGAATAAATTTGATATAATGTTATAGTTGTGGGTAATATTTATAAATTTTGTAAAGTAAGCAAGTTGTTATAAAATATTCGTTTTGGTGGGGAATATTCTTTTTGTCGGGGAATATTAAATGCGACGGCTCAATCATTAGTGGACCCCACAACGGAAGTATTATCGTAGTTAGAAAATGACAAAATTATCTTTTATAAAAATAACTACAGAGGTGTTACCAAACCGTTGAACTACCCGATAGTAAAAGTAAAAGAATGATGTCTGGCGTGGTTAAGTAGTAGCACACGGTATTGATTATTGATGCTTACGTGAGAAGTCACTTAGCTATACTCAATTATTCTACTGATAATTCTTGCGATCATATCTCTTATATTATTGATTCAATTATTGTCACAAAGATCATCCGTATAATATGTTATATTATTAATTGAGACGACAAGTTATAAATGATTAATAATTGTTGAAAGATTAAAAATGTGTTGATTAAAAATAAAATGATTTGTGGTAATATTTATTCAATCCTTGATGTATATAAAGAGTCTGTTATGAGACGTTTGTGGTAAGTTTGATTATTTTATGGGGGGCCCATATGTCATCATCTAAGAGTCTCTTCGACAATAGTAATTACCTTTGTGAATAGTAATTACCTTCGTCAATAATATTTACCTTCGTCAATAGTATTTACCTTCGTCAATAGTAATTACCTTTGTGAATAGTAATTACCTTTGTGAATAATAATTACCTTCGTCAATAGTAATTACCTTTGTGAATAGTAATTACCTTTGTGAATAGTAATTACCTTCGTCAATAGTATTTACCTTCGTCAATAGTATTTACCTTCGTCAATAGTATTTACCTTCGTCAATAGTAATTACCCCTTCGCAAATAGTAGTTGTCCCTTCAATATTACCAAGAGTTAAGCGCCTCTTGATTGTTCCAAGGGTTAATTACCCTTTTCTGAATAGTAGTTGTCTCTTGATATTACCAAGAGTCATTTTGACCCTTCGTTAAGACCAAGAGCCACCCTCGCTTTTTTTATAAATAGAAAGCTCATTCCTTCATTATTTCTTACGAATTCAATTTGAAACTCAGAGAGAGAAAATATATAGAGAAAGAAGAAAAGTATTTTGCTACTTCACTTTTCCAATATTCAGGTTCTTCTAAGGTAAGGGATATTATTTGTTGACTTGTAGTGGGTGTTATTCTTTCTTATTCATGAAGAGAACACATTATTCCATTCTTTATTATTCTATTGGAATAACTTTGTATATGTGGCATACCCTATACATAACTTGTATACGCAGATACCCTATACTTGGTGAAATTTTATATTATTCCTTTCTTATTTATTCATTGGAATAATATGTATACGCGGAATCCCCTATACTTGGTGACATTCTTCTATTATTTTATTATTAGTTGGAACATCTTGTTCAGGCTTTCTTGGGATTCGGTTAAAATCTTTATTATTCTGTCTTTATTATTCTATTGGAATATCCTCATCGTGTTTTTTACTTGGGACTGGTTAAAATCTTTATTATTCTCAGTATTTATTATTACATTTGAATAACTTGCATATGCCAAGCACCGCATGCATGGTGATTTCTTTTGTTATTTCATTCGCTATTATACTCAAATTGGTTAAAATTTTGACTTCTATACTCCATGAATTTAGTGGAATATCCTCGATATTTGCGCTTCATCCAAGATATTTTCATGAAAATATTTTTTCGAGCATTCTTGAATTTTACTCTACAAAGCGAAGATCATGTTGACAATTTGGACGTTATTAGTTCTGAATAAATTAATTCGTGAACTTGTTTTATTGAATTATTATGTCATTGTCATCATCCTCATGTTATATTATGTTATCTTCGCTTACGTGCATAGATGAACTTAGTATGATTATGACTGAGGATCATTCAGATAATCATGGCTTGTTATAAATGATGTGATAAAAGTCCTCAGTGGCCTGTAATGCAGTGATGGATAGTTTTTGGTATGATTATGAATAGGGGTGATTCGGTATAATCATGACCATTGATGATTTGATGAAAATCCTTGACCATGGTACATGGATGATTAGATATTGTGGTTTATTCATTAAACTGAGTCTTAATGATAAAAATTGAGGAAAACCTTTTAAAACCTAAAAGATAGTAGACTTTATTTTCTACTTGACTCTTTTAATGGATGCGATATTCATTGCAGCTTAAACCGGTTGTCTATTGTATTTTATCGGTTTAACATTGTTGAAGACTATTGATAATTTATTCGCATTATCTTAGTTATAATATTTCTTCTTTGGGCTAGTTAAGCTCACCCTTTCTTTCACCGTTCTCTTGAGAAAATGAGAATATATATTTGGGACTAGTGGGGAAAAGAGTGATGGTCCTCGAAGATAGCATTAGTAGTCCTCACTATTCTCATTAAATAGTGTGACAATAAATGTAATGAGGACTCTTGAGTATGGATATTGTCTAAATGACAATATTCCTATTAGAACTCTCGTTTATGTATTGTCGTATGTTACACGACGAGATGTATAATTAAGTTTGTATTTGAAATTATGTACCATGTAAGTGGCGACCCAAGATGGGTGACGTATACCTAATTTTGGGGGCGCCACATGAGTCATTAATCTTGTTCGGATTACTTTGACTATTTCATTGTTTGTTGTACCAATTAAGGCCTAGTAATTGTCTTTTTCGCCAACTTCATCCCAGTATAGCGGAGTTCTGCACTTTCTGCCGTATAGCGCTTCATAAGGTGGCATGCTAATACTAGCGTGGTAACTGTTGTTGTAACCGAACTCTACGAGCGGTAGATGATCATCCTAATTTCCTTTAAAAACCATTATGCAAGCTCTTAACATATCTTCCAATGTCTGAATTGTTCTTTCACTCTGTCCATTTGTCTGAGGGTGATATGCTGTGCTCATTCGCAATTGTGTACCCATGCATTCCTGTAGACGTTTCCAAAAGTTCGACGTAAAACGCGGATCTCTATCAGAAACAATTGACACCGGGACTCCGTGCCTTGAAACAATCTCTTTTACATAAAACCTTGCCAACTGATCTAAGTTGAATCTGATTTTGATTGGAATGAAGTGTGCGGATTTTGTCAATCGGTCAACAATAACCCATACTGCGTCGTAGCCTTTCTGAGTTGTCGGTAGGCCAACCATGAAATCCATCGTAATATGTTCCCATTTCTATTCTGGAATCTCTAAAGGTTGTAAGAACCCACCGGCCTTTGATGTTCTCGCTTTAACTTTCGAAGCGATCGACACTTGGCGACACATTCGCAACCTCTCGTTTCAAATTTGGCCATCAAAAGTGTTGTCAAGATCTTGGTACATCTTGGTACTACCAGGTGAATCGAATATCGTGAGTTATGAGCCCGCATTTCAAAATTTCTTCCTTAATCTCTGCATCAAGCGGTACCCAAATTTTCGCTATCAAATCTTAGTAGTCCCTCACCGCCTATTTTGAATCTCGGTTCGGTCCCTTCAGATATCTTCTTCTTCACTTTCTCACATTCTTCGTCACAAGTTGAGCCTCCTTAACTATATCCAAAGAAGTTGTATCACCTTGATCCGGAGCAGTTTTTCGTCAATTTCCATAGGATACTTCACTTCCAATTCCAGCTTTTCCATTGCTAAAATTAGCTCCTCCTGAGCGGTCAACGCCATCAATTTCTCCCGACCTTTTCTACTTAGGGTGTCGGCCACCACATTTGCCTTACCCGGATTAACTCCAACCACCTTCTTTGGCGCATATTCAAGTCTTTCTGTGTAAAAATATATTTTAGACTCTCGTGATCTGTATATATTTCACACTTCTCCCCATAGAGATAGTGCCTCCAGATTTTCAAAGCAAATACCACTGCAGCTAACTCCAAGTCGTGGGTCGGATACCCCTTCTCATAATCTTTCAGTTGTCGTGACGCGTATGCAATGACTCTACCATTTTGCATAAGCACACAGCCAAATCCTTTACGTGATGCATCACTATAAACCACAAAATTTCCTGTATCATCCGGAAGAGATAACACAGGTGCTGAACTTAACCTCTTCTTTAATTCTTGAAAACTTTCCTCACACTTCTCCGTCCAAACAAATTTCACCGATTTTCTAGTCAAATTACAATCTGAGTTGCGATCTTGGAAAAATCCCGAATGAATCTTCAGTAATAACCCGCTAATCCAAGAAAACTTCTTCGATTCGCGGCGTCTTGGTGATCCCGCCTAATCACAGCTTCGACTTTGGAGGGATCCACCGAAATTCCGTCCCGATTGATCACATGTCCAAGAAATTATACTCTTTCAATCCAAAATTCACATTTCGAAAACTTAGCATACAACTTCTCTCTTCTCAATGTTTCTAATGTCATCCTCAAATGCTCTTCGTGTTCTTCTTGGTTTTTGAATATTCCAAAATATCATCTATAAATACCACTACGAATTTGTCCAAAAACGGCTTGAACACTCCATTCATCAAGCCCATAAATGCTGCAGGAGCATTTGTTAGACCAAATGACATTACCAAAAATTCAGTAGATCAGATATCGTTCTAAATTACATCTTTGCAGACATCCTCCGGTCTCACCTTCATTGATGATAACCACTCCTCAAATCTATCTTTGAAAAGTATCTTGCTTTCTTCAATTGATCGAACAAGTCGTCGATTCGCGGTAATGGATACCTATTCTTAATCGTGACCTTATTCGGTTCTCTGTAGTCTATGCAGAGTCGCATTGTTCCGCCCTTCTTCTTTTCACATTAAATAAAACCTAAAGCGCTCCCCACGGTGATACGCTTGGTTGAATATACTTCTTGTCCAAGAGTTCTTGTAGTTGGACCATCGCTCTTTTCATCTCTACCGGGTGCCATTTGGTATGGTGCCTTCGATATTGGGAACCGTTCTCGAACCAAATCGATCACTTAATTCAACTGTTTCTATCTCGAGGAAGTCCCGCAAATCGCCCGTAAATACGTCTCGCTAAATCTCTCACCCCGGAATCTCATCTATTTTTGGATTCTCTTTACAACTATCGACTATGTAAGCTAAATATCCTACACACCTTGCTTTTAACAACCTCCTCGGTTCAGATCATCGTCGACAACTCGCTTGTTTAAAGCGACTTGCTACCATAAAAACACAACCTTTAATTGAGTCATAAGGTTAATACGTTTTTTGGAATTCAATTATCGCACCATAACCTGGATAACCAAATTCCATACCCAAAATAACATCGAATTCTCCGAAGTCTGATAGGATAAGATCTACGTTCATGATATTACCCTTAATATCCACTCTACGGTTCTTGTGCACATACTTAACAGGATTATTTCTCTATTCGCAATTTCTATGTTCACGGGTATTCTAACTCATCCTTAAGCAATTCTAAGTTCTTAGCAAAGTCATCGGATATAAATGAGCAAGTAGCACCCGAATCAAATAATACATACGCAATAACTTTATTGATCGGAATGATACGTGACACCACATCGCGAGACTGCACCGCATCTTGATCTCAGATCACACGCGAACGCTCTGACCGTTTACCGATTTATTGTGGTTGGTCCCCGAATGGTCGAAAGTGCTTCCACCAAGATTTCCTCCTAAACTCGCCCTTCCCGATCCTTCTTAGACAATCTTTGCAAGATGGTCCTTTGAGCCACATGTAAAGGTGCACCCTTCTTGGTTCGGACAGTTTGGTGCTTTATGTGGCCTTCGACCACAATTGTAAAGTAGCACACTCGCTTCCCTTTCATGCAAACTCCCTGTGAGTTTTTCCACAAGTTGGACACGCTTTTATCTTCTTCTTCCGCCTCCCCGCTGACTTCCAAATTGATGAATTATCGACCACTCCTCTTCTCGACTATGATTACCACCAAGATTACTCCCACCGCTTTTGTTGTTGCTTTTATTCTCACTTTTCTTCTTCTTTTTATCCCGATTGACTTTAAGTTATCGTGATCGCGTTTCCACCCTCAAATGAGTATGGCCTTTCTAACACTCCAAAGAAAAGTGTTCAATTGAAACATTGACACCTTGCTATACAACTGTGGCTTCAAATCCTGCTCAATCGCTCTTGCCTTCCTCTGCGTCGATTGTGCACTTGGTATGTGGCGTAACCTAGCCAACTCATTAAACCTTCACAGTAATCACCATCGACATACTCCCTTGTTTCAACTCTAGAAACCGAACTTCCATCCGATTTTGTGAACTAGCCGGAAAATACATCTCAAGAACATCTCTTTGAATCTCTCCTGTGTTATTACACCTTCACCTCCTCAGATTTTTATTTGCTTCGCCACCAATAAATGGCGGACTTCAAAGATAAACGCCGCAAAACGCGGTTTTCTGGTCTTCCCTTACTTTAGCAACATCGAACACCTTCTCCATCTCCATAACCCAGGGTCTGAGCCTCGATTGGGTTTATGGAACCCTTAAACTCTGGCGGTCCCACCACCTGAAGTCCTTAAACGAGGTGTTTGGTGGAGCTTGTGGTTGATTATTAAGTGCTCCACTAAAAGGTTCACCAACCATCGAAGCAGGGGTTAGCATTGACGTCGTTGTTATTGTTTGTTGACCCTTCCTGGGCTTGCTGACGATTTTATCTTCTTCTAGGCGGCATATTTCTGTTAAGAATATACGCTTATTAGGTCTTTATTCAATCTCTTAAACATTTAAGACTTAACTAAAACGTTTAATCATAACTCACTTAACACATCAATTCAAATAAACTTTGACATTCTCATTAAATTCAAAAGTTTTAACATCATAAGATAGCGTCACTGCTATTTACATCAACTATCCCGAGATAAGGAATCTACAGGATTTAAAACATCAACATATTCCTTTGTTTATAATCACATCGGAATTTACATCATTAACTATCAAATAAATTTCACATAATTAAACTAATACTATCACTGTCTGTTAAGGCGCTAAATAGCCTTGCTACGTTCCTCTTCCATGATGCGAGACATCGTTCTGCGATCTAGCATATATGATGGTAGATCCTCAAATTGGATTGGATACTTCCTAACTCGATCTTGGACCGCATCTATTGCATTTTGTAGTGTAGAGTATGTCTCTTTAAGTTTAGCCTTCTTCGCACGACGATCATCTTCTGCAAGATCAGCACGGCGTAACTCTCGTACCCATCCCTCCTCTGTTATGGCAAGCCTCTCGGAGCTCTCTTTCAAATCCTTCTTCAACTTTTCTATCTCTGCGGACTTGTCCTCGATTTGACCCTTCTCGTGAACTAGATCCCACTCCACGTTCCCAAATGTGTGTGAAGAGTCACAATCTCTATCCTCCGCTTCAATAGTAATCGCTAACTAATGTTCTGCTCAATGATCTCTGATGTTGTCTTTGCAACTCTATGTTACGATCATAATGTGACGCCCCCAAAATAGGTATATATCACCCATCTTGAGTTGCCAAATACATGATACAAAATTCAAATACAAACTAATAATACAGCAGTCGTGTAAAATACGACAAAACATATGATGTGAGTTTAAATACAAATATTGTCTTATAGACGATATCCACTCTCAGATTAAGTCCTCATTACATTTATTGTCACACTATTTAACAGAATAGTGAGGACTACTAGCTAATACTATCATCCGGACCATCACTCCATTCCCCGACTCGTCCCAACTACGTTCTCATTTCCTGAAGAGAACAGTGAAAGAAAGGGTGAACTCAACTAGCCCAGCAAGAAATATTATGACTAAGATAATGCAGAATAAATTATCATTAGTCTCCAACAATGTTAAAATGATAAAATACAATAGACATTAAGTTTAACTTCTGCAGAGGACAAGCAATCCATTAAAAGAGTCAAGTAGAGAATAAAATCTACTATCTTTTATAATTTAAAAGGTTTTTCATCACTTTTTTATCATTTGAGACTCGATTTTAATAAATAATTCACATCATCCCCGCACTACTACCAAGGATATTCATTAGAGTCACGACCACAAATTCCATGCACCATGCCAAGGATATTTGTGTATTCATCAATGGTCATGATCATGCCAACAATCGCCCATCAATGCACTACGGGCCAATGAGGACTTTTATCACATCATTTGTAACATTACTACCATGATTATATTTAGAATAATCCTCGGTCATAATCATACCAAGTCCATCTATGCACCACTGTGCCACGGATGACTTTCTACATAATATAAACATGAGGATGATGACAATGATATAAGAATTCAATAAAACAAGTTCAAGAATTAATTTGTCCAGAACCAATAACGCCCAAATTGTCAACATGACATCGCTTTGTAGAGTAAAATTCAAGAATGCTCGTAATAATATTTCCATAAAAATATCTGGATGAAGCGCAAATATCAAGGATATTCCACTAATTTCATGGAGTATAGAAGTCAAAATTTTAACCAACCGAGTATAATAACGAATGGAATAACAAAAGAAATCACCATGCATGCAGATTTCAGACAGTATTAAAGTTATTCCAATGTAATGATAATAACGGAACTCAGTCGTGAAATTCACACCGGCTGTGATGTTCCACCGTAATAATAAGTAATGGAATAACAATGAAATCACCATGCATGCGGTATCAGATACAGAAAAGTTATTCCAATGTAATAATAAGTAATCTTAACCAGTCCTGTAAAACACATGCATGTGATATTCCAATGTAATAATAATAAAGATTTTAACCAGTCCGGTGTAAAACACATGCATGTGATGTTCTAATGAATATTAATAAAGACGGAACCAGTCCAAAGTAAAAAACACATGCATGTGATGTTCTAATGTAATAATAAAGAGCAGTAATAATAGAAGAATGTCACCAAGTATAGGTAGCTCATGATACAAAAGTTATTCCAATGTAACAATAAAGAAATGGAATAATGAAGTTCTTCTTGAATACAAAAGAAATAACACCCCTTACCGTAAAAAAACTGAATATATGAAAAGAAAGTTAGCAGACTTCTCTTCTTCTTTCTCTCTAAAATTTCTCTCTTTCAGAGTTCAATGAATTAAGTAAGAAAATAATGAAGGAATGAGCTTCTATTTATGTAAAAATGGAATGCATAAGAATTAACTCATGAACGGTCCAGATTGATTTACTTTAATCGACTATCCATATTTAAAGCAAAATCTTTTAAATAAAATATAATATATATATATATATATATATTTATTTGCCTGCCATATACGACTTTGAGGAAAAGAGAATCTCACAAATTTTGTTTTCATATAACATCAGATTAAGACTGTGAGCATCTTTCACAAAAAAAACAAGTAAGATGGCCATTATATATCATTTATATAATATATATATATATATATGTAACATCCGTGACACTTTGTCACCCCCCACCAAATGACATTTATACATTTATATATATATATATATATATATATATATATATATATATATATATATATATATATTTATACCATGAATGCTTTATATATATATATATATATATATATATATATATATATATATTATATAATCACATTGCACACACCCACACCAGACATACATAAAATATATATATACTTTATAACTTCCTACCGATTATTTTGAAAAAATGGGTAAATGGGGTTCATAAAATAAGCATCATATATTGTGGCAATAATTAAATAAAATTGAATGACTTTCACGAAAAGATCAATAATCAATACTGTGCTACTATGCATCCACGCCAGACATCGCATTTTTTACTACTTAGAGTAGTTCACAGCTTTTTAATCAGTAAAATTTTCGCCGTTATTTTCATAAAATATTTTTGTCGTTTTCTCAATCCGACAATAATTTCATTTGTAGGGTCCACTAATGATTGTCTTAGCATTTAATATTCCTCGCTAAAACGAAAATTCCCCAACCAATCGAATATAATATGACAACTCAGATACTTTGCAAAATTTGTAAATATTACCCACAACTATAACATTATATCAAACTTATTTCATAATATTCAAAATGATATTTATAGAAAATTCATTTTTATTCATAAAAGTCAGGGTCTTACAATCTCCTTTCTTAAGAATTTTTACCGAAATTAGGGTACGTGACTTGGTATATCAAGAGGTAAGGATACCTTGACTTCATTTGATTCTAACTCCCAAGTCATTTCCTCAACATCATAGTTTCTCCACAAAACTTTGACTTAAGGTATAACCTTCGAGCGTAGGATATGTTCCTTCTTATCCAAGATTTGAACAGAACCTCTTCATACGTTAAATCTTCCGCTCATTATTTAAATGGGTTCTAACTCAATAATGTGGTTCGGGTCTTCCACATATTTACGTAACATGGATATGTGAAAACGTTATGAAACACGAGACATACTTGGCAGAAAGCGAGTCTATAGCTACGGTTCCTACTCGGTCGAGGATTAAAATGGGCCAATGAATCGAGGATCGAGCTTTCTCTCTTTCCAAATCTCGTAAACCCCTTTCCATGGAGTAACTCGTAACAACACATGATCTCCAATATCGAATTCCACGTCCTTTCGATAAAGATCAAGATAACTCTTTTGTCGGTCTTCAGGAGGTTTTATACGTTGTCGGATCGTTTGAATCTTTTCCATAGTCATATCGCATCAACTCCCGGCCCCAACAACGTTGCTTCACTCACCTCATCCCAAAGATATTGGAGAACGACACTTTCTTCCATACAACGCCTCAAATGGAGCCATGCCAATGCTTGCTTGATAACCTGTTGTTGTAGGAAAACTCCACCAATCCAGAAGAACTTGTCCCAACTTCCTTGAAGTCAAGGACACAAAGTCTTAATAAATCTTCTAGAGTTTGAATAGTCCTCTCGATTGTCCGTCCGTCTCGAGGATGATATCTTTGAACTAAATCGTAAATCCGCGCCCATAGCTTTTTGCAAACTAACCCAAAATCGTGAAGTGAATCTCGGGTCTCGATCAGAAACTATGGATACAGGCATACCATATAGTCTTACAATCTCGTTTATGTACATACGAGCAAGACGTTCGAGTGTATAAGTTTCTCGTATTGGTAAGAAGTGAACAGACTTGGTCAATCTATCAACAATGAACCAAATTGCATCAATGCCTTGAGAAACCTTGGGAAGACTAGTAACGAAATCCATAGTAATGTGCTCCCACTTCCATTTTGGAATTTCAAGTGGTTGCAATGGACCTTTTGGTACTTGATGCTCCGCCTTGACTCGTTGACAAGTTAGACACCTTGATATAAATAAATATTATCTCTCTTCATATTGCTCCACCAAAATGTATGATTTAAGATCATGATACATTTTGGTACTCCCAGGATGGATTGCAAATGGTTTATTGTGCGCTTCCATCATGATTTTATACTTTAAATCAGGGTCGTTAAGAACACAAAGTCTGGAGTTGACTCGAAGTATTCCCTCTTCATCAATTCTTGCTTCCGACATAGCATCTTCTTGCACTTTCTTCCTCATACGCATCACCTGTGTCCGTAGTTTGAAAGCAAATTTTAACTTTATCAATTAAAGTCGGTTCTACTCGTATATTCGCCATCATCACGTGGGTCCCTGGAGTCTTTATCTCTATCCCCATCCTTTGTAAGTCATACAAAATGAGCCTTTGCGTTGACAATATCGCACTTGTACCCGCATATGATCTTCTACTCAATGCGTCAGCTACCACGTTCACTTTTCTAGGATGGTATGATCATAATCTTTCAACAGTTCAAGTCAACGTCGTTGTCGCATGTTGAGTTCCTTTTGAGTGTGAAGAAATATTTGAGCTTTTTATGATCCAGTAAATATCTCCACTTTCTCCCCATACAAGTAATGCCTCCAAATCTTTAGTGCGAATAATAACAATTTGCCTAACTCTAGATCATGAGTAGGATAATTCCTCTCATATTCTTTGAGTTGTCGTGAGGCATAAGCTATGACTTTCCCATGTTGCATGAGAACACATCCTAACCTTTGCTCAAGCATCCTTGTAGATGACAAATCCCTCCGAACCATATGGTATTGTCGTGACAGTCTTTGAAATGAGTCTCTCTTGAGTTCTTGAAAACTCTTCTCACATTCCTCGCTCCAACCGAACTTCAGATCTTTAAAAGTCACCGAGTTAGTGGAGTAGCGATTCGAGAAAATCCTTCCACGAATCTCCGATAATAACAACTAAGTTCGAGAAAGCTACGATTTGATCATCGATTTAGGTTGCTCCCACCTTTGAATAGCTTCAATCTTTCTTTGGGTCAACAGATATTCCATGACTTGATACCACGTGCCCAAGGAATGCTACTTCCTCAAGCCAGAACTCACATTTCTTCAACTTGGCATAAAGCTTATATTCACGAAGCTTTTGGAGTATCAGCCTCAAGTGTTGCTCATGATCTTCACGGATTTTGGAATATATTAGGATGTCATCAATAAAGACGACCAAAAAGTGATCTAAATATTCCTTGAATACTCGGTTCATCATATCCATAAAGGCAGCAGGAGCATTAGTCAATCCAAAAGACATGACTAGGAATTCATAATGCTCGTACCGAGTTTTGAAAGCCGTCTTTGGAATGTCATCGGTTCTAATCTTCAACTGGTGATATCCGGAACAAAGATCAATCTTTGAAAAGAATTTGGCTCCTTGCAACTGGTCAAACAGGTCATCAATACGTGGCAATGGGTACCTATTTTTGATGGTGACATGATTCAACTCCCGATAATCAATACAAAGTCGATACTCCCATCTTTCTTCTTCCACGAATAGAACAGGAGCACCCCAAGGAGAAGTACTAGGATGAATAAAGCCAATGTCTAACAATTCCTATAGTTGGGTCTTTAACTCAAGTTCAATAGAGCCATTCGATATGGGGCTTTGGAAATGGGTTTTGTCTTAGGGTTCAAGGTCGATACAAAATTCAATTTCACTCTGGGTAGGCCAGAAGTTCTTCGTGGAATACGTCGGAAATTCATTAACAATAGAAATATCATTCAAAATCGACGTATTTTTGTTTAAATCCGTGACATGAGCTAAGAAAGCTTGACATCCATTTTTAATAAACGAATAGCTTTATGGCTTGA
Organism: Panax quinquefolius; assembly: GCA_020205615.1. NCBI lineage: Eukaryota > Viridiplantae > Streptophyta > Magnoliopsida > Apiales > Araliaceae > Panax > Panax quinquefolius. The sequence continues at coordinate 5,875,698 of CM035163.1, read as the reverse complement.
GATGGCAAAGTGATTGATTTTAATGGTTTGGTTGCTTGAATTCACATAATAGGTTGGTTAGAATATGAAAGCTAACAACCTTATTTAAAACAATCAATTTTGCATGATGAGTAGTTAACCAATCAATCACAGAATCACATCAAATGCAAGTATTTTCAAAGAAATAAGATCGACAGGTAACGTGCGGTTACCAATTTGAATCAAACAAGACTTATAAACCGTGGATGTAATGAAGGTTTCTCCCAACGGGGTTTCAACAGATAAGTCAAAGTCCAATTTCTCCGGAGTCAAATTTAAACATTGAGCGTAAGTAGGAGAAATAAAAGAGTGGGTGGAATCAGTATCAAATAAAGTATAAACTTCGAGAGAGTTTATGATTAGCTTACCCGTGATGACCTCGTTCGGGTTCTTTACTTTCTGGGAGGTCACAACAAACGCTCTCCCTAGCTTGCACTACCGGCTTTAACTTTTCTGGGACTGCCTTTGGTGCCTCCATCCTAGCTGAACTTGTCTTTGGTGAACGATAAAATCGGGCTAGGTGACCTTCTCTCCCACAATTATAACATGCTTTGGACGGCATCGCGCAATTTGGACTAATGTGTCCCTCCCCTCCGCATTTGAAACATATAATAGGTGGTCGTTCTCCTTCTTTAACAACGGGTCTTTGGTCCGACGTCTTTCCATCATTGTTGAATCTCCTTTTTTGAAATGTCCATTCTTCTTGTTTTGTACGATTACCCAAAGTGGTTACTATTTCGCCTCGTTGATTCCTCCACGCTTGTTGTCACCGCTTCACGATGATCGATTACTCACTAGTAATATCATTTTGCCGATCGCTCTCTTTTGGTTGGGATGACTCATTATCACGCTCCAATAATCGAGCCCTATTAACAACATCGAATACAAACACAGTTTATGAGAGATAAGATATCGACGATCTCGTGTTTCAAACCTCTTAAAAATATTCGCGTCATTCTCTCCTCATTATCAACCAAATGGGACGAAACCGGATAACTCAAAGAACTTGGCTTCCGTCTTGTGATATGATCGCCATGTTGTTTTGTTCCAACTTGATGAACTCTACCTCTTTCATGTGACGAATACTTGATAGAAAGTACTTGTCGTTGAACAGTTCTCGAACTTCTCCCAAAGACATCTTCAAAGCTGGCGGAGTTGAGTACATTTTATAGATTCCCACCAAGAATCGCCTCAAGACGCAAATACGAAGGTAAAGAAGGGAACCTTTTGCTCCTCGGAGCATCCCAAGACATCAAATATCTTGTTAATCTGCTTTATCCACGTCTCGCCTTAAGTGGTTTTGGCTCTCCAAAAACTCCGGTGGTCCCAGTTCCTTAAGCGCTTGGCGGTGACCGTCGAGAGTTGCCAAGTGTTTCCACCGCATTTTGGATGAGGCCGCTTCACTGGCGATGTTGCATGAATTGCATGAAGCCTTAGAACATTCCATCGTTCATCATTTGGTCAGTGTTGTTGTTTGCCTGAGGATTGTCGCCTTCTTGATGCACATTATCCTGACTATTGATCTGTGGAGACTCAACGGTCTCGTGTGCTCCATTGATGTTTTCAACATTCTCGGATGCCATTTTCAAATACTGCCACAAAACAAGAGTTAAAACATATCACATATTATCCTTATACTTTGACCGACCAATTAAATACCAAATAAACTTAGTTAGGTCATACTAGCGAAAAGAATTCCCTCTCTCCCTCCTAGTTCTTGTCTCACATCTTAGCCAGGGATCATATCCCTAAGCTTTGATACTGTTGTGGCGCCCCAAAATAAATATACATCACCCATCTTGAGTCGCCAAATACATGGTACAAAATTCAAATACAAACAAATAATACAGCAGTCGTGCAAAATACGACAAAACATATGCTGTGAGTTTAAATACAAATATTGTCTTATAGACAATATTCACTCTCAGATTAAGTCCTCATTACATTTATTTTCACACTATTTAACAGAATAGTGAGGACTACTAGCTAATACTATCATCCGGACCATCACTCCATTCCCCGACTCGTCCCAATTACGTTCTCATTTCCTGAAGAGAACAGTGAAAGAAAGGGTGAGCTCAACTAGCCCAGCAAGAAATATTATGACTAAGATAATGCAGAATAAATTATCATTAGTCTCCAACAATGTTAAACTGATAAAATACAATAGACATTAAGTTTAACTGCAGTGGACAAGCAATCCATTAAAAGAGTCAAGTAGAGGATAAAATCTACTATCTTTTATAATTTAAAAGGTTTTTCATCACTTTTATCACTGAGACTCAGCTTAATAAATAATCCACATCATCCCTGCACTACGGCCAAGGATATTCATTAGGGTCACGACCACAAATTCCATGCACTACGGGTCAAGGATATTTGTGTATTCATCAATGGTCATGATCATGCCAACAACTGTCCATCAATGCACTACGGGCCAATGAAGACTTTTATCACATCATTTGTAACATTACGATGGCCATGATTATACCGAATAATCCTCGGTCATAATCATACCAAGTCCATCTATGCACTACTGAAGCCACATATGACTTTCAACATAATATAAACATGAGGATGATGACAATGATATAAGAATTCAATAAAACAAGTTCAAGAATTAATTTGTCCAAGAACCAATAACGTCCAAATTGTCAACATGATACTGCTTTGTAGAGTAAAATTTAAGAATGCTCGGAAGATTATTTCCATGAAAAATCTTTGGATGAAGTTTAAATATCGATGATATTCCACTAATTTCATGGAGTATAAGTCAAAATTTTAACCAACCGAGTATAATAACGAATGGAATAACAAAAGAAATCACCATGCATGCGGTACAGATGCGACAAAGTTATTCCAACAGAATGATAATAACGGAACCGTGTCGTGAAATTCAAACACGGCATGCGGGATGTTCCAAATGAATAATAAGTAATGGAATAACAATGAAGTCACCATGCATGCAGACTTCAGATAGATAGGTTATTCTAATGAATAATAAGTAACGGAACCAGTCCCAGATAAAAAACACATGCATGGATATTCCAACAAATTAATAATAATAAAAGGCGGAACCGTGTCCTGTAAAAACACATGCATGGATGTTCCAATGTAATAATAATAAAGGCGGAACCAGTCGGGTGTAAAACACATGACAGGATGTTCCAAATGAATAATAAAGACATAATAATAGAAGAATGTCACCAAGTATAGGGTAGCCCGTGATACAGGTTATTCCAACAGAACAATAAAGAAATGGAATAACAGAAGTTCTCTTCTTGAATACAAAAGAAATAACACCCCTTACCGTAAAAGAAACTGAATATATGAAAAGAAAGTTAGCAGACTTCTCTTCTTCTTTCTCTCTAAAATTTTCTCTCTCTAGAGTTCAGTGAATTCGTAAGAAAATAATGAAGGAATGAGCTTCTATTTATAGAAAAATGGAATGCATAGTAACTAACTCATGAACGGTCCAGATTGATTTACTTTAATCGGATGGTCCATATTTAAAGCAAAATCTTTTAAATAAAATATAATATATATATATATATATATATATATTTGCCTGCTATATACGACTTTGAGGAAAAGAGAATCTCACAAATTTTATTTTAATATAACATCAGATTAAGACTGTGAGCATCTTTCTCAAAAAAAAAACAAGTAAGATGGCCATTATATATCATTTATATAATATATATATATATGTAACATCCGTGACACTTTGTCACCCCCCCCCCCCCACCAAATGACATTTACAAGCATATATATATATATATATATATATTTATACCTACTGAATGCTTTATATATATATATATTATATAATCACACTAGCACACACCCACACGGCACATACATAAAATATATATATACTTTATAACTTCCTACCGATTATTTTGAAAAATGGGTAAATGGGGTTCATAAAATAAGCATCATATACTGTGGCAATAATTAAATAAAATTGAATGACTTCTCACGAAAGGATCAATAATCAATACCTTGTGCTACTATGCATCCACGCGTATTACTGTACTTTTACTACCGAGTAGTTCAACAGTTTTAACTGTAAAATTTCCGCCGTTATTTTCATAAAATATTTTTGTCGTTTTTTCAATCCGACAATAATTCTGTTGTGGGGTCCACCAATGATTGCGTCGTTGTACGAATATTCCCTGCTAAAACGAATATTCACCGACCAATCGAATATAATATGACAACTTACATACTTTGCAAAATTTGTAAATATTACCCACAACTATAACATTATATCAAACTTATTTCATAATATTCAAAAATGATATTTATAGAAAATTCATTTTTATTCATAAAAGTTGGGGTCTTACACATAAAGTGTATCATACATCTCAGCATCAATGGAGTTCGGTGGGAACTCCTCTTCTTCCTCGTCTTCCTCTTCTTCCTCAGGATCCTCCTCTGGATCAGTCTCAGGCTCATGCTCCTGACCAACAACAGTGATCAAAGGAGATGACTCTCTCTGCACGGCCTATTCTCGACGACATGAATGTCTAAGGCCTCCTCCTCCTCTCAGTAGGGTACTCGGGGTTCCTCCTCCCCATTTCGACTAGCTCCTCCAACATCCGACATCCCGACAACAAAATTTTAAGTTTTAATTACTAATCCGTCTTTAGCGAACACATAGATTAAACACATAAGCACATAAAGTCTTTTATTATCTTCAATGAATTGAGAAATTCATTTCTTAGAACTCAGTAAGAGTTTACCACCACTATGTTCTCGATCTCCTACAAGGTTATTACCTAAGGTTGTTCCCCACCTAAGGTTCATAACCTCTGACTTTGATACTAACCCGTGACACCCCCAAATCCCTAGACTTCCATTTCCACAGGATTTGGTGTTCATCAGACAAACATCATCTATTTATCTACCTATAAATAAATGCAAACCATGCAATAGATAGAAATAAATAATAAATTTCTCCCTTATGGGGTTACATCAATCTGCATAATAAATAAATCCTAGGTTACTCTAACCTTAAATCATCTCGTATGGAAACATAAACAAATAAGTCTTAAATAACATCAATTCTAAATATCATTACATAACCACATAAATAATCAATCTTCATTACTTGCTAATCTTCGCCTTTTCCTTACTAGTGGAATGTTCATCCGCTTTTTTCGTTCTTAATCGCAATGTTATTACTACGTAAGAGTGAGCACGATTGCCCACAAGTATAACAATATAACAATGAATAATAACATGCGAGAAAAATAATAACTTCGAATATAAAAGCTCAACTTTTGAATCAAGAATGAATAACAAGAATCAAAAGAATTTCGAAGGTCATAAAGACTTGAACTATGTCCTAGGTTGTCAAGTGTTTATACTTGAAACCTTTAACAATCATAAGACTATGGACTCTTCTTCTACGTGCATTTAGGGGGATCACCCTTAGTACCATATCATGCATTAATATCTTAACGCTTAAAGCGTAAATAATCCCCTATCTGAGTTGTTCATCTCAGTTTGACATTCGAGTCCGCACCAAAAGAAGTTTGGTTTGGATAATTCATCAAGGGTTTTGGAATTTAGAACGCTCATCAACTATGGACTAGTCGAATCAATAAGGGTTCGCTAGTCTAACAAGGTTTAACAATAATTGATAACTTAACTTGAATAGAATCTCAAAGGTATACAATAGGATAAGTATTGTACAACAGCATCATGCTTGAAAGATTAATAAACTTTAATATACAAGACAGACTTGATCAATAATAATGAGAACTTGCTCAACGTAGAAAGATGAATTCATTAACTTATATAATGATAACAAGTAGGGTTAGGAAACTTGCCTCGTGCGTAGATTACACTTAAACAAACTCGTTCTTTGAATTAAATCCTACATACCAATTACGTTCACAATACCAGTCAATTATCACGTAATAAACATCACAAGTTTATTCTTTGTCTAACTTGAGTTCATGACTATACTTAGTCAATTACTACACTTATTGTCAAAAATTAAGACTTCACAAACAATAAGGTAACTATGCATTTGTTCATTCAATTCACACGTAATTGTGTTATGGACATGTTAAGAATTTATTTTAACATCTCATTATAGGTCTAACAAGTCTTTATATTCATTAGACTAAGTTACCAACACATTTCTATACTTGAACACTTTAAAAAAAAACATTTTCTGGACATTCTGCTAAGTGGAGCTGCGACACCACTTTTCATCTTTGGTATTGGTATTTGTATTTGAGTGGAGTCATGACACGATACTGGGTGGCTATGCATAATGGTGGCCATTGTGCATGACAAATGAACTAGGAGTCAGAATTGTGCATGACTGAGACTCCATCTCTCAATTTCGATTCACGAAGAACACGTAATTCAAATGAAATAAACACTACATAAACATTAATTTCACCAAATTAAACATACCCACATGTTAGAATTCATATATACTCATTACCCAACATTTATAGAGCGATTTTAACCCATTAAAACACATAATCACATAATTAAATTATGCAATTTGTACTGTTCTTGATGTTCTTGAAGTTTTGAACATAAATCCTAAAATTCAACGCCATAGATTCGTTATAAGACCAAATCCAACCATTCAAATTTCGTTTTGTTCGTTTTATCACGCATAATCACATACAAGTGGAAAATTTTAGGGATAATATATGATTGACGTATTAATATCACGTATAAGGCCATATGGCCATATAACATACTCTGTAATTGTATACTGTAAAATTTCATAAAACTGATGATATGGAATTATGCAATATATATATAAAACATGCCATACTACTCAAATTATTATATATATTCCTAACACAACTTTCCAAATTTACAGAAATTCACAGAAGACTTTAAGCCATATTCATGAAAACTTAAAAGACGTAAAATAAGAATTTGGGTTGAAGAGAATTACCCAAGCATAAAGTGAATAAGGATAACAAATTTCTCTTTATCTCAATCACAGAGTTTCTCCCACACTTTCCTCTAATTTTTCTCTGAAACCTCTCAGGCTCTCAATTGAACTCTAATGAAAATGCGTAAGAAAATAAACCACTGAACCTTTGATAAGCAGAGAGTTGAGGTCAGTTATTCCATTAAATGGTTTAACCGCCTCAACTCCCCTTAAAGTCTGTTTGTTTAGCAAAAATAGGATTTCAAAACCATTTAATTTAATAAAACTTTATTATATAGTTTAAATAATGTCACACTCCTTTATAAAATAAATCAATATCTTATTTAATTTATTTAAATAAAATATAATAATTTCTCAACAATGCACAGTCACATAATTAAATTTCTCATTTAATAATAATATCAAATTATTAAATCTCTAATTAATAATTAAATTAATTAAAAATAACATTAGGTTTATTAAATATTTCTTTTTAATACAATAAGCTCACATAATCACATATTTGAATAATAAAATTCTCCACATTAATTTAATAACTATAACACATATAATTAAATTAATCTGCCACAATTTCATCAATTAATTATTTAATCTAATAATTAATTCATCAAAAAATATTTATTCAATCCAATAAATATTAAAATAAATTACAAAATCTCGATTGTCACATCACGATATGATTGGTATTTGATAATGAGATCTGTTCTTTCGGAGCTATCCATATATATCACAATCATGTGGTTACTGGTTCAAAACACCCATATATCAGGAGAGGGGAAAAAGAAGAGACCATCATAATTAGTAGAATATTAGGTCTCAAAAACTGTAAAGACTCACAGAAAGGGTTCATTAATGTTTAATTTGTATGAGAGTTGGTAATTACATATAACAAGAAATACTAACTGTATTTATGTACTGGAAGGAGGAAGCCTCAAACATAAGATTCTAGTTCTTTATAAGGTCCATCCACATCACATGTCACAAACTATGCCATTTAAAGTTTGTCATTATTCTAGCAGATTTAACCAAATCCAGCTTCCCAAGTAAATCAGAAATAACTAAAGGATAAGAGTACGAAATCCAGAAAATTTGTGGTTAAAATCCAACACCAACAGAAGAGTTATTTAATTGATTACCGTAAACGTTGGATTATGATAGTCATCTTTGTGAAAGGTATGTAATGTACTAAATATAGGATGGTCTGGAGAATCATATCGCCCTGTGCATAAATCAAGACCTCCAACAAATGCTATGATCTTTCTTTTCCCAAGACCCGCATCAGTGTCAACTATAATAGTTTTCTGATGATGAGTGTAGATTGTTCCAACTTCCTGATAATGAAAAAAATATTAACTAACTTATTTCAAATTCTAAATCTGGAAAAAAATATCACAGAACACCTTTCAGGGGAAACAAAATCAAAGCATACAAACAAATTATGACATGAATAGTAAAATTTAAACTTTTATAGCTCCAAAATCTCTAGGTGGTTTAACTCTCATTCAACTGAATATAACATTAATTCAATTATGTATAGAAAGTGTGGGCTTTACACATACACACCTCCATCTTTGTTCGCAGAAAGTCCCTGCCGCCGGACTTAACATACACTTTTAGGCTTGCAGCAAAAGATTTTATGAATGTATCAAAAAATGGCTACTACACCAAGTGTAAATGGTGTATAGTTCAGAGTAATATAGAATCGGGGGTGAATTGGACTAAAATAAGGTGATGATGAAACAGAGTCCACAGACTGTTGATATACACCAAGTAAAAACATAAAGAGTTATCAAGGCTAGATATTTAAGTTAAATAGGTACTTGTGAAAACATTGTTCAAAATTATGGGTTTATCACATATTATAAAACAGCACCATGTAAATAAATTAAAAGCCTTTAATTAAACAATTCTTTTATTAATAAATGAATAAGATTGTTATAAAGTATATGCTTTATCATCAAACATGATTGGCTTGTGTGCATACTACTTTCACCTGAATCTAGATCCGCTTGGTTAGGGGTGTGTATGATTACTGATTTTTTGGGTTTTCCAGACCGGACCGAACCGGTGGATTCGGTACAAAAAGAACCGGTCCAATTTCAGTACAAGTATCGATTTCGGTACAGAGTTTTTATCGTTCGGTAGTACCGAACCGTACCGGTATATACCGGTTTTCCAATTTTTTTATTATTAATAAATAATTAATAATAATAAAAATAATAATAATAATAATAATAATAAAATAATGATTATAATAATAATAATAAAATAATAATTATATTAATTTTCGGTATTTATTTGGTAAAAACCGGTACCGAGCCGATAAACTGGTTTGGTATACCGGTCCAACTGGTATCGATATCGGTATCAAAATTTGGCTTATTTCGGTACCGGTCCGGTTCAGGCCGGTATTTACCGGTTGCACACCCCTACGTTTGGTGACAAACAATGCAATCTCCAACTGAGAAAATGTAAACAAATTGACATTGATTCTCAAACCCATTTTATAATTCCAAGAATTAGCACTAATGCCACATTCCACTTTCTTGTGTGTTATGATGACTTTCCTCCTTGTTTGTTTCCCACTTCCTTCAACTAAAATCTTTTCTTCTTTTACCTCAAAACAATTACATTCTTACAGCATTGTCAATTGTCTTCTCTTAATTGAGAAGCAAAATCCTTGCATTCATATAGTGAAGTAAAGTTTAATTTATCCTACTTTTACGTTTCATGAAGACTCAGAGTATACAAAAACATATATCCTCAAATATAGATCGTCTTAACATTACCAGGGGCATTAGGAAATGCTTTACACCACTAATTAAATTGTAATTATAGCGCCAGTTATCAATATCACAATTTGGTTTGTCAAAATACTAGGCTCCTTTTCTAGTGGATAGGCAAAGAACAAACCAACTATCAAATTACTGTGTCTAGAGAACAGAAAATCAGATATTTATATATATACCAAATAAAAAATCATTTAGGCTCATACTATACAGAGTTGAATAAAAGGTAGTTCAAGGAAGAGAACATTGTGACAATTGTAATTTACAAGGATGCAACTAAACCAGCACAAGGAGACATATTTGCAAGTAATTAAAATACCAATTCCAGCATAAAAGCCTCAGTTCTTACCCTTTTGACTCCCATAAAGCTTGTGGAAGTAGGATCATCCCATACTAGGAGCAGCACTCTTACACCTTCCTGTGACTTGATTTTGAGAAGTTCACCTAACAAGCTATTTGTTGCATTAACATCATCACGAACAAGTCTAACTTTGTGGACCACAGACCATCCCGTAATGTAGATCAAACGACGAGAGTTCTTAATAGCAACAAAAATATCATGCCAGCACTTTCCATGCACATACTGTTGATTATCGTCAAGCTCCACATTCAGAAGTAAACAATCAGGGACATGAGCATCTTGATAAAGTGTAACCTTTCCACCTCTCCTAAGAGGAAAGTATGTACCAGGAACACCTTGGTACTCGGGATCTGATCCAACGCCTCCATGATAAAGAGGAATTTTATCCATCGAGATGTACTGAATTGATATAGTCAAGACAGCTCCATGTTTATATGGCTTTCCATTTGCATTAAGAATTGGGAAGGTACCCTCAAATTTTCTTCCCCAACATATTTGATCCACAGGGATCCCAACAACCCCTATAATTTCAGAACCCACAACATCACTGTCTTTAACTAAAAAGTGCACTTCTGCAGCATAATGCGCAACAGTAACATAAAAATGCTGCATCCAGACTGGATTCTCACTGTCGGCAATCACATAAGTTCTAGCAATTGTAGCATTGGAAATTAAAACTGTGACATAGGGGTCACTTGTATTTTTATTAACCTTGCTCTTCCCTTCACTTTTGCTATTAAACATGCTACCAATAGAATCCATGTTTGGAAGGTTCTTGGCTTCTTTCACCCATATATCCAAATTCCCATGCAACAACATAAACTTCAAAGGCTCCCTAGAGGTCTTAAATGGCATAAATTCTGATAATGCGTCATCATAAAAAGGTTGGGCCATTTAAGCACTTTCACCAGTTCTATAATAATACAGTAGTTCCTTCAAACTTTTTGACTGAAACTGTAAAATTGGAAAAGAAGACCCAACCGCACCAACCTATGAGTTCCAGATTTAGCAACGTTTTCTCCCCTTTTATTGAAAATACATCAAAAAATTAAAACACAACTGAGAGAATGGCCAGAAAAGAACTACATAGTATCAGAATTCGACTCTATGATAGAACCCAGTTCATAAAAATTGACAATTAACTTGTTCATGATCGCTAGAGAAAAATTGACCAAAAAGGATCTGGGTTAGAGCTTAGATAGCAAGAAATTATACCAGCATTTTGTAGAACGAAGCTGGATAAGCCAATGCAAGAAGTGCCCAATTGAGTTAAGCTGAATGGCCACAGAAAAAACACCTGGGATTGGATTGGATTGGAATCTGGGTATCGCGATTGATGGAAGTTGAATGGGTAAAAGTCTTGCCAGCATGGAATATGCAGAAAATATGGGAATGAAAATGGGCGTTGAGCGGGTAAGAATTTTGCCATGGGATGAGAAATTTTAGGCTTCCGTTCAGTGTGGCAAGAGGGGTGGAAGATTGATGAAGACCCCTTGATCTCCATCACAAATTCACGATTGTAGTTTGGGACTTGAAATGCTAATATCTTGATATATGGATGAGTCATTGGCGCCAATTTTTTGAGAACAGTTCGTAATTTTATATAGAGATAGGAGGGAGTAGGGAGTGATATCTAGAATAATTGTTTTTATTTCGACATATATTATCTTTATTTTAATGATAAAAATTAAGAGCACGTTTATTTAAGGTAAAATGATTATCATATTTATATTTTTGTCTCTTTTTTTTAATAAAAATACTAAAATAACATCATAATTAAAACATTTAGTTAATATATATCATAAATGAAATAGGTAATTAATAATATAATTAAAATGTTAAATTAACATTGCAATTAAAAATAGTGAATGAAATGCAGATATTTTGAGAAAAAGGAAATTTACTTAAATATAGTGAACTAGAAGCTGAAAAGCTGATTTCAAAAGCATCCAACTATTAATTACTACTTGTGAGCCTAGAACTTAGAAGTTCAAACAAACACCGCACAAGATTAGAAGTTAGAAGTTAGAAGCTATAGAAGGTGCTGCAAAAAAGCTGTTTGGTAAACATGGCCATAATAGAGGGGCAATCCCACAAGTCATCTCTTAGAAAGTTTTCTCCTTTCCAAAGGTAGAAAGAAATCTACAACCTCCTATATGTATAATAGCATCATTCTAAATCCATATATTACATTTGTCAAAGCTGATTCCGGATTTACCTAACTACCAGCTTAACTTTATGGCTTTAACGTACAATTATAGGGCAGTAGTAAAACTTGGAGGTTATACAATAGCTATATCAACATCATTAAGTACATTAATTCTTCTTGATCTATCAATGATCTTCACTCGAAAATAAACTCATATTTCTATCTTTTACGCTTGGACTTGAGAGCTGTCACTGAACTTGAGTTGTTGTGCCAGTTGCGCTTCCTTTGGTTGATGAACCAATTGTTTATTTGCTTTAGCTGCAAGCCCGTCTCTCCTCTGAGCTTTGCCTTGTCATCTTCCTGCATGGATAGCAGATTATTCAAGCTCGAAACAGAACTCTATACCATAAAATTGATGCTCAAGTTGTAGATTAATTAAGTGCAGGTGTATGGGTCATAATGTGAGAAATAGTACAACTATTACTTTCATGAGATCAAACAAATTTATGTAACATAATAAGTGACATTTGAGGGATCTAACTGAAAATGAAAGCATTTTATAGTTATTCAGATTAGTTAGTTGCTTACGGTTGGGTAAGGCCACTTCGAATGTTGCTGCCACCATTCCTTCAGCACTGAAGTTGTGTCACCAGGTAGTTTACCCGCTCTTCTTTTTCTCAAAATTTCTTCTCTAACATCTTCAATTTTCGACCTGAATCCCTGCAAATCAATGATTAATCTCAGTAAGCTTCACAGTTTGACATTAAACAAGAGTCTATAATGTATAATTCTTTACATCTCATGGTAGATATAAGAAACAGGATTTCAACTTCCAAGCAACTAAGTACTAACACAAAGGATACATTGTTCTGTATCAAAGCTTCACTATTTTTTTTGTCAAAATTCCTGTCCATTTTTCACAATCAACAATATATTAGTGTTAGATTAATCTAGAGGATTCTAGGATTGCTTTGATTAGGAGTGATTAGTGGTAGGATTATTCTATAAGCATGATTAGTGGTAATCATTGATCACTATGATTTACTTTCCATATTAAGCTTTAACACTTGGCCAATATAAAAGGCTCTATTGTACAGATTATGACATGGAATATATAATATTGTCTTCTAGCATTCACAATTAGTAGTAATTAAGGCCCTTTATTTTAGAAATAACCTGTTTCAGCTCGATCTTCAGTTCTTGTCTAACTCTCTCCATAAGTGACCTTTCGGATTCTGTTGGAAGAAGGGAACCAAATCCCATCATGTCATGAGCATCACTGCCAGATTGATCTAAAGAGAAATCCATCTGCAGTTCATCCTCATCATCTGACATAGTTGCTCCCGTTCCTTCGCTTAGAGATACTCCTGCAAAGATATATTGTTTCAACTTTCAAGGAGGCTCACTAAGATTTCACACCTTGCTACATGCATAAGCTGGAGTGGTATGATCAAGTATTTACCCTGTTACTTCTTTCTAAATACTTGTCGATCCTGATTTTTTATCATGACTGAAAGGAGACACTAGGTACTTTCCATCATTACCATGTTTGGTGCTTAGAAATTTGAACAGGCAAGTAGTCATGAATTAGATACAATCTTGCCATTCAAACTCTGCTATCTTGCAAATAAAGCTAATTAGAAGTCAATATTCTGCTACATTGGGAGGATCTGAAATGGCAAGATTGGTATTATAAAATGCATGACCTTATATAGTGCTCCATTTATTTCCTGAATTCTTGATCCAACTATCAGGTTTCAGAGCAAAGTGCATGCATATAAAAGAATCTCCACGTGATATTCTTCAACACAATTAGATGAAACATATATAGACCAATTAAATATTTCTATGTTAAAGTCCTCATTTCGTCAAATTAATTAGACAGATGTCAAATTTAAGCTTCTATTTTCAGACGTGAATTAAAAAAAAAATCCTATTATTTATCTCTCTTCTCTAAGCTCCTTCTTCATCTGTGTGATTTTGTTACTTTATTCTTTTCCCTCGTCATGATTCTTCCTCTTCATCTTATATCTTCTCATCTGTAATCTTCTTCTCATAACTTTGAAAATAAGCTTTTTAAAGTATATTTTGTATTTCCTATTCTTTCCCCACGAAAGGGTCCCACAAATTGGCCTCACCATTTCAAAATTTTCAGTTCGTTTCTTCTTTAATTAGAGCTCCCAGTAGATGAATATAAATCATTTTTAGTTACGTTTTTATATCAGATATGTTCCATTTTTGGCTTCTTTTGGCAAACTAGATATCATGTTGTAATAGGCATCACCGAAACAAAGGTTTTGAAACATTACTTGCATGATTTGGAGTAAAAATAATATATTTATTACTTTTGACCCATATGTTTGGTAAACGGGTTGGGTCGAACCGATAGGAGTTTGAATATGATGATTTTTTGAAATTTTATTTATAAGAGTTATATTTTATTATTTAAATTTGACTTTTTATTGTATTAGATAAACATTAAAATCTATCATGGATACACATGAGATTAGTTCATCTCACACGTGTGTTTGCTTATTTGTTTCTACATCATTTTCTTTTTTTTTTTACTTAAATGTCATGTATGTAATAAATAAACGGACATTTATTAAATGGTATAAATTTTAAATTTTAATTAGTTTAACAGGTCAACTACATAATTTTAAAATTTATAATGCTTAAAGCAGACGAACACCGGGTAAATCCTTTTTTCCTTAACTATTCTAAGCCTTTTTACCTAACATTCTCACCAAAAATGATATAACTAAAAATCTCATGCATACTTAAAAGGAGAAACATCTTTATTTCTTATCAGATGGACTAAGATCTTCTCCACTTTCTGACCCTCTTCTCTCTGTGTAGTGTACAATTTGTAACATGAGATGATCAAATTAAGACGGAAAAATGTGAAGATTAATTAGAAGAAAAAGATATAAGGATATATAGGAAAAATATTAAATATGGAGGGATGAAATCCTTAATTATTTTAATTAATTGTCACATTATTGACATATCATGCATGTTTTGAATTTTGTACAGAATTAATCATTTTTAATTCACCACTACAAAAAGAAGAGTTGAAATATTTTTGGGTGAGAGTTCCTGGCCCTTGCTATATATAAGATCACTAATTATTCATTTTATAGCTTCCATCTTTTTCAAGAAAATATATTGATTGACATGTAACAAAATGATGTAGTTGTTATTAACATATATAGTTAATTATATTAATTAGCCAATTATCAATCTCCTGCTTAATTTTGAACAATCCCACTTCTGACTACTGACTTGGTAAGGCACTTTCCCAGCATCTTCACGGTAAACCCTAATCCATCAAGTAGAATCCAGCAAAGAAATATCATGCATTCCCTAATAATACGAAAACCTAAGGGAACTTAAGGATGATTAGATTATATAGAAGCATAATTTTTGTAAAAACCAAATGGCAAATATTTCCGCTGCAATCTTATCAGTTGGTCATGTTGTTGGTTCATTGTCACTCTTTCTTTTTTCCTGCTGGATCAACCCAACTAACTCAACTCTCTCTCTCTCTCTCTCTCTCTCTCTCCCCAAAAAAAAAAAACTATAAACTAGAGTTTCTGGGTAGGTCCCCCTACACCCAACTCTTAATTAGTACAATTACAAAAGCTTAAAAGAAACCCCAAATTGCTTTATTTCTTACCTAGCTTTCCTTCCAACCAAAAGCATATCAATTAAGCATCTAAATAATTAGAATAAATAAAAGAAAATGGTATTAATTTGCCCTCCAAATTTTACCATTTACGCTCATCTTTTATTTTACACTGAAATACAAATAGAGAAATTTTAAGGGCTATAGCATTTCCTTAAAAAAAATACAATTTCTACCCAGAATAAAAGACCATAAGATAATTTCTTAAGCAATTTGGTACACGTATGGTATAATATGATATGATCTCCATGCACTAGTAAATGATTATAAATAACTCTTTCAGTTTTCTAAATTTTGAGTTACATTTGATTTTTTGAAGTTAATATTGTGAAATTTTAAAATTCAATACATATAGTACAAACAATTATAACTATTGCAAACTAATTAAAAGATATATTTACACTACTAAGTTCCCACCATTTGTTGCAATAAAAACTTAATTAAATTCATATTAATTTTAAACTAGAGTTACAAATCAACAACTCCAAAAAATCAAATTATTACGGGGAAATGAGGAAGTATAATATTTTTGTAGATTTATATTTCTAGACAGATCTAGAGAGGGAGGAGGAAGGAAGGAGTGGAGAGGGTTAATTACCAGTACTGAGAGCTTGCAAGTTCTGCTCAATATCCCGGCAAGCCATGACAGCCTCAACAGCATGGACTCTGACATGTTGCTGAAGTTGTTCTTTAAAAGAACATAAAACTAGTAAGTATTGTCCCTGTAGATAGTAGCACATACATCCATACATACATACATGTTAACCCACAAATTAATATATAAAAACCCTATCTAGTCTACTAATTAATTAACAAACAACATAGTATATATATATATATATATATATATATATGAGCAAATTAAAACAGAAAATAAAAATCAAACTTTGTAATTAAAGAATAAATTAACTACCAGGAAATTGTCTAGCTCTTGCCTCTCATGAAAAGAGAAAGAATGATTATGATTATGGTGTGATGAGGCATAAGACCGAAGAAGATGGTGAGATTGAGTGAGCTGAGCGTCAATAAGTGGCAGCTGATCAATAGGGGTGGCCACACGGAGACACGCCACGTGGGAGGCCAGAAGCTGCTCATATAGAGGGTGGCTGGCGATCTCCGTCTTCAGCTGGTGGTGCTGCTCGCCGGAAAGATCACTCAAACCACCAATTCCACCACTAGTACCCATCATGCCCAGAACTTGATTTTGCATTTTTCAAATTAATTAGCCCAAAAAGCTGGAGTTTTTTTCTTTCACTTTTATGTGTGTATATATATGTATGATTTATGAAATGAATGAATGATCAGAAGAATACAGAGTGGTAATTAATGGTGGAAGAAAAGACCATGTGAACAAAAGGGTTTGTAGAGAAAGCAAAAATAAGAGGTGGGTTTGAGTTTTAGGACCACAAACTAAAGAGAGTGCTTTGTACTACTTGATATATATATATATATATATATATATATATATATATATGATGGTGATGATGATCAATGGATATAGATATATAGAGAGAGAGAAATGAAGTAGATGGTGTTTCTTGATATTTGTGTAAAAGAAGAGAGCCCCTTATATCGGGATCTGAGACACTAAACTTTCTGCTCCAATCGGTATGCCTACAGATTTTAACATATGCAGAGAAAGAAAATAAAGATGCAGTTATGCAGGCTAAAACAGATACCATGAGAAAAAGGAGAGAGAAAAAGAGATGTTGTTCTTCAGCTTTTGATTGCTTTTGTTTTGTAGTTTTTGAGGGGCCTTGGAAAAAGAGTTCATCATATAACAGAGAGTGATTGAGAGAGGGAGAGAGAGCTATAGAATCATTACTATGATGGAGTAAGAGATTTCAGGCAGGAGATCACAGATAAAGCTGCATCTATGGCCTGACATTTGGATTCCATATTTTTATTTTTCATTTTCAATTAACCTAACTGAATATTGGGTTTATGGTTGGGTTAGGTGATACTAATCTTGGGTAAGGAGAAAATATTAAGAGCTTTTTGTGCATGATAATCAATTGATTCTATGTACTATACTATTCGTTTTACTCTATATATATATATATGGGTAATAATATATAACATATATTTGTTATGGATCAAAAATAAATATACACTATCTATTTTAAGCATCAAATACGTATTCTTAATAAGAATGGACGTAAATTAATCTAAGTCGTTAATTATATAAAAGATAGAGATGATGTATGCGCATTTTTGATCCATTCAGATCATTTTTTTATCTATATATCCCCACTGATGTGTATAAATTATAAATGAATACCTTATTATTTATTTATTTGTTTATTTATTTATTATTATTATTAATATATCAAAGTTAAATTAAAATTTATATTTCTACTTTGGTGCATGATAGTAAACTCTATTAATAATGTACTCCTTATTTGTTGAAGGTTGTTAAGAGTAAGACTCACCTAATTATTCTTACATATGCCTTCATGTAACATCCCAACATCAATTATCCTTAGCGGAATAATTTTGAATTATTTTAATATTTACAAGATGTAAACAATGGCCTCACTATAATAAAATAAGATTTTTTTTTCTACTCATGTAATTAATCGTGTAATTTGTAAAATCTCTACTCATGTTCCCCTAAAAGGAGAACATAGAAATAATATTTTTTTAAAAACAATATAATAAGGTCTCGGCCAATTTAATAAATGGGTGCTCCATTGGCAGAAGAGAAAAGTGTAATCATACTCACAAACGTATGCTTTAAATAATTAGAAAATAAAAAAGAAGTGATGGTTAGAAATTATAAAATTTTATTTATTAAATATTTTTATTATTATTAATATTTATTTAAGTAATTAATAATTAAAAAATTAACGTAAATATTTATAATATATATTATTTTTTATTAAAAAAATACTCCATAATTGTTTAGTTTGTAATTAAGAAAGTCGGCTGAGGGTTGAGCTGTCGTTGTTATGCCTCTCCTTTCCTTTCAGTACTCTGTTTGCTTTTAAGCTTTACACTTTTTTCTACGTTTTTGAACCTCACCCGATTGAAAGCAAATAACAAAATCGACTCGATTATTGAGTTATTTAAATTTAATTTATAAAATTTATCGATTATAAATTAAGATTTGATTGAGATTCATTTAGCTATCGAGTCGAGCACAATCTCGAATCGAGTTCTAATAATTTGAACTTTTCAAACGAATATGATCCGAGTATTAATAGAAAATTATAATTTGAGAAGGTTCAAGCAAGTTATCGAACTTTAAAATTTGCTCATATTTTACTTATTTATGTTTTGAATCGAGCTCGAATCAAATTTTTAGCGAGCGAGTACGAATCGAGCCCAAACTATTTGCTCATTTTATCGTTTTACCAATCTATTTCTGCATCCTTTCCATTTAATTAAGCTTAACCCACAAAAATTAAGTCTTATTTTACTCTCTTTTTTTAACCCATCAAAATTTATATATAACGTATTTTGATGATGAGGTTTTTTAAAATTAATTGATAAAAATTTATATATAACGTATTAATTATATTTTAAAGAGTTCGTGTTATATATACATATGTCTACCCTATATTACTAATATAGTAAAAAGGGATCACAAAGTAAATATTACTAATTTCGTGACATTTACCGTACTTGCATTTTTTTCCAAATGCGTGCCAACATTTTCTTACTAAGAAACAAAAATTAATCCGTAAGAGACTTCCATTCCATGTGTTAAATGAAAAGAAAGAGTATAGTAATTATTTTCTTGGAAAGAATAATGTGTATTATATTACTTATTATTATGATGAATTGATGATAGGGTAGTTCTAGTTCTAGTTCATAAAGGTGGTTGGCGTCGGCGAATTGTAGGAAACTTCCACGAGTGGGACCCCTTTAAGAGAAAAATAAAATTAGTGACTTTCACGCTTAATTTAGGATTAAGAATAAAATTAATACAAGTATATATATACTACTAGTAGTGTAGCTATCATAATTAATTTCTATTAATTCTGGTTGATTAATTTTGTTTTACAGTAGGTGGTAATGTTGTGTTGGGGGTGCAATTTTTAGTAAGGACCGGTGCGTTCGGTAACAACTTGAAAAAATATAAATAAATAACGTAATTAATAATTATTACTAAAAGAATAAATTTTTGCTATTGTTATATTCGACTGAAATTTAATATTTATGTCTTTAATAATAATAAATTTCAAGATCTCATGCACTCAAGTCTTATGAGTAATTTTTTACCATTGAGCCAAGAGGCACTTGGTTACTAAAAGAATATTACGCTTGTCACAACTATATTAGTTATAAGAACAATTTCATTTAAAATGCGTGATTTTGATTAACAACATTGTAAAATGACAAAAAATTAATAATGAAAATAAAATAAAAGATAAAATTGTCATTAATAAAATCTTAAATTAACTAATAAATTTTGAGTTACTCGGTCATATATAACCAATTAATTATGACAACTCCTATTATATTGTTATGTAATTATAATATATAATTTCAAAACGAAAAATTTGTATTAGAAAAACAAGGTTCATTATAGTTTCGTTTTCCATCAAAATGTTTGTTTAAGTATTTAAATGATGTAATTATGATGTGTGAAAATAAAAAACAAATTATTATTCTCCCTACTTTATTTTCCATTTGAAGAAGTTACCCATCCCATCCCATCTCCTTAGGTAGCCACTATAAGGGCCGATTAACTTTTGGATGTTATAATCATTGAGTGCGCACAAGTTTATGCACCACAAGTATATGGGGAGATTTACATATTCTATTACATTTTTAAAAATAATTACAACAATAGTACACTCATTAAATATTTACATTTTTAATATATATAATTTTTTTTTTTCATTAGTAGTGAAAATATAATATCCCTTTAATTATGGTGTGTTATTTAATATGCTGGTGACATGGCAATTCAGTTTAATTTTTGAAAAAAAACTGATCACGCTTTATGCGGTAGAGTGGGCTCGTTTTTCAATTTAAATTTTGTTATTATCTTTGTTAGCCTACGTTTTTTCATTTGGAAACCCTTATTCTGTGTTTTTGAAACGCCTTAAGCTAATCCTTTCTTCTTCATGTTGTTGGCCTTAGTTCTTCCCGGTAGAGATTTCTCGTCGGCGTTTTGGGTTTCTCGGTCGCTCTGTTCGTATTATTCTTATCATCGTGATTATTTGTAAGTTGTGTGGTTTCTCGTTTATACATTCTTAGATTTATTTTGGTTTTTATTTGGGATGGTGTCTACGAGGAAGAAAATGGAGGGAGTTGGGCATAAGATGAGTGATGAGAAGGGTAAACGGGTTAGGGATGATGATTGTAGAAAGGATATGAAGAAATTTGTAGAGGGGAGTGATAAAATGGCAAAGTCTTCAAAACGGGGGAAGTTGTTAATGTTGAAATCAGAGGTTGAAGATAAGAATATGGGTAGACATACCCATAAGAAGGCTAAATCATTGGTATGCTTCGATTCTGATTTTGAAGTTTCTTTAAAAAAAGAGGGGAAAGAAGATGCAGTCGAGGCTCACAAACGGAAAATTGTTTCCAGGCAAAAAAAATTGAAGGTTTGTTTTTTTTTTTTTAAATAATATATTTATTTTTGTTGTTTTTGTTTACATTTGTTTTTGTTTTTGTTTAAGGTGATGTTTCAACCTTTACAGTGTTTTCGATTGTGTTTAGTTTCGAAGATTAGTATCTAAATTTCATTGTTGTTATTATGCGTGTTGTTTATGTTTTGATGGTAACTTGTTAATTGAGTTTTGGTTTCTAACATGTATATGTTTGGAAAATGAAGATTTCATAGTTATTCAAATGTATTATATTACATTAGAGTTCTAGTTGCTTTAATGATTTTTTAAATTGAATTTGTTTACATTATTCTTTGTCATTCATATTTGTGAGTGGAGTTAATAGTGTATTATGTCTTAGTAAGTAGTTTACATTATTGTGATTATGTATGTTGACAATCTTTTGATGATTACTTGCTTAATTGAGTTTTGGTTACCAACATTTATCATTATAGGCGATTATTTCATAATGAAAAATGATTTTTTATTATAAAAGAGTTGGAGATTGATGCATGTTTTTTAATGTTTGTGGAAAAATGGTTATGTTGTTGTCGTGTGGATGTGTTGTTAGTATTATTTTCTAAATATATACATTTATAATTGTTATATATTAAATAATTTGATGATTAATTGGTTTTTTGGTCTCTTCTTGATATTATTTGGTTATCGGTATTAGTGTTTTTTTGTGTATTCTTGATTTAATAGTTTTGGTTTTAAAGTTTCTGGATGTTATATTTTGCTTTCCCAAATTTGTTTGTAATGTATATTTTTTGCATTTTTTGATTTGGGAGTTTTTCTATGAGGAGCATCAACGGAACTTTTACGCAAAAGTTATATATTGGTGTGAAATGAATGTTCCAAATATTATTAAAAATAAATTATCGTAGCTTTCAGTTGGATAAGTTTAAGTTGACTTTGTTTTGGTAAATTTTTAGATTTTAGGCGACCCGGATGTTTTCCCAAATATTACATCATGCTTTGATTAGGGAAGTTTATCGGAGGATAGTGGGGAAATGTGGTTTGTATTTGGCGAGAAAAGGGTTAGATTTGGATTGCACGAATTTTGTTTAATTTTGGTCTAAATTGGCGAGGAGATGAAGACATTGGTAGTTTGAGGGATTGAAAAACTTTTGGTTAAGAAATTTTTTCAAAATGAGGTTCTAACTCGTTCTACTTATAGGGAGGATTTATAGGAGTGCTTGTTTTGATGATGATGATGAGGTGATTAGGATGTCTATCATTTTCTTGGTTTTAATTTCATACTAGCTCTCATTTACGATAATTATGTTGATGAAGTTTTGTTTAACTTTTTGTCATATGGTGATGTTGCAAGTTATCCATGGGGAAAAGTTGCTTTTGAACAAACAAAAATTCTCATCCCTTCTTTGTAAAGGGACGTATAAAGAAGGATAAGTTCGGTGGGGTGATATCTGATTTTTATAGTGATAGTTATTGTAAATCTTACAAGCTTAGTGGTTTACCTTATGTGTTTCAAGTTTTCTTGTTTGAAACAATTCCCACATTGAAAGTCGGGGTTTACGTATTGATGATAATGATTTGAATTGATTATTAGGATGGAGAGAGATAGGAAAGGCTCAGAAGAATGAGAAGTTGAGCGACACGGTTTTTGGTTACGGTCGGTATCTTTGGTTACCATTTTCATTAAATCAGTTTCCTTTTCATAAGTTATTGGTTTTCTTCTTCTTTTTTTTTTGTGTCTTGACTTTTTTTCTTTTTTATTTTCAATGTTTACGATATGGTATATTTGGTGCTTTTAATTTGTTTTGATTGACTATCAAAACATTGTTCTACGGAGGTTGAGAAGTTTCGGTTGGATTTAGGAGTTTTTATTTTTCGATTGGAAATGAGCGGTGGAGCCAAAAGGTGCGATATTAAAGTTGAATCATTAAGGAAGGTTAGAGACCTATGTTTTCTATTTACGATCTTGAAAAAAATTATTGATGAGCGGGTGAAGCCATTGGAAGGAAGTTGATGGAAGTGAAGAAAGAAATCGAGAATTTGGGTGTTGAGGTTAAAGATCATTTGCGGTGTTTCATGTTCAAATTTGCATGGACATTAAAAGATGTTTAGAAAGCGGTTTTATGGAAAGTCTAGTTATCTTAAGCGGAGAAGTGTAAATGTTAATGATGATGGTGATGGTGATGGCGATGATAATGATGATGATTAAATACGATGATGATGATGATTTTGATGATGATGGTGATGATGTTGAAATGGATGAGAATGTTGATGCTTATGATGTTGAGATGGATGAGAATGTTGATGGTGGCAATGTTAATGTAGTAGTTGATGATGTTTTGAAGGTTGAGGGTGATGTTATAATTGAAGGTGGTGACAATTCAAAAGCAGTTTCATGGAAATAATATTGCGAATGTTGGTGAGGTTGGTCGAATAAGTTTGAAGAAATCGATGCAAAGGTTTACAAATATGTTAGATTTTCCATTTTATTTTATGTTTATTAAGTAAATCTTTGATTTGTTTGGCCTTATTTTTTCTGAGTTCGGTATAAGAATGGCAATTTAAATTAGATGGTAAAGAGATTGTTGTTTTTACCCCTAGACGGGTCCTAATTAATGTGGAGAATGAAAAGGTAACAAATTTTTTTTACAATTTTTTTTATGTTATATTCCTATGTCTTATATTGATGAGATGTTTTTTTTTTGGTAGGTTGAAAAGATTAATGATATTCCAAGTTTTGATATTTTAAGTCAGTGCAGTGGGAAAGAAATTGTTGCTTTCAACCCGGTCGAGGTTAGTGAATTTTTCAATATTAGTTACATTTACATGTTGTATTAGTAACTTAGTTACGGTGTGTCTTAAAATCCAATATAGGGTATTAAAATCCAATACAGGGCAGTAAATTAGTTATGGTGTGTTTATGTTAATATTGATTCTTTTTAGAATTTTTTATTTGATATTGAAATAGTATTTTATACCATGTCTTAAAATCAATCTGAGGCGATAAAAGTGAAGCTACAGACATCTGCCGATGCTTGATGATATGGTTTTGACAACTCGAGATTTAATCCATTGTGTTGAAGTTGAAAAATCTGCAACTAACCCACTTGGTAGGCACTGTAAAATGCGCATTATCGAGGAGTCTTGTGTTGAAGAGTCCTTATCGTCGAATTTTGGTTCTATTTGACTCAACTTGGTTTGTTGTTGATGATAAAACACATACTGTGAGAGGGTTTGTATGCATTTTCGGACATTTTATGGGAATGCCTTTGAAATCTGAAGATGTCGTGTTTTGACGGTGGTTTAAAATTGGTTTAAATAATAGAAAAAGGTATGTTTATTGGAGTTTAATATATTTATATTATTTTTTTTCTAGGAGATAAAATCATTCATTTTATATTTGCTATATATGTTTTTGTTTTGAAGAATTGAAAAATTAAGTGAGAACAATGACAAAATAGAGCCTCCTTGATTTGGGTCTATTACAATATCCTCCAAAATGTGGTTTCTACAAAGTGAAGACTCTGGACAATGGCTTGATGATGATGTGAGTTTTTTATTGTTTTTTAATTTATGCATGTTAGTTTGGATATCTTATCTTATAAGTTTGGTTCTTATATGTTTTATTTGGATCTGACTTATATTAAAGTTTTTTTTTTTGTTAATATCGATTGTTATTATGGTTTCATTTACGGTTGAGACATCAACGTCTGTTTGTACTTATATGTCGTAAATTGGCTAGATACTCAAACAATATCAATTAAGGGTTTCTGACAACAGTTGTTGGTTTAAATATGAAGTTAACCAACTTATATGGGGAATATTGTAATAATGATGGTGATAAAACTTTGTTGTTGGGCAACATTGATGTGGTGAGTACATTGAGGGTTTTATATGGAGGTCGACAAATAGTGGGTTGATGTTGATTTTGTCGTGTTTCCCATTCATATAGCGGTTCACGGACATTGGTTTTTATTGGTTTTGATGTCCATCGTAGGGTGTTAGTAGTTTATAATTCTCTTGTTGAGCAGGGAACATCATGCGAACAAATATAATGGATGTGTGCGAGCCTTATATTTTCATTCTTAGATTATATTATGCGGTTGTGGTTTTGGAAGAATAGATGTGATATTGATTTCAATAGTGAACCATATCGCCTAAAAGGAGAAAATGATATTATTGATCTTGAATTTCTTTGAGGGTCTACTGAGAGCAAATTGATGGGTAAGTTACATTTTCTATATTTTTTAGTTTTACATATATTATGATGTACATCTTGATTTCCATTATATCTTTTTATTTTTCGATTGATTGTGGTATATTCTTTATTTCTTTTGTGGAACATATTCTCCACAAGCGGAGACTTCTATATTGCCGAATCCATTCCCGATACTTCAATCTGTCTGAAAGCGTGTGTCGATTTGTTTATCCATGCGAGAACAAGCAAGTAAGCGGATATGAGTGCGAATCAAGAACACCTGGCGAGAATTGGTAGTGATGTCTAGTTTGGTTTTGCATCATTTTTCATTTCTGTTTTGACATTAGATACCATTTGATATGGTTATTGAATGTGTAATGATATTATAAATATTTTGATGATGGAATGATGTATTAATTTTCTTTATTACACGTATGATTGTTTTGTTGGTTCGAGGTTTTTTATTTTTTTTTGATTTGTTTTTTTATTTTTAAACAATATTGGTATTATTTTTTACAGTTTGATGGGTTTACATCTTTGTATATACGGGTAATAATTTTATCGGGGTTGGTAACCATTCAATCTTAATGATCTTATGTATAAGCATTTTATACCTTATATCGGTATTTGTTTGTTATGATTTAGTTGGTTGCCAAATTTGAATATATAGGTAACATTTTTTTATTGTTTTTGGTAACTAATTAATTAATACTAACGATGAAATTATAAAGCGATTAACGATTTGTATCATGAATTTGTTCTTTATGTTTGGGTTTGTTGGAAGCTTGATAATACCAAAGTTACCAACTATTGTTTGTTATTATCATAATCATTCATTTTAAGTTAAAGAATAAATGTTATTTATATGTTTTGATTCGTTGCCAAAATTTGATTATAATGTAACTATATTAGTTTATGTTAGTAAATAAACATTGATAATGATAAATTTAATGAATCTTTTTTTTTAAATTTTTGGCCTTTTTTTTATTCACATGGGTTGCAATCGGTCGTATAAAAGTTTTTAAAAAACGTTTCTTATTGTTATAATCAATAGTAATTGTTGGTAACCAAATTTGTATAGTAATTTAAAATTCATTTAACTAAATACTATTGGTTTTCTAATGTTTATAGTGTACCCAAGCATACAAAAAATTGTAATCATTTTTTATGCTATGCTTTAAAAACTAATAATTAACTAAAATACATAAAACAATTACAAAGCTTACAATTATAATTTTTAACACGCACGAGTTGGTTGCCAACTATGAATATAATGGTTTCAGTTAAATGTTGATACATAGCGAGAATGTCATAAAGGTTTCTAAAAACGTTTGTTATTGTTATAATAAATAGTAATTGTTGGTAACCAAATTGGTATAGTAATTTAAAATTGATTAACTAAATACTATGGGTTTTCTAATGTTTATAGTGTACCCAAGCATACAAAGAAATGTAATCATTTTTTATGCTATGCTTTAAAAAACTAATGATTAACTAATATACACAAAACAATTACAAATCTTACAATTATATTTTTTTAACACGGTACAGTTGGTTGCCAACTATGAATCCAAAGGTTTCCAGTTAAATGTTAGTGTGTAGGCAGAATGTCATAAAGGTTTCTAAAGAACGTTTGTTATAGTTATAATCAATAGTAATTGTTGGTAACCAAATTGGTATAGTAATTTAAAATTCAGTTAACTAAATACTATGGGTTTTCTAATGTTTATAGTGTACCCAAGAATACAAATAAATGTAATCAATTTTTATGTTATGCTTTAAAAACTAATAATTAAATAAAATACATAAAACAATTACAAAGCTTACAATTATATTTTTTTAACACGGCACCGTTGGTTGCCAACTATGAATTCAAAGGTTTCAATTAAATGTTAGTGTGTGGCAAATGTCATAAAGAAGAATTACAACTTAATTATCCAATTATCACATGCCATTAAGAAGAAATACAACTTAATTAACCAATTATGAAATTAATCATCTTTAAATCTTGTGCGATTGAAATTTTTTTTTATTACACAAGCAAAATGATTAAAATGATTACAATATATCGATTCTGAAGGTATGTATATATCAAATTTTTCGTGGTCTTGAAATTGGTGGTTTATTGCATGTTTTTCTATTGTGTCCTTTTTCTTGGCATCTCTTTGCACTTATTTTGAAATGTAATTTAGGATATATCTTGTATCTACCTTTCTTTGGTCTTTAAATTTGGTCTTCTTGTATTTGGTGGTTTGACACATATGCTCTTAATAACCACGGAACATCCCAAGTCTCTCGTCATCTAATGGCATGATGGAAGTTGAATACGTGTCGACCAAAGTTTTATTTGAATAATATTACGAGCAAAAATCATATGACTCAAATTCCTCTTTCCAATATACTTGTTGACGTGCATGAGCATCTTATAGTCTTTGAAATTTTCGGCGTGTGCGTGTTTTTTGTTCCATATCCACGATAAATTGTTTGGCGTTATCATAAGCAGTGAAAATCACTAGGTTTGATGTCTCGACCCTCTGATAGCATTTAATTGTGTAGTCGATTATGTATAATGCATTTAATAGCATTTAATTGTATATATAATTTGAAATAATGAAAGTCGTATGTAATGTTGGTATCTTTATCAAACTTTTATCTTTGGAAAACAAAAGCTGCATAACTTAACTTTGTTTAATTTCATTTCGGATCTGATTTTGTCGTAGGTATCACATTAACAATTTAAAAGATGTATGACTTACCTTAAGTTTCTTTGACTCGATGATATTAGATTGCAATTTTCTCTCAATTTGTTGTGGAAAGGGTTGTGAAAGAAGACATTCTTGGATTGTTTGTTTGTGAAATACCATCTTTGAACCATACAACGTAGGCATTCAATCATTGATGCAATTGGAAGATTTCGATTTCCTTTATTGCATTATTAATAGATTCGGCGGTGTTGAAGTCGTTTGTTGATGTCTGCTTACAGATCCATGGAGCCTCGTACACTTGTCAGATGAACTTCTTCTTCCAAATATTTTCTTATTCGAACATCAATTGCATCAAGTTGATTCGTGTGTATGTTGAATTCTTCAATGATGTAAGCTCTGCGTGCCGCGTTGTATGCTTGTTTGACTTCTTCTCCTTTTTTTTTTTGAACTTTTTTTATGTTTTTCAAAATATGGTATGTCATGAACCGTGCATGACATCGGGAATACCTTTATTAAGTCCCTTTATAATTGCTTCGTATACATCTGAAACAATGCATTGTCCTTCTCTAACTCCACAAGCATCTCTTAAATTAATGAAAAACCATGTCCGGGATAATTCATTTTCAACATCCTGACTCAAAAGCAATTGGTATAATATTTACATTTTGCATCTTGAGTGCTTCTTTATGAGAAGTGTACCCCGTAGGTTGATTGTATGAAGGTGCCATCAATTACAATGATGGGAAAACAATGGCGCCATGCTTGATGGATGCTCTTATTGCAAAGAAGAGATATTTGAATCGACCATTATTATCCAGCTGCGCAAATTTGTAATTGAACTGAAATGAATTTTCGGTTTGGTCGATGTAAATATATGTACTACATATTGCCCGTATTTGTAGTTGATAATGCTCTAAAGTGTAAGTCTTAATGGCTTTAAGTAATCATAAATTAATTATTTTATAGCGTTAGGATGGTGTCTAAAATGCTTTTTAAATAGTTATATTTATTGTATACCTTTCTTCGCATGAAAAAATTATTTTTTTTTTTTTTTCATTATTATATTTATTAGCCAAAATTTAATTAATAGGTAACAAATCATTTAATATTGGTAATTGAAATTTTAAAACATAAAAAATGGTTTCTAATTGATACTGGATTTGTTTTTTTCAAGCGTATGCAACCACGAAGGAATCATAGTGTAGTCGTGTGGATTCCTCTTACTTTTTCCATTGCTTTTTTCCTTCGCTCTCCATGCTTTTTGGTAGGAGATGGACACATTATACTCGTCATCATATCTTCCACAATATCGGTTGGTGTGTAAATTTTCTTGAAGTTAGTTAGTACATGCATTATGCATTCCTTTAACCATTTCACTATTGCTTGTCTATGATCTCCAAGTAGTATGTTGGATGAACAAGTGTGTATATCATTAAACTCTCTCACCTTGAACATATTTGTTTTAAGTAATTTTGATGCTCTTAGTTTCCATTTGCAACTTTCATTGTCGATCATACCGAACAAAGTCCCTTCCAGCATTCTTTCTACCTTGTGTTACTGTTTTATACGATTGAATGTAGCCTTATTGCTTGTGTTAATATTCTTTTGTCTTTGTAAGTTTGATGAATTCTTACCTCAAACTTATTCGGATCTGATATGACCTCATCATGTTCTTTCTTTCTTTTGTGTGTTATGCATCATGTTCTTTACCAATGACTTGATGGCGGATGCTCAACAAAATTTGATCCAAATTGGTCTCCTTGTGTTTCCAAAATTTCAAGATCGGTATTCCTTTGTGCCGATCTCATCGGCGTTTCATCTTGCATTATATTTTTTCTTCTTGATTATAGCGTTTTGTAAGTCGTAGTTCCTCGATGTGGTATTGAGAATCTATAATCGGAGGATACTTGCCATATTATTTGATTTTTTCTTGATTTCCATATAGAATTTGAAAGTTGATTCATTTGTCACCTTGATTGGAGGGATGTTCTTTGCTAATATGAAATTTGATTGACAACTCTGTTTTGTAGCATTCTGGAGGCTTAATGCATTGCATATCAAGTTGTGCATTTACGTGAATGAACATGTTGAAGGGACTAGTAGTAGGTGACTTGAAATTTTGATATTAGTTCTTTGTCACTCCACGTCTGGTTGAAGTAAATTACAATTTGGAATCATATCCATTATACAAGCAAATGAAGCAGTAAAAATATTACAATTATGTAAATAGTCGGTATATGAACATATAGTAATCAAATTGTCACTTTTTAGTACTAATAAATTTTCCTACATTATTTGCATTTTCAAATTTAAGAATGCTTAGATAGTCATTTGTAACCAAAATATTTTTTAAATGTTGATTGATTATGAATGTTTGAATTGAAATTTTTATTTATTATTTTGCGATGTGCAAGAATCAACAATTTTCGATAATCAAAATAGACATTATAAGTATCTATGAATGTGAATTAAAATAGACATTGGTAATCAAAATAGACATTCGATAATCAAAATACACATTACGAGTTTCCTCAAGCTATGAATGTGAATTACATTTTCCTTTTCATAATTGAAATTAATTTTACTCCTTTATTGGTTGCCAAATCATCAATTTTTATTAGTTGTATACTACTACTTTATTAGTTTCCAAATCAACTTTACATAGTTACCAAAATATATATTATTAGTATCGATATTTTTGAAAAATTTGTTTTCAACTCGCAATTAAATTTTAAAAGTTATGAAATTGTTATCAACTCTTACTTTTCCATAATTAATTTTCTGATTATGAATGTATGTTAGTAGGTAGTTAGTATATGTAAATCACATAGTAATCAATTATAACTTATTTTTTTATTGGTTTCCAAATCAACATGTTATAGTAACCAAAATCGATGAATGAAAAATACATTTTCCTTTCAATGATATTAATAATATTACTTTATGGGTTTCCAAATCAACATTTTATAGTTTCCAAAATATATAATAATAGTATCAATATTTTACGCAAAATTTTATGTTCATTCATTTTATTAAATTTTGAAAAGATATGATTTTGTATATGGTTAATCTGCGAAATATTGTTTACTTTACTCAAAGTAACCAAACCTTGATATGAATATCCCCAAACTTCAATTTTGTATGAATCGTACCTTTGAATGAAGATAAGTTTGATTTAGTTTGATTTTTCATACATTTGAAAATATCTTGAAATCGCTTATTCTAATGTGATGTTAGGATGCTATGTTTACGCTTTACTGTTGCTTTTCGATTTCGATTTCCTCTATATTTCTCACAAACCTTCTTCTCATGAAACTTGATGGATGCTCTTTTTTTTTTTTATTTTCCAAGTGAATTTTGGGCAATGGATGCTCTTTTTTTTTTTTTTTTTTTTCCGTGAATTTTGGGTAATTTGGTGGCGTGATTTGGTGAGTATCTGGTTTAGTTGGTGGCTGACAAAATAGGTGGAGTAGTTTTCTCCTTGAAATTAGGGATTTATTTTTTTGTTGGTTTGGATATCTTGATGTGTATTGCATTATTTTTGGCATTATTATTCATTATTTCTTTGTTATTAAAATTATTTAGTTGATGCTTATTTATTGTTGTAATTACTTTTATATTTGTTGTATCTTATGTAAAGAACCCAAGTATATGTCAATATTCAATTATTCTAGCTACTTTTTATGAATAAACTTAGAACATTGTTATATATATTATTTAATTATTTAAAATTTAAGTTAATATGACTTGTATGGTTTAATTTATTCTTTTAGTATTTTTGACCTTAAATACGTTTATTAGAATCTCTCTCTCTCTCTATATATATATATATATATATCTCAGGTCTACGTTTATTTGTACTAATTTATTATCACTCTGAACTATTTTATTTAATTACTAGTCGAGTTGTAATCATTTTAATATTATTTGATAACTCAAAATGAAGTTATAACTTAAAGTTATAATTTAATTATTTTCTTCCATCAAGATGAGATAAAATACTCTCGGATAGGTTATTAATTTAGACAATCAAATAACGTATTATGAGATAAAACAGTTCATAATATATAATAGTAAATTCTAGCTCCCCGTCATTTTGAAAATAAACATACATGTAGCCCAAAAAAGTTATTAACTCCATCAAAATGAGTACAATTATATTTAGTACAATTATAAATACGTAGAGTACAACTCTCAAATCAAAGTTGATAACAAATTACTAAACTGGAGCATATCAATATAGTACTCCATATACATCCGGCAAGAAAGATTAATTATGTCATAATTTTTGTTATGTATTATGCGCATGAATTCATATTTATTTAAAAATTTATTATTAATATTTATTTACGTATGTTACAATCAAATAATAAACGTAAATATTTGTAATTTTTCATTAATTTGGGTAAAAATAATACGATTGTGTAATTGTTTTCATTTTCAGTAGAAAGAAATGGTACTAAAATGTGAAACATAAATAAAGGGGTGAAATGCAATTAGACGTGACTACAAACTTGTCCTTGTCGGTGATTGTGATTAGGAGGAGGATTAAGTATGTTCCAATTTTGTGAAGTGACACAATGTCATGTTGGACTTAACGTCCACGTGTCAGACGCTCTACGGAGAGGAGAGAGCCGGTGAAGAAAGAAAACCGAGCCGAGTCGATTTTGTCACCAGCCAAGCCAACACACTGCTGTAACATAACATTGTCATATGCTCAGTTCTAATAAGCTTCAGACAGCCTAGAGAGATAATAAACCCTAGAGAGAGAAGAAAGAGGATGGATTAGTATTGTCCCTTTCAGTATCCCCCGCAAAAAAAAAAAAAAATCTGACCCAAGTTCAAAATTCCATAGACAATTCTCAAACTTTTAATACTCCTATTAAATTAAATAAATAATATCGTATCTACTTATAACTAACTAGTATAATGATGATTATTTAAAATATTTTTTTTGATATTTAAAATTTGAAATCTATAAAATTATTCAATCAAATGATTGTTTAGCCAATGTTAAATTTAAAATGAACTGAATGAATACCTACCAGAATTCGTAATGCAGTCTTATTTATCCATCCACGTCCATTCATAAGCAAGCATGTCACGTAAACAAAACTAGCAATGAACATCATATTTTATTTTATAGGGCGAACTGCAAAATTATTTCTTTTGGAAGTTTGCTTAGATGATAAACCTGGAGTGCGGTGTTATTTACTTTATTTACACCTGAAGAAGCTGGATCTAAAATTACATGTATATGGATGATGACAGATTGAGATGTAATGTAATACGTCCAAAAACTAGTCGCACCATTTACACAACAAACATATAATAAGCTCCCTGCGCTTGTATTTTTTACATTACAACACACCTATCCTTTGATGGTTTTGAATCTGGCTTGGAAGACGACGAGGGCAAGTTCCTCCTTGATACCTGCACAGTGCCATTAATTTCTGAATATTAATATGATTCTGAATATCAGCTCAAGTTATAGGATGCATCAAAGTTAATCTTGTATCAAACCATCCCCCCTTTCAGAAAAATTCATGGCTTGCTTTTGCACAGGTCTAACACCATGTTAAAATGAACAAAATGAATAGAAAGTTGAAAACCTACCTGGGGGCCTGTAACCAGTCTTGAACCACAGCCAACAGTTGGTTGCTGTGAATTACGTTGCTGCTGTTGCTCAAATTCCTGTTGTTGAAGTGCTACTGCCAATTGCAGATCAGAACTGTCACAACATATCCCACTCAGTAAGACCAAGAAAGGTAGAGTTTCCCCTAACAAATATATTCACCGCACTAAGACTACCACAAGATAATATAAATAATTATTAGAAAGTCCAGGTAGCAACCAATTTGACCCACAAACAACAATATGGAACTGAACAAAACGGATTAAAAAAGGCATGCGCCATAGATGCAAGGGAAAGGTAGGATAATTACTTGAAACTGGAATGTTCCTGTGCTGGATTGTCAATGCTGGCAAGATAATCCTGAAAAATATTAGTTGGAATAAGTCTTTTTGCACAAAAGCCATTACTGAAAAATGAAAAACAAAGTTAAAACAGAGGGAAGAGGAACGTACCGCAGTAGTGGCCATGGCATTTTGTTCATCCCACGTGTTGTTTGCATGATTTTCTTCTACCTTGAATTCCTTAAAACCCCCAGTCATAAACACTGTATTCCCATTGACCTGAAAACCATGAATAATCAATCTTAGTATACAGACATGAAGAACGATATACTTTACAAGGAAAGGATTATCTCCCATGTTTGGACAACTTTTTCCCTGAGGGAAAACTGAGTAAAAGAATACAACATTCATATATGAAGCTCAGCCTAGCTAGAAGTTGAATTAGATATTTGTACAAGACAAGTTCTTAAAACAAATTGATCGTACGGGCACATTTGACTTCTCACTACCTACAATTCCGGTTTATTTAATTATCTGATGTTAATATTTGTTTTAATTCAGTTGTATGCCAGTAATCCATGTACCATGTGTATGACCAAACTCTCAAATATTCACATCAGATGGAAAAACTAACACCTTGAGATGGCATCTCTTGTAGGGAAACATGTCAAACAAACCAAATATCCGCATGCTGTCACACTACTTCAGTATTTCTTCAGAGTCCTCTAGCAACCCCACTTACCCCACCTCACTTGGATATATCTGAAATGTGCTATGCCTACCCATTCATCATCACCCTCTTAGTTGTCTCTATGGCACACCTAGAAGCAGCGTAAGCCCCAGGAAAGTGTGGTAAGATTATCCACAATGATATGGTCCAACCAGACATCCTTCATTAGACCATATGCATCCGCGTGAAAGGCAAGCATTCACCTTGACAACTAAGCCTTCTAGAAGCCTTTCCAATGTGTAACACTGTAACTAGCAGCTACTCCGATCCTCACAGACCACAATATTAAAACATGTCATTTCATGCATAGATGTGAAACATCAACTTCACATGGACACATATCGTTCGAGTATTATTTCACATTTGGAACAGTAACTTGCCAAGTTAGATAACTTTTAAGTAAGCAGATTTCCTTGGAACTCTCAATCCCTCTATGCCTTGTGCTTTAGCCTGTAACCATAATTTTTGGAGCTCACAATTGCCGCTCTCTCTCTCTCTCTCACTTTTGCCCTCGACAAAAACCCTCCAAATTCCACTTGCACTTATGCCATGTCTCTCTTACCAGAATCCTTAGTATCCTTGACTCATAAATCTACAAATAGAGCTTTGATTATGCAAGGGGCATTACCCATCAACAATCTTAAATGAAGGAAATTATGGGGACTCTTACCTCATTCAGTTTTTCCCATACCAAATCAGGCTGATTTATGTAACCTTGATCCGTTGCCAAAAGATATAGTTCACCATCAAACTGCAAATAAGCTTTGCATTAGGTAGACTGAAGATATCCAGCAAAATCATTTTTAAAGGAACTGAAGACGATAAAACTTTACTTATTTCTTAATTTTTTTCCATCAACAACTAATACAGTTGGCAGCTGACATATGCAGCATGAATAATGGAAACATAACCTAAAAATTACAAAAACGAGGTACAAAAACAAGCTATATCCACATAGCTCATCTGGAAACTGACCTTAAACATGGTGTTGAAGTGATTATTACGAAAAAATACACAAAGCTCGCGTTCTTTTAGACCATCTTGCAAACAAAAAAGGCTGCAGAAAATTCAATGCCAACAAGATTAATAACTTATCTTGACCCAGCAAACAGGACGTATTGGTTTTTTAAAAGATAAAATGTCAAGTGTAAAGCCAAGCAAGAAGCCAACATACCCATATACAGTTAACTGACTAGCACTGCTCTTCAGGAAATTTTTGATCAGTTCCCCTAATAAGGATTGAGACGAGAAATAACTTAGAGCACCAAGATAAACTTGCAAAACCAGACAACACACACAAGTAACAAAAGAGAGCACAAATGAAATCATTCCTACTTCATTGTTACAGAGCATCGCTTACCTTGTTCTGGTGTGATGTCATTCTTATAACCCATATCACTGGAATTTCTACTGTTTTTGTCCACTTGTTCTGCAAGAACTACCTCACCTTCATATATAGGTTCTCGATCTTCACAAGCTGTAGTTCCTGACTCTAATATGCATTCCTCTCCTTCATAAATGGGCTCACTGTCATCAGCACTAGAAGTAAAGGTTTCAGGTACATCTGTAATTAGTCTGCTACCATTGGATGAATCCAAATCTGCATCTGGTGTAAACGAACTAGCTATATTTAATTTCTCAGTAGCACCCTGTTCATTTTTTCCCTCCTGTACATCAGGCCTTAACACTGATTGCTCCTGAACTTGTTCAGCTCCTTCATAGTCATGAGTATTGCTTGCAGATGAAGATAAAGGATCTGATCCACAAGAATCGGATACTGCTGCTTCACGCAAAACCAATGCATCAATGCTATTTTTTTCAACTATATCTTTGTATACAACGCATTCTCCAGATTCTTCGCAGCTTGATGGACCATTGGGAATCTTTTGAACAATCTTTGAGGACAAACAAACATCTTGCCCTGGAATTGTTTCAAAGGTTATTAAATCATTATTGTAATTGGCTAAGTCATTGCTACCATCAGAAATAGATAGTTCCTGCTGACAAGCCTTCTGAATTTCACCAACAACATTCCCTTCTGATGTCTCTGTAGGAACTACAAGTTCAGACTTTTTGAGATATGCTCTCTCATTTGCATTGGTGGACATAGTTTGCTTGTCATTACTGCCTGCAGATATATCTTCAGATGAAGTTGGAAATGTAGCCTCTGATAATTTCAAGGCTCTCAACAACTCTGCTTCTTCTTCAAGGTCGCCTTTTCTAGATTTTTTGTGCTCGGAGATAGAGCCAGGAGACTCATCAAAAGATAAACCTCTTGAAAGGCAAGGAGAAGGCACTCCTAAAGTTGCAGTTGTTGCAGCAACAAAATCGACAGAGTCTTCCTCAGACACTTTCTTGTCTTTGCTTACTGCATTTTGTGTTTCGAGCTCAACAAGATCCCCCATTAGAGTGTTGTAAGATTTCGAGCCAATTGCATTGACAATGCCATTATCCTGGTTCATATGCACCAAGCAATCTGGTTTATGTGGCGAATACTTGTAAAAATTAACGAGCATGCATCATAGCCAGAAAAGATAAGTAACCAGTTGAAAAAGCACGAAAAAATAATTAATTTAGTATACTAAGAACAGCACCAGATCATTTACTCCAACAAAAATAAAATGAAATATATTATCATCAGCCAAGAACAGCATCTGGCAATTTAACATCAGGTTGATGACGATTAAAATGCCTCAAACATAGATCAAAGCAACAAAAGAAGGATAAGGCAAAAATCGGGTGATGTTATCTTTGTGTCACCAACTCCCAAGTCCCAACAGTAAGCACAGAAGGCGCCCACCCAAAAAAAAATCGTTAGATTAAACTTCATTTACTACCTGTATTAATTTGCATTTAAAAAGAAAACAAATTTGCTGATATGACTAGTGCATGATGTGTCTACAAAAATGCTGCTCGAAAGAAGATTAATTCGATATGCGGAACAGTAACGAGAATTGACACGCAATACAACAGGTAATCTAATACATTGTCTCTAGTGACACAGCGAAAGGCACGATAACACCGAAATCAGTAAAAATCTTGAAGATAACAAGATAAGATAAAGGAGGCTAGAACAGCCATAATTAATGATAAAACTGATAATGATGAAGTTGTTCCATATTAAC
The DNA here is from genome assembly GCA_020205615.1 of Panax quinquefolius. Classification (NCBI taxonomy): domain Eukaryota; kingdom Viridiplantae; phylum Streptophyta; class Magnoliopsida; order Apiales; family Araliaceae; genus Panax; species Panax quinquefolius. The sequence goes on along the minus strand of CM035163.1, from coordinate 5,837,536 downwards.
AACTTCTAAGAGACAATTTTTAGTCCCTAAACCCTAAAAAATCAATAAAAAGTATGCCCAAAATAAACAGGCCAAAATAATTAATCTACTTGATTAACCTAGAGTAAATATATATAATCTCTATAAAGCCCAAAAGATAAATTAAATCAAAACTTCACTGATATTCATTGTGTCAGCCAGTGGCAGCTTATTGATGACATAATTAAACTGCATTGAGGTCTTCAAAAAACTTGAGCATGTTCTCTTTTTAGAAGGAAATAGTTGAAACAGAATGCACAAGCTCTTCATTTACTTCTTTAAGTTTCTTAAATAATAAACTAGTACCTAAAAAAGTTCTGGAACAAGAGTATCCTATTAGGTTGACAGATTGATGTATGCTACTTTCCCTTCCTCAATCTACACTCGAGCTTCAATTTTCACTTCAAAAGTTTTGCTTTACCAAACACTTGTTCATTACCAATTATATTTCGGCATATAAAATGGGTAATTGTTATTTTAGAAGTTAGATTGTTATTTCCACAAGATCCTCTCTCACATGAATAGTAAGTGGGTCTCACACTCATTTGAGAGAAAACCTTGGAAATAACAAATTTACTTGTGAAAATAACATCTCCCTAAAGATAAAAACCAAAAGAAAAGAAATTTTTATTTTGGACAGCTAACTTTATTGAGTTCAACATTCATATCATGAAGACCAAGTGAGTCTGATAATTTTGTTCTCCTCATACAGTTGAAAATTTAGCCATTAAATAGAGTCCGTGGATTACCTAAACACGCAATTATTTTCTTCTCAAGGACATGGGAATGGAAATGGATTGAGGTGTGTGAAAGGCCCCACTCAGACTGACCCACCAGGCACCAACTATTAACCACACCAATGATTCTTAAACATCAGTTTCAAAACCTACATCAATACCCTTCTTTTTATGAAAACCACTTTCACCTTCAGGCTTCAATTTACAAAATCACCCATTATTTCTTCATACATATCCCCAGCTATTTTATTAGCATCACATAAAATAGGTGTATCTCCACATCCATTGTCATCGCAAAGATGACAACACCTTCAAATGTACACTTAACTTGATTAAGTGTGAGGGTGACTGAAATAGTGCTCCTGAATAAAAAAAATGGTCGTGTGAATACATAATTTTCTCAAATGTTCTTTTCTCTATTTTGGGGTTCAAAAAGGTTACTCTACCGATTTGTTTTACTCAATTACTTTAGTCCACTTTCGAATTTTCAGTTTGATCCGCAAAGGCAATAGATAAAATTGAAAATCTGAGCTTTATATCAATAAAAAATGTGTCTGTATATATTCTTACAAGTTCTTCTCTCCATTCTTGGCTAGATAATACAACTCAACGAGATCATGCTTTTCCTCATGCCCTTCCTCTGTCTATATTTAATTTCTTTGTTTCTTAAATTGGATTTAGCAACTCTTTCTTTTAATAATCAATTAAATTTTTCTAGATTTAGTATTTTTAATAAATGCATACAAGAATCAAGAAAACAACTACCAAAGGTGGTAATAATTATTCTCAAGTAATAGCTGGTGCTTTCTGTGCACTAGAATGTCGGTTTTCCACTGTCAATTGGGGTTTCAGTTTCGTGCTCTCCAGTAAATGGCATCATTGACACCATCAACATTAATTGGGATTATTGAGACATATATGCGCATAAAAATACAAATATCGGTATTATTATGTTGTCGACGGTTGTGACTTTGTGCTTTGATAATCGCAGTAAACAGTTCTCAATTAAAAAAATCACAGTAAGTGACGCTAACATTGATTGGGGCTGATAGTAAGTGGAGACAATACATGTGTGCCACAGTAAATATAAAAACTCTACACACTATAAACGAGGTTGTTTTGAATCAAATTTTACTCACAAGGGAATAAAATTGCTTTTTTAGTAAGAGGATAAAGTATTATAGTAATTATCATCATTTATCATTTATTGAAATAAACCTCCAGATACTTCAGAGAATATGCATTAACTGTTTAGAAGTTTAAGAAACACTCCAGGGGTGAAACTGTATCCTACACATTGAAAAGGAAAGAAAATTCTGATGGACCATCAAATATAACAGAACACCAGTCACAGGGAAAGTCAAATCTTTGAAGTTTAGTATGGTCAGTTCAATTGATACTCTTTTTTTTACTTCAAACGAAAATAAAGATGTACCAAATTGAACGAAAAAGTTAGGTTATGTGTGAATCAGAAGTGTATATTACGTGCATATCACTCAACTAAACAATTCCCCATCCACTTCTAAAAAAAAGAAGAAGAAATTCTTAAATGACATCACATCTACTAATATAAAAGTTGAATTCTTTATTGTCATTTTTCTATGGGCTTACAGTTGAGCTATGGGCCTACTAGTCTAGCATGTCCTTAAGTGCAGCAACAGTCAATTCTATACTATACAAAATAATATTGAGAAAAACAGCTTCAAAGAGTCTATAAAACAATCCAGATTCCAGAAGGAATAACTAGTGCCAAGAACAACTGCTTCAAACTCGGAGGTATTAGGTCAAACGATTCATACCTCAGGATCAACTATCCAACCATGATACAATGGTATATCCAACAAATCAAATATTGCACACTCTCTCGTAAATTCAAAATCATCAATTCTGCAAGAATTACACATATTTCAAACTGTCAATATAGACTATTAAAATAGAGAAAAGAGGGAATCCACTCCATCTAAGATATTATAGTACCATAACCTAGACTATACAAAACGACCACTACTTTTTAAAGGATAAAAAAAGAACAACCATGCAAAGAACAATATTGTACCTTCTAAATTTTATATTCACATCAATCCCAGTTGTAAGTCGAGGGAGCAGATCAATTGCATCAGCAATGTTCTGTTGTTGGTTTTCAACATACCCTGCATCTTTGTTCTGCACCCGAATTATACAGTAAAGAACATTATCTTGGTTTGATCCTCGCCATTCAGGAAAATAAATTGCAACAACAAACAAGAACTAAATCAAGCTTTTCAACTTTCAAGGACTTTCTTTTTTACATACTCATTCACTGTATGAACAAAATAAACAATCAAACAATCAAAACAAGTAAGTCCTTACATCGACATTACTGTTTGAATCTATCAAACGCTCTGCAACAAGTGAGAGCAATTTCTCCTGAGAAACTTCAGGAATGTCTGAACTCAAAGTCAAATTGTTCTTCAACAAGAGAACATTACCTAACACAAAAGAAAATGCCCACAAATAGGTCATTAATAAATAAATGCAATTCTGAGCCTAATACCTGCAAGATTAATCACTACAATTACTTATAAAAATCAAATCTTTATCTCACTGGAACTTTAAATTAATAACAGAATCTAGCACAGTGGCCATCAAATCATTTCAATGTAAATTATGAATCATGCAAAAAAAAAAACTCTAATTGACATTTTTAATCATATGACGTTCCATAAACTAAAATGCTAACTACACAAATCAATTGACCATATTAAACAAAATTCACTATGTTCCAACCGATCATTTGATTCCTAATTACACGCTCAAGAATTGAAATGATCAAGAAACAGCGCGTTAAGACTTAACATGGAGAAAATTAGAAACCCTAAAAGTGAGAGAAGTTATTACAAATTGCGAGAAGAGGGCAAGGGCCATTATCGTTCTGAAGAATGATAGGCGTAGTACGACCCAAGAATTGTATAACCTTGGTCTTGTGTGCCAATTCTTTAGCTGGTTCAGCTATTCGCTCTTCAGAAGAAGCCGCCATAGATGTAGCTTTCAGTAACTTCCGATATATGTATGTATCTATCTATATATAAACAGAGAGAGAGAGGCAGATAATCTACAGAGAGAAACAGCGCGGGTGGGGAAAAGATTTCAGAGGGGCCGACGAGATTATACAGATATGAAATACTTCAGAAAATAAGAGAAGTTCTGGGTTTTTTCCATATACTACTAGCATGTGAAAATAATCTAAGATTTAAATAAAATTGACCAATAGAAACTTCTTTTTCTTTGGTACTAGTAGTAGCATTGTTTTTACGTGAATATGTCCGTCTCCGTAAAAGATGTTATCTCCTGTAATATACATAATACATGTAGCGGCTTTATTAATAGAAAATAAATTAATAATAATAATATAATTTTATAGGGGCAAAAAAGGAAAGAAAAAAACTTGTAACAGCCGCTTTATTTATTAATAAAGAGACATATTATTTTGGAAAATTCAAAATAAAGTAGAGATAATTAATAAGTTTTAATGTAATTCATAATAAACCCAAATAAGTACATAATTATTCTTTTCCCGATATAACTTTATAAAAATTGTAGGCATCATGCATGCGAGCCAAGAGCCGAAAGTGAAGCAGAGCAAATGGCTTTACGAGATGCCCTAATTTTGTTTAATGTTGGATCCTCCATATAATAATATCTATATATCCATCCAAAATTGGATCGAGATACGTAAACAAGAGCATTCCCGTAAGGCGAGAGTATTAGTGACCATTAAAGTGGTGGAGGTGGAATGGATGAGTGGCCGAGGCAAGTGTTTAGGCGTTCGGAAAATGGCGACTTGATGAAGGCGATGTCCGGTTTGCGCATGAGTGATGAAAATAAAATCTGGATCGATATTAGTGATTCACCTCGATTCGATCGCCAAGAATGAAGATTTTGTAGCCACCAGGAAATCCTCTAAACCGGTGTTGGAGATTGGTTAACTCGATTCCTGTTTGGGTTTTGTTATTTTAGAATGGAGGAAGAAGAACGGAGAGAGAGGGAAAAAGGGAGAAGAAAGGAAGAGGAAAGAGAGAGAAGAAAGAGGAAAAAAAATTATTTTTGCTTCACAAGAAATTTTGTCTACGTGTTACGCTTCCGATTTGCCTTGGTGGCAAGTCCGTTAACTGGAGGGGGCATAATTCAATGTGAATTTTGTAACGATTAAAGTACTTTTGGAAAAAAAATTAATTTAAGGTGGAGGAAGTGGGACATCCGTGTAAACATCAGAGGCTTTTTTGCACCTTTGCCCTATAACTTTATAAAAAATGGTTAACAACATTATGTGTTGAACGGTAAAGATTAGTTGTTTTTTGAAAATATAATAGTTTCGTTTTTAAATATAAGAGCAAATTTGATTTTTCAAGTTAAATGGAGATATTTTTAAGTATAAATTTATAAATTATCTAAAAGTACTACTAGTAGTTACATAATTTCTCATTTTCAAAAGTTAGATAAATTTCTTTAATTTTAAATTTAATTTTTTAAAATCAATTATAAATCTTATTTTTTAAAATAAATGAAGTGTTTTGCAACGGGCCTACTTGAGACTAAGCCCTGAAAGCCCTTATGCTAACTTCTGCTCCTCGGGCCTATCTTTTTCACCAAATTCCATTTTACAGCTCAGCCCAAGTTTTCCAATGTCCTAAGAGGGACTACTATAGAGTACAAATTTAACGGAACTCAGCGGATGATTTTACCATTTTTGTTGTAAAAAAGAGAATTACTTTTTTGACCTTTTTGATTTTGAAAGTATATTATACTCTATAATGGGAGTTGGATAAAATTAGAGATGACAATGATCCGATTATAAAGTGATTTCGTACGGTCTCAATTCATAAAAATGTTATACCAAAATTGCACCAAGCGATTCATTATCTTGAACAGCAGCACCAACAAACAAATATGAATAAAATGAATTAAAATATTTCAAGAAATAAAGCAATATTATGGATTAAGATTTCCATAATTTAACAATAGTTTCAAATAAGAACATTATAACAACTATTATTATGTAGTAGAGGTATTACATATTCTTTCTAAGACAGAGTGTTGGGATTCTAAAATCACCAACCTATTTAATATTTTAATATATGTTGGTTCAAAAGCGGTGTTCATGCACAGTGTGATGCACCACTGATTTAACAACAAATACAAGTATCGCTCCGCACCGTCTTTGATTTATTTATTTTTGCATCAAAATTGTACCGACCAAGTCTTTGATTCTGTTTTAAATTGATCGATTCGATTCGATTCGATTTCGGTTTAAATTGTCATCTCTAAATAAAACAAGGAATTATCTTTTGTTTTTCTTTGGTTAATTTGTCTTTAGGGGGAGAGGAGCCATAACTTGAGTTGAATTGCCCTCCCAATTTATTAGTCCAACAACAAGGAATTAGTATTTATATTTTATTAGTGCCAATTACTATAAATTTTTTTTGATCAAATAGTCTAAAATATTAAAATATATTAAAATTATAATCTGTTACAAAAGATGAAAATATTACAAAAAACAAACTTAAATAGTAGTTCTTTCAAATAAAACAACATATAATCAGTAAACGTAGCAAATAAATTCTTGAAAGGCCGTCATATCCTAAAATAATAATATACTAATATTTAGATCTGGACTAGCCTTTAGCACGGACAACGAAAAAATAAGTCGCAATGGAAGCGACACATTCAAATTTGAACAATTCATCTTTAACAATTCATGCGCTAGAAAAAAGTCTCACGAACCAAAAAAAAATCTCACAAACGGATAAAACAAAATCTCCCAAAGAAAGAAAGAAAAATCTCCGAAGAGATGATAATGAATTTTTTTTACAAAAGAGAAAGAAATCAATCATCTCTAAGGTTAGAGTTCTTAACGAGAGAGGAAGAGAAAAACAGTGAGTAATTGACGAAAGAATGTCAACCAACCAAGATATATTAATATTAATATTGAGGATTAACGCTTTAATTAGTAGATTATGAAAGTCTAACTGCTTTAACAATATATACTCCTTCTATGTCAAAATTAGAGACTATTTTAACTTTTTGAAATTAATTTGTGAAATTATAAATTCAAACTTGTTATTATTTCATTTAAATTTTGAAAACAACAATTATAATAATTATTAGTAGTACTTTATAGTTAATCTAAAACTGATACAGCTGCTTGTAATAAAATTAAATAATTTTTATATTGATTTTGAATTTTAAAATTTTCTGAATTTACTCCAAAAAATTAAATTGCACATTTTGTTTTGAAATTCACACAAAGAGTTGTTCCACTCCTTAGCTAGGCTGGGCATATTCCATTCCCTCGTCTTTTTTAAAAATAGTCCTCTTCATTGCCATAGGATTCCGTATTAAGATATAGTTAAATGAGTTTCAATAAAATTTTATTTTATATACTTCATAAATTTTATAAATTAAATATAAATAATTTAATACTCGATTTTACTCTCGATTTATTTACACATTTACTCAAAGGTCTATAACACTCCACGTCTCCACATTATACTAGTAATCTAGAAGAGGTGAAGATTTAAAAAGAAAATGGATAACCCACGTGACACTGTCTATGGATTGATGAGTTGGCGTCGATACATTGGCTTCCTTCTTTTGGCATTGTACGGACAAATGCTGAGGTATATCAGATCATCGTACGGACAAACTATTACATATATATATGCTGATGTGACCGTGTCCACAAACTACTGACGCGCTCCACAACAACTGATCGCAGAACTGGCGACCATCACATTTCAATAGATCCGGTTAAGATGAAGTTTATTATTTAGTAAATTGATTAATTTGTCAGTAGAATATTGATATATATAGAATTTCGTATGTGTGTTAGTATTCTATTGACTAATTGATCAATTTATCCAAAAATAAATTTTATACTAACCACTTTCCATTTCAATGCATAAAATTTTAACAAGGTACGACTCCCTATTCCATTTGTATAATTTGTAAATTGAAAATAATTACTCCAGTAATATGCTTCATATTAGTTTGGCCAGTTGTACGTGTTCTACAAATAAAATAAAATTTGATTTTATGGACGGTGGGATTTATCCCAAATTTTAGACGGCCCAACTGATTTATTGAGTGAGCGAAAAATTTAAAATTATTTATATTTTATTAGATAGATGTGTAAATATTAGTATATATTTTCATTTATCAACTCTCTTAAACAAAATCGTACGTTATTGTCTAATTCTTTATTCAACTTCAAACACCTCCCTCCCTCTCTCTCTTTGTTAGCGAGTATTTTAAAGATAAATCGGCTAATCTTATATATATATAGCTAATTATATTTATTTTTTGGCCAATATATATAGGCTTAAATATGAATTAGTATCCTAAACTATATGTCATATTTCACTTCGGTGATCCACCTTTTAATTTTATTAAATAGGTGATTAAACTATCAATTTTTTTTAATTACAACAAATTGAACACGCCACGTCCGTAAATTGGCACGACGTGATTAATTAATAATGGGGGCTTTAAAGCGAACATGTGAAAAAAAAAACTATTTTTATTCATAAAATAAACAAATCTAATGTTATATGGGGCAAAATGGTCATACAACAAATTAACATTAACATAAAATATATCTATATCAGATTAAAAACCCTAGCTAACAACTGAAGATCGATCTGATAGCTAACAACCCTATCAGATCTCTCTCTCCCCTGTCTAAAATTTGAAGAAGAAATAAAGAGGAAAAAGATAATGAAGAAGTGGGTGAGTGAAGACGGAGAAGAATAAGAAGAAGAAGAAGAAAAGTGGCTCATCAAATTCGTCGATCAAGACCAACAAAATTCTTCGCCGGCTTTGGAGAATCAGCAGCCTCTTCAGTTGCCGTTGCCGGTACTCGAGCCGGAGTCGGTTACGGTGACTAGCTGTACAAGGTTCGGCGGTAATTTGGGGATTGACCCGGTTAAAGGATCTGTTTTGAATTTATTATATGTTTAATCTATTAATTCATCTTCTTTCTCTGTTTTATCTATTAGTTCATCTTTCATCTGTTAATGGATCTGCTCTACTATTGAAACAACTGGACAACTTTGAATGGATTATGTGACGCCCCAAAATAGGTATACACTACACCCATTAAAATGCGCAAAATGAGTTTAAATACAACTTTATTATTATCAAGTAAAGCGTGAGTTTAAAGACAAATATATTTAGACAATACTCAAATAAATCCCCATCACATTTATTGATACATTATTTTACAAAATGGTGAGGACTACTAAACAACTCTCTCTAGAACCTTCATTCCATACCCCACTAGTACTCATTACATTCTCGCCTCACGAGAAGAAAAATGGAACAACAAGGAAAAGGGTGAGCTCAACTAGCCCCGGTAAAGAATATTATGACTAAGATAATATACAACAAATTATCGTTAGTCTTCAACGAGGAAAAATCGATAGAATCTGATAGGCAACAAGTTTTTGGATCAATATTCATGGCGTGAAATAATAATTCATAGAAAGAGTTACGTAGAATGAAATCTACTATAATCTATGAATTTAACGATCCATCATCAATATTTTATCTGTAACATCAAATATTCATCTCAATCAAATATTCATCTTCGAATCAAATATTCATCGTATTAAATCTCAACACTGTTCATCTTGCACTAAAGGCCAAAGATATTCATCAATCGGTCGTATTCATCTAAACACTGTTCATCTTTGCCTAAAGGCAAAGATATTCTTGAAATCATTCATATTCATCTTTCTGAGCCAAAGATATTCATCGATCGGTCGTATGTTCAAAAACACCTTTCATCTTTGCCTACTGGGCCAAAGATATTCTTGAAATCATTCATCTTTGCACTACTGGGCCAAAGATATTCAATAATATCATCATTTAAGGTGAGGATGATGAAAAATATTTTTAAAAAGCGAATCCGGTGAAACAAAATGACAAGGATTAAGGATTAAGGATTAAATACTTGGTTTTATCCACGTCAAAAATACCTCAAAAATAATCATAGTGGTGTAAAATTGAGAATGATCAAAACATGGATCTAATCAAAGCTAGTATCCAAAATAGATATTTTAGACGAAAAGAAGAAATTTTATTTTTAGATGAATAGTCTTAGTATCGTGAATAGTCTTAGTATCGTGAATAGTCTTGAAGTATCGTGAATAGTAACTCAGACACCAAAAGATAGAAATTCCACAAAAAAAAACATTTTCATGACTTCATGAATAGTACTCGTGAATAGTAACTTCGTGAATAGTAACTCATGAATAGTAACTCGTGAATAGTAACTCATGAATAGTAACCAGAGCATGAAAAAGTTCAAATTTGATAAAACTTGGATCGACATTTGACATAATGATATTGAAGAAATAATATCATTCTGAAAAAAATAATATCCTTACCTCGAAGAATCGGTGCCGGAAGGAAAGGTCGGAGTGATCTTGAATGAAACTTATCTTGACGACAACTCTCAAAGTATCTAAATACTCACAAAATCGCTCGATAATATAGAGAGAAAGAGAAAACTTTGTTTACGGTGTGATTTTCAATTCTAACTTAGCCTCTATTTATAGGAAAATGTTAGCCGTAGAAAGCAGACTTGACACTTTACGATGATGGCTACTACTACTATTGCCACCCACCACATTTGAAATAAAATTCAGCATTTTTTTTTTCACCAACCACAAGTGGGGCCCACTCAATTCTAGAATTTTCCACCAAAATCAATTATAACCCTAATTTAAGAATCAAACACCTCTTAAAATTTATAACAAATCATTCGTTCATTTTAACGGTTCAAAATTTGTGGACATATACTCAACTTATATATGTATAACATATCCAAAAATTACAACGATCCAGCGGTCGGATTAAATATTATAACTCACACAATAAAGCTATAATAATAACAGATTTGATCTTTTAATACCTCAATCAGACAAAATACAAATAAAACATCTCGGCATTAATTCCTTCATTAATAACCACATAAATAAATCCATCATTTATATTCATATAAAATAAATATTTCCTTATCATATGAATCAATAATTAATTATTCACAAATAATATTCTGAGAATCACATTTATATGACGAAGGTTGTTCCCGGAAAGAGGGGCTTTCGATAAGGATCTCTTCTCTTGGCGGCATGATTAGGTGACCAAACCTCTCCTTGGCGAGAACTTTCTAGACATTGCCAATAATGTTATCTAATAATATTATTCAAATAATATGAATTATTGATCGATAATGGGAAATCTTTGTGCGGTGACAATTATTGAACAATGATAATATAAAATATCAACTATGACAATTATTGAATCGATAAAATAAAATATTGAGCAGTAACTCTTGTGAAAATTATTGAGTAGTGCCATCTTACGTAAGGATCGATAATTCAACAATCTTTATGCAATCTGGTGTCTTCTTCATGCGACAGCGTATTCTTTGTATTTTAACCACAAGGTATTCAACAATCTTCTTAACGGTAACAACTACATGTAGTTATTTATAACCACCCAAACTTTGTCGTTTTCCTCATCCAATCGCTTTTTAGTTATGGGGCCCACACATGGCATTGCTGTAGTAAATACGAATATTCCCGAGCGATCACGAATATTCCACGACCAAACGAATATTCCAAACAAAATGAATATTTTATAACCACTTGCTTATTTTGAAATATTTGCGTATTTAACCCTTAACTATCCACATTAATCAAATCAACCCTTACTATTTCAAAATAATAAATAAAGGAAATTCCTTTTATTTAAAAAAATTTGAGGTCTTCTGACCTCCCTCCTTATGAAATTTCGTCCTCGAAATTGGCGTATATACATACACAGTGTTTGAAAAGGTGAGGATACCTCGCTTTCATTTCCGTTTCAATTCCGGGTCATTTCCTCTATAGCATGATTCCTCCACAAAACTTTAACTTGTGGTATGACCTTTCTTGGCGTAGGGACATGCTCCTTCTATCCAAAATCTTGGCGGTACCTCCTCGTACGTTAAGTCTTGGCTATCTCGTCCGGTTCTAACTTTCTATAGCGTGGTTTGGGTCTTTCACATATTTCTGAAATGCAGATATGTGAAACACATTATGAACACGAGACATACTGGAGGTAACTTGAGAGTCATAGGCTACATTTCCTACTCGGTCGAGAATTTGAAATGGACGATAAATCGTGGATTTAAGCTTTCCTCTCTTCCCAAATCTTGTAACTCCCTTCCATGGAGCAACTTCATGACAATACATGATCCCTACATTAAATTCCACGTCCTTTCGATGAAGATCGCATAACTCTTTTTGTCGATCTTGTCTTGGTTTGTATCGTTGTCGAATCATTGGAGTCATACGTCTAACTTTCGGGTCCCAACAATGTTGCTTCACCCACCTCATCCCAACATATTGGAAGCGACATTTTTCGTCCATATAATGCTTGAATGGAACCATGCCTATATTTGTTTAATAACTATTGTTGTATGAGAATTCCACCCGATGGCAAGATACTTATCAACTTCCTTTGAAATCTAGGACACGAGTTTTAATATATCTTGAGAGTTTGAGTAGTCCTTTACGATTGCCCATGGTTTGAGGATGGTATGCTAAAGCCCAATCGTAAATTCGTGCCCGTAGCTTTCAAACTAACCCAAAATCATGAAGTGAATCTTGGGTCACGATCAAGAAACTATGGATCTGAGGCGTGCCATGCTGACCTCCTGATCTCATTCACGTACATACTAGCAAAGGCGTTCGAGGAATAAGTCTCCGTATCGGCAAGAAATAAGCGAGACTTGGTTAATCTATCAACAATAACCCAAATAGCATTGATGCCTTGAGAAAGCCAGTAGGAAGACGTAATGCTTGAAATCCTTTGGTAATGTGTTCCCACTTCCATTAGGAATCTCAAGTGGTTGCAGCGGACCCTTAGGTACTAGATGCTCGCCTTTACGTTAGCAAGTTAAACACATCGAGATAAACTTTGCAATCTCTCTCTTCATATTGTTCCACCAAAATGTATGTCGAAGATCACGATACATTTTAGTACTTCGAGGATGGATTGCAAATGGTGTATTGTGTGCCTCCATCGTAATCTTGTACCTCAAATCGAGTCGTTAGGAACACAAAGTCTAGAGTGGACTCGAAGTATTCCTTCTTCATCGATTCTCGCTTAGGAATAGCTCCTTCTTGTACTTTCTTCTTCATACGCATATTTCTGGGTGATTGGCTTGAGCGGCTTTAACTAAAGTCGATTATACTCGTATATCATCACGTGGGTACCTAGAGTTTTCATCTCCATCTCTATTATTTGTAAATTATCTGAAATTAGTCTTTGACAATATCGTTTTCGTACTTATATCGATCTTCTACTCAACACGTCGGCTACCACGTTAAACTTTTCGAGGATGGCGTGGGTCGAACATGTCTTTGAAATGAGTCTCCTCTTGAGTTCTTGACTCTTCCCACATTCCTTGCTCCATTGAATTTTGTATCTCTGAGTGAGTTAATTGCGATAATGGAATAGCGATTCGAGAATATCCTTCAACGAATCTCAGATAATAACCAACTAAGCCTGAAAGCTCGTATTTAGATTCTTGACTTAGGTTGCTCTCAATTGTGACTCGTATCCCAATCTTGGATATGACGTCACAATGACACCTATCGATTTACTATCGCATACGAATATGGCGTCCCCCTATAGAGTGCGGCAGGTGAATTCCCAAAGGAAGTCACAAGATAAAGGCTCGGTACCAAATTCTATAGTTGAATTTTTAACTCACGAAGTTGATAGGAGCCATTCGATATGAGATTTTAGAAATGAGTTTTGTGCAGGGTTCAAAGTCGATACAAAATTTAATATCGAAGCTTTGGGAGTAAGCCAAGAAATTCTTGAAATACATCGGGAAAAATCAATAACAACAGGAATATTATTCAAATCGGCGTGTCTTTATTCAAATCCATAACATGGACTAAGAAAACTTGACATCCAAGTAATAAGCGAATGACTTCATGGCGATATGAAAATGTTTGATTACAATGGTTTGATTGTTTGAATTGAATAACGAGTTGCTTAGGAATATGAAAACTAATGACCTTACAAAAGCAATCAATTTGGCATGATGAGTAGTTAACCTTAAAATCACATCAAAAGCAAATATCTCTATAGAAATAAGGTTAACGGGTAATGTGATAGTGCTGACTGAATCAAACAAGATTTCTAAACAACGGATGTAATGAAAGTTTCTCTAGCGGATTCTCCATAAATAGGTCAAAGTCTAATTTCTCCGTAGTCGAGTTCAAGCGTTGGTATAAGCAAAGAGATAAAAGAATGGGTAGAAGCAAAGGTATCTAGTAAGGTATAAACTTCGCAAAATTTATAATTAACTAACGTGCTAACCGTTCGGGTTCCTCGCATTTTAATGAGGTCACGACAAGCGCTCTTCGAAGCCGTTGACTTTGACTTTTACGGGACATCCTTTTTGAGTCACCATTCGCATTTTGAATTGGGTTTCGATATCGTACAATCTCGGCGATATGTCCTTCTTTTCCACAATTATAGCATACCTTGGAAGGCTTTGAGCAGTTTGACCTTATATGTCCCTCCTCTCCACATCGTAGCATCTAAGCGGCGATCGTTCTCTTCCCCTAGAATTTGTTGATGGTCTTGATCTTCTTTAAAGCGTCTTCCGTCATCGTTAAATCTTCTCTTTTTAGATTGGACATCTCTTTCCATAATATCAGCGCGTCGATGCGACTTTTACCCATGCATCACTCATTCTCACTCGTTCGGTTATTTCTTCTTTCATTTCGATTCGACTTTATCATCTTATACTCGCGAAAAAGTGCTTACATTCAAGCATCACGTGTCGGGTAACCGAAGCTTGAATCGTTGCATCCTTTTGCTCCACTTTTTGCTGCAATTCTTTGCTTTCTCTCTTAACTCATGAATACGATTTTGCAATTCTATATTTGATCATAAAATACCTCTAATAAACTCTCTTGGTACCTCTTCTTCCTCTTCTTCCTCACTCAAATTTGTTACCTCTGCGATTATCTGGGTCTGACTATCGATTCTTCACTCACCACATGGATATCTCTAATTCCTTCTTACTTTGACATCACATTATCACGGTTGGCGATTAGAGGTGTCTCCACGATCTCATTCACTCCATTGTTAGCGTTCTCGTGACCATTCTAAAAAAACTATCATAAAACAAGGGTTAATTAAATAAATTAACAAATCACATAATACCCCTATAATATGACCCGACCAACAAATAAGCTTAGGTAGGACACCTTTAGCGAAGGATTTTTCGTCTCTCCCCTCTAGTTTTATTCCCGATCTCTCATGGAGATCATATCCTAAGCTACGATACCAATTATGGCGCCCCAAAATAGGTATACACACACCCATTACGAGTCGCCAAATACATGAGTACAGAAGCAACTTCTGACTTTATTACAATGGTAAAGCAATATATCTGTGAGTTTAAATACAAATATTATCTTTTAGACAATATCTATACTCAAATAAATCCCCATCACATTTATTGATACATTATTTTACAAAAATGGTGAGGACTACTAAACAACTCTCTCTAGAACCTTCATTCCATACCCCGGCTAGTACTCATTTACATTCTCGCCTCACGAGAAGAAAAATGGAACAACAAGGAAAAGGGTGAGCTCAACTAGCCCGATAAAGAATATTATGACTAAGATAATATCAACAAATTATCGTTAGTCTCAACGAGGGAAAAATCGATAGAATCTGATAGACAACAAGTTTGGATCAATATTCGCGTGAAATAATAATTCATAGAAGAGTTCGTAGAGAATGAAATCTACTATAATCTATGAATTTAACGGTCCATCATCAATATTTTATCCTGTAACATCAATCGATATTCATCTCAAATCAAATATTCATCTTTTACTACTGGGCCGAAGATATTCATCAATCGGTCGTATTCATCTCAACATTCATCTTTGCACTAAAGGCCAAAGATATTCATCGATCATCGTATTCATTTAAACACCTTCATCTTTTTACAAAGGCAAAGATATTCTTGAAAATCATATCTGGCCATCTGCCAAAGATATTCATCGATCGGTCGTGTTCATTAAAACTGCTCATCTTTGCACTTGGGCCAAAGATATTCTTGAAATCATTCATCTTTACTTCTGGGCCAAAATATTCAATAATATCATCATTTAAGGCGAGGATGATGAAAAATATTTTTAAAAAAGCGAATCGATTGAAACAAAATGATGAGGATTAAGGATTAAGGATTAAGTACTTGGTTTTATCCACGTCAAAAATACCTCAAAAATAATCGTAGTGGTGTAAAATTCGAGAATGATCAAAACATGGATCTGATCATGAAAGCTAGTATCCAAAATAGATATTTTGGACGAAAAGAAGAAATTTTATTTTTAGATGAATATAGTCAGTATCGTGAATAGTCTTGCAGTATCGTGAATAGTCTCAAGTATCGTGAATAGTAACTCAGGACACCAAAAGATAGAAATTCCACAAAAAAAAAACATTTTCACGCTTCATGAATAGTACTCTTGAATAGTAAGCTTCGTGAATAGTAACTCATGAATAGTAACTTCGTGAATAGTAACTCATGAATAGTAACCCCAGAGCATGAAAAAGTTCAAATTTGATAAAAACTTGGATCGACATTTGACATAATGATATTGAAGAAATAATATCATTCTGAAAAAAATAATATCCCTTACCTCAAAGAATCGAGTACTTGGAAGGAAAGGTCGGAAGTGATCTTTGAATGAAACTTATCTTGAGCAACAACTCTCAAAGTATCTAAATACTCACAAAATCGCTCGATAATATATAGAGAAAGAAAACTTTGTTTACGGTGTGATTTTCAATTCTAACGCCCTCTATTTATAGGAAAATGTTAGCCGTAAAAGCGAGACTTGACACTGCTACACGATGGCTTTACACCGCTACTATTGCCACCCACCACATTTGAAATAAAATTCAGCACATTTTTTCACCAACCACAAGTGGGGCCCACTCAATTCTAGAATTTTCCACCAAAATCAATTATAACCCTAATTTCAAGAATCAAACACCTCTTAAAATTTATAACAAATCATTCGTTCATTTTAACGGTTCAAAATTTGTGGACATATACTCAACTTATATATGTATAACATATCCAAAAATTACAACGATCCAACGGTCGGATTAAATATTATAACTCACACAATAAAAGCTATGTATAACACAGATTTGATCTTTTAATACCTCGATCAAACAAAATACAAATAAAACATCTCGGCATTAATTCCTTCATTAATAACCACATAAATAAATCCA